>CAWUFW010019287.1:0-191451 GCA_963921515.1 Calotriton arnoldi | reverse complement strand
ATTTATAATATTTTTATTTGATATTTTTTAAAACAAAACATCACCATTTTCCCCTAAATACACAACATCCCACTACTAAAACAAAATTTCAAATTCCAATAATAAAATGTAACATTTAATTTAAATTTTTATAAAATATTTTTAAAACACTCCCCACCCTTATCCCCTAACAACTCAACATCCCGCACCTAAAACAAGATTTTTATTTTGGATTTTAAATTTAAATTTCTAAATTTAAAACAATATTTTTAAAACACTCCCCACCCTTATCCCCTAATAACCCAACATCCCACTCCTAAAACAACATTTTTAATTTCAAATTTAATTTTAAAATTCTAATTTAAAAATAATTTCAAATTTCAAAAAATGATTTCATTTTGTAATTTTATACTAATATTTAAAAAACACTCCCCACCCTTATTCCCTAACAACGCAACATCCCACTCCTAAAACAACATTTTAAATTTTGAATTTAAATTTACATTTCTAAATTTAAAATAATATTTTTAAAACACACCCCACCCTTATCCCCTAATAACCCAACATCCCGCTCCTAAAACAACATTATAAATTTCAAATTTATATTTAATTTTCTAATTTTAAATTATTTTCAAATTTCTAAACTTTATTTTATTTTGTAATTTTATACTAATATTTTTAAAACACTCCCCACCCTTATCCCCTAATAACCCAACATCCCGCTCCTAAAACAAAATTTGAAATTTCAATTTATAATTTTTATTTTATTTTCTAATTTTCAAAAAATATTTTTAAAACACTCCCCACCCTTATCCCCTAATAACCCAACATCCCGCTCCTAAAACAACATTGTAAATTTCAAATTTATATTTAATTTTCTAATTTTAAATTATTTTCAAATTTCTAAACTTTATTTTATTTTGTAATTTTATACTAATATTTTTAAAACACTCCCACCCTTATCCCCTAATAACCCAACATCCCGCTCCTAAAAAAATTTGAAATTTCAATTTATAATTTTTATTTTATTTTCTAATTTTCAAAAAATATTTTTAAAACACTCCCCACCCTTATCCCCTAATAACCCAACATCCCGCTCCTAAAATACATCTTACAATTATTATTTTAATACAATTTCATACAAATATAAATACAATAAAACAAATAATAGATTAATATTAATAAATACTATTTCGATATTTTCCAAAAACGATATTTTACTCATTCTATATTATTTTTTTTGATATTTTTTACAACACTAACAAACAATATTTTCTACTAACGATATTTTTGAATCGATATTTTTTACTTCGACATTTTTTCTAAAAAAAAAAAAAAAAGATATTTTTTACATCAATATTTATTACATCGATATCATGGTAATATCGATATAACAAACTTGATATTATTGCAATTCGATATTAAAAAGTCGATATTATGACTAATTACCATCCTGTCCTGAACCTAGTCTGGAGGTCTTGGTCTTCTTCCTTTCTCGGGGACCCTCTTTCCAACTCCTTGGCCAAGGGGTTTGGTTTTCACACCTTTAGGTAACTATAAATACGTAATCTTTAGTTTGTACTGCTGTTTCTATCTTCTCTTTTCTGAGGGACCGTCATTTGTAATTAATAGATGACTATATAGTATGCTTCCTCCTTGAGATGCGATTAAGTACCATGTGATTTGTATTTTACTCTGCTAAATAATTTTAGATAAACATTTTAAAACTTCCTGAGTCAGTGGTTATTTCAGGTGTTTAATGAAATATGTTTTGTATGATCTCATATCAACCCCAGTTATCAAAGGTCCATTGGTAAGTCATTACTCTTCAATCAGAAAAGGTAATTGGTAGCAGGGATTTTGATAAAGAGCACAACTGACTCCCACCAGCGGTGATTGCTAGTTAGTGTGAATGAATGGGCCCAGGTGAGTATTTAGTAAATGAATGTTTGTTGCTAGTAACGCGCTGGATCACCTGTCCTTGAAATACACGTCTGGGATGGGTGACTGCTGGCTTCCTGCATTCCCTTTAGACAGAAACACACAAAGGAGGGGTAGAAATGACTGAGTGGTCATCTACATGCTGATGGGTCATCCTGAGCAGGATGCGAAGAAGCAGCTGACACTTACGCCTGAAAGTGTTGTGTCCTATCCCCATACAAAGGGTTGCATACCCCCTGTCATGAGTCTGGAGCCAGGGAAGAAAGGAACTCTTTGCACTTCAAGGCATCTTTTTGAAGTCTCCCCCACTTCAAAGGCTTAACTGGATATAAGTAGTGGACATCTAAAACCATGAATTCAGAACACTTCTGGAAGTGAGGACATTCTACCAGAAGAAGGACTGCTGTGCTGCTGGAGGGTCTGCCACTTTGCTGAACTCCTTTGCATTGTTGGCCTGCTGCTTCTTGCATTTGAGTGAGAACCAAAGTATCTTCAAGGACTTGTTGACTTGCCTCCTGTTTTCTGAAGTCTCAGGGATATCAATGACTTCTTTCCTTAACCTACAACCAGCACCTGGACTCTGTCTTCTGTGAGTCCTGCTCTGCCAAGTGGTGCCAATCCAGTCCTGGGCCCCTGGTAGTGAGTACCAAGTGCTGCATCTAAGAAAATCCACACATCAACGACGTTGCGCCAATCGGAACCGGTGCATTTCCCTCGACACTGACGCATCGCTACTGCTGCACAAATCGCGGACACCGCATTGCTGACTGTGGCGCATCATCCACCTGTTTCTGATGCATCTCTGACTTTGCACAGCTCAACGCCAATGTATCACTTTGTGCTACTCACATCGGCCACAGCACAGTGGCTCGACGACAACGCACCGCCCCAATGTTCATCGTATCTTGACTCATGACACATCTCAGACTTTGCACAGCTCAGAACCAATGCATCTTCCACATCTGCGGAATCAACAGCAACATATCGCCTCATTTGCTCCATGCATTGCCCTCGATGTCGACGCATCCAAGGTATTGTTCAGCGGGTCAATGCTGGTCTCTGTATCTGACCTGCCCTCCATCGCGGTCAGTCTGAACTTTTGGATTTGCCCCAGTCAAGCGTGATCAGATAGCCCTGGTTGGTGCTGTTTCTAAACACTATAAAAACATTTATTCTTTAAAAATTCATATCTTGACTTCTACTGAATGGATTTTTGTCATTTTGGTCTTGTTTTGTTGATAAAAATGTTTATTTTGTTTAACTGGTGTGGAGTCTTTCTTGTGGTGTTTGTATTGTGTTACGGTTTGAATTGTTACACAACATTGCCTCTTATGTTAAGCCTGACTGCTCTGTGCCAAGTTACCAGAGGGTGAGCACAGGTTAATTTAAAGTGTGTTACTCACTTTCCCTGACTAGGATTGTGGTCCCTGCTTGGACAGGGTGCATACCTCTGCCAACTAGAAACACAATTTCTAACACTGCAATAGGCCAGTTACACAGGGAATGAATGTCCTCGGAAAAAGACTATGGGGCCGATTCCGATTCAGGCCGGAAAACGTACCGACCGACTCGGTACGGGAATGTAGTCCGACCGACACGTACCGGCGCTGCCCGACCTGCGTAGTACGATGCAATGCATGTGAATCACGACCGACTCGTACGGAACACAAGCCGAACGACTGAACCGCACGGAAAACAGCTATCCGGACGGGAAACCACGCGAATCGAACCGACCGACACGCACCAGGAATGAATCCGAACGAAACGTACCCACGAACTTCGACCCGTGCAGTACGATGCAATGCGTAGAAAACCAGACCGAGTCGCACGGAGCCCAAGCCGTACGACCGACACGCATACAAAATCGAGCCGAAGCAACACAATACCCAGCGACCGACGCGTACGCCGCACATGAAACACAGCAGAAACAGCGTGAAAGACTCGGAGAAGCTCGCACGAGACAACTGCAGCGTCCTACTCGGTCAGAAGAACGTCTCCTACATGCACACAAACTACAAAGGAAAAATACATTAAAAAAGGGCCAAACAAGCAATTACAAAGCCAATAAATACTGGGGGAAACATGGAACAAAGACACACCCACAACTCCACCCATATAAAGCCCACAAATCCTGACCATGATCCTTTGCAAATTCTACTAACCTGCCAGCACAGAACACCATCAGACAGCAACCACAGACACACTCACAGCTCATCCATCACACAAGCCACACACCATCAGCACCTCAACAAATAGCACCCTCACATACACCCAGCAAAACTGACACTCACACACACTCACTTGCACACCCACACATACATCAATCACCACCACCACCCATCACCATGCCCCCAAAGAAGAATCCAAAGTTCCTAGACAGTGAATTGGAAGTGTTGGTAGATGAGATCCTCAGGGTAGAGCCACAGTTGTTTGGCACATTGGTACAACAGACCCCCATGTCGCAGAAAACCAAGATGTGGGAGAGGATCGTCGACAGGGTGAACGCACAATCACCATGTTTGCGCACAAAGGAAGACATCCAGAACAGGTGGTATGACGTGCGCAGGAGGGTCAAGGACCTACTCAAGAAGGACTACGCCTTGAGCCAATACACCGGCAGTGGCCCTCCTGCCAAACCAGTATACCTCAGGCCCTGGGAGGAGAAGGTGCGGGCCATCCTACCACCAGTGAGCGTATATGGACTATCAAACATCCCAGAGCCTGGTGAGTACACAACAAATATATACAATCTCGTGGGACAATATACACACATCACTGTCAAGGGGATAGTCAAACCATGCACCCTTAGCAAATACACACCAACCAAAACATAATCAAACCAAGATGTGTATGTCAGTCAGATAAACACAATACATGCCATCTCATAGTGATATGTAACTGTGTCATGACATGTACAAACCTAACAACAAACACAGCTAGGCAGTGGCACAAATCTAACCAACAAACACAGTCAGATATGTAGCCACCACCAGAACACCACCTCACAGGGAAGCACACTGAAAGGAAGGAATTCTGTGTATGCTGGTCAAGTCAGTGTAGCCAATAGCATGATCGGAGTTGTAGTCACAGATACTGCTCACCCTCACAATTGGCCCATCAACACCACTCTGAACCATGCTCACATCACAGGGAGTGGAAAACAACTGACAAGATGGCTGACACTGGGTACTGCTGTGGGGAGCACAAGGCCCTGCTGGGAACTGTGCACCAACCAACAGCAGGACACCACTGACTGACATCCTGAAAGCAAACTTGCACTCCCTGCAATGGAAGCACGTTCCATGGTGGGATATCTGCCTGGGTGGGAAGGAGGACTGACAGCACTGACCATAGTTACCAGCAGCTGTTCTCACACACACCCTTAACACAAACTCCACACAACTCACCTGGGAGAATGCATTGCCTCACACTCTAATCAAATATCCCACAAAGAACCACCACCCTGGGCTATGCTGTGTGAAGCACAGGGACACTTTTGGGACTTGTAGCCAAACTAACGCCAGGACAACATTGTCAGCCATTCTGTCAGCACAGGCACACTACCCCACAGGGAAGCAGAGTCAAAAGGAAGGAAGTATGTGTGAGAAGTTGGCCTGGTATATGTTGTCCACTAATTATAGTGGGCACCTTGCACCAGTCCAAACAACCCCTTATTGGAGATAGGTTAAAGACAACCTTTATTGAAAGCTATCCTAGTGGTAGCTATGGAGAGCAGCCTTCAGGCTAAGTCTTGAAGGAATGTAAAGCAGCTTGTTTTACCAGTCTATAATGTCTTGAGTGACCAAATGAAAGAGGACCACACCAGGTATATATTTAAAATATATGTATTTAGTCTTAAACACACCCCTCTAGTCTCTTTATGAGGCTAGAGTTCAAAGTACATAAGTTCCAAGTCAGTTAGCAACAGTAGTAGCACAAATACACGTTTGAGCCCTAGGGGTGTACCAAACCATATACCAATAAAGTGGTATAAGAACCTAAGAACCACGACTGAGCTAGACACAAGGCCTAGAGCCTGTAGAAGTGCTTGGCCCTCAAGGAACCACCCAAGGTAGTGACACAGTGGACCCACGGGGGACGCGTGCAGTGTGAGAACACAGCCGCGAGCCGCCGTTGACTTCTATGGGGAATGTCGCGGTTGAAGTTTTAAAGAAAAAGGACACTTAGAGGAGGACTTGGAGCAAACCCCTTTAGAACTAGGTTGTTCTAGAGTCTATACCCACGGGAGCACCGGAGTACTCGAGTTACCTCACCCAGGGGAGCCGGGTGCATAGGTGTCTTTCGGGGTCGGGTCTCGTCGTCGTTTTCAATGGCGATCTGCTGCAAAGTGCTGCTGGCGACCAAGTCGAAAGTGTTCGGGTGGATCCAAGGTTGGATCGAAGATCTGAAGAACCTGAAAGCAGAGGGGACAGAGTCTGGGTCACTAGCCAGTGACCAGGAAGGCGATGAGCAGATGCCCACCGATGTTGGGTGCTTCAGGTAGGTTGACGGTTGTCTTGACTCTTCAGCCACGAGTTCCAGGAGGCGTCGACGATGACCAGGAGCTGAATTCGAGATGACCCATGATGTTTGGCGCTTGCTGAGGTCTCAGCGACTGGATTGGACCCAACAAGCCTTGGCAACGGCAAGTCTCGTGGAAATAGAAAAAGTACGGTGGTACAGACCAGCAAGGTCTGAGGGACTCACCCAGTGAAGGTAAGTCAGGGCACGTCTGGAGCAACCAGGGAAGCCCAATCAGAAGAAGAGTTGCCTTCGGGAGGGCCCACTAGCCAACGGACTAGCGACCGCGAAGGAGCCTCGAGGAGACGCACTTGGAGCTGGCTCACAGGACACTCGTGGAGTGGAGGCCAGTGATCTTCAGTGCAGTCGGTGCTGGAGGCGGGGGCTACTAGGAGCCCAAAGCACAACTTCGTGGGAGCCCAAGAAGAGGATGCACTTGCAAAAGTTCTCGGTGTCCAGGGGTCACGGTTCCACGTTACCCATGACAGCTATGGGTGTCAGCTTTGCTGGGGACTCAGGGCAGCCTCGGGGAAGTCTGGAAATCCACCTCTGGTGATGCAAAGACTTCAGCATCCGGCGGGAGCTTCAGCGATGCAGACCAGACAATTGCTTCTTAGGTGCCTGCCAAGCAGGGAGTCACTCCTTGACCCCAAGGGAGATTCTTCAGTCCTCTAATCTTCAGGTAGAGCGTCGAAGGTCCAGGATTCAGTGTCAGAGTTTCGTCCAGGGTAATCTAAAGTCCTAAGGACTGGGGTCCCATACTTATACAAAGTTAGGGGGTTGGACATACTCTGGGGACCCACCTATGGGAGGGTCAGGGAAGAGGGGTGGTTACACCCATTCCCTTTGTCCAGTTTCGCGCCAGAGCAGGGGCTGGAAGCCCCTGAGCCGGTTTGAACTGGGGTATGCACAGCGACACCAAATGTGCCCCCAGTGCAGGACTTCAAAGCAATCAGAGAGTGCACCCACCCAGCCCCAATACACATCAGCCTGTCTGGGAGGTGGTTACACCTCCCTGCAACAGGAAACCTATTGTCCAGGCCTCCCTTGCCGGAGTTTCGGTCAGCAGCAGGAGGTCAGACTTGTGTCTGTGGCAGCAGCATCCATTTTGTGATGCCAGGGCTTTGCAAAGTCAGTACCGGGTATACCGGTGTGTACATGTCTCTCCCTCTAGAAGGGTGGAATGCTACCCCCCCGCCGCCAGAACTGGCGGGGGGGTAGCATTTCAAGATGTTTGACACCAAACACGACATGTTTCCATGCAGCCATCCCAAAGTTAGCATTTAACGCGAGGTTATAATGCGCTTAAGAGTATATGGTCAGGCTGCACTACAAACAGCATCAGAGAAGGGTCTCCGAACGCTGCAGAGGGGCTCTACTCATGCAGGGGCACCCTCTCACATAGGAACCAAGCACTCTGCCTTCAGGATTGATAAGGCCTGCCATAGGAGTGACTTATAGGTTTATATGTGTGTATCATGGTAGTGATATAGGTAGCCTATACCACTGTAAGGGGTGCATGCACCACCTTACCCAGGCTGCAGGAGCAGACCTGTGGTGTCATTTTGGATGGCCTTCCAGGGGTGGCACAATACATGCTGCAGCCCCTGGTAGGCCTCTGAGGTACCTATGCCCTGGGTACATAGTATACCATATACTAGGGACTTATAAGGGCACTCCAGATTCCAATCAGAGATGTGCCTAGGGCACATGGAAACCATTTTAGAGAGGAAGCAGCTAGGCTGGGGTTCTGATTAGCAGGGCCCCAGCCAGACTAAAGTCGAAAAACAGTGAAGCATCAGCAAAAAGTGGGGGTACCCATGTGAAGCAGATCCTACTCTCCTACAGTATGGGCATGCTGGGAAGGGGGGTGTAGGCAATGGCATGATGGGAGTTGTAGGCACAGATATTGCTCACCTTCACATTTGGCCCATCCACACCACTCTGAACCATGCTCACATCACAGGGAGTGGAAAAGAACTGACAAGATGGCTGACACTGGGTACTGCTGTGGGGAGCACAAGGCCCTGCTGGGAACTGTGCATCAACCAACAGCAGGACACCACTGACTGACATCCTGAAAGAGAACTTGCACTCCCTGCAATGGAAGCACGTTCCATGGTGGGATATCTGCCTGGGTGGGAAGGAGGACTGACAGCACTGACCATAGTCACCAGCAGCTGTTCTCACACACACCCTTAACACAAACTCCACACAACTCACCTGGGAGAATGCATTGCCTCACACTCTAATCAAATATCCCACAAAGAACCACCACCCTGGGCTATGCTGTGTGAAGCACAGGGACAATTTTGGGACTTGTAGCCAAACTAACGCCAGGACAACACTGTCAGCCATTCTGACAGCACAGGCACACTACCCCACAGGGAAGCAGAGTCAAAAGGAAGGAAGTATGGGCATGCTGGGAAGGGGGGTGTAGGCAATAGCATGATGGGAGTGGTAGTCACAGCTCAACATCCCCCACCCACATGGCCCAGCAAGCTCACACTGAAGCATGCACACCTCACAGGGAGTGAAAAGCCACTTCAGAGTTGTCTGACAATGGTGCTCTGTTGTGGGGAGCAGAAGGCCCTGCTGGGAACTGGGCACCAACCAACAGCAGGACACCACTGACTGACATCCTGAGAGTCAACCTGCACACACTGCAAGGGTGGCATGCCTCATGGTGGGATAACTGGGCTGGGGGTAGAAGGAGGGCCGGATGTCCACCAAATACAACCAATGCTGGCCATGCACACACCCCAACATTCACATTGAAATGTTTCAGGTTGGCAGGACAATGTGCAACCCCAATATCAACCTCTGACTCTGACAACTTAGGACAATGCAATGTACAGGCCCGCATCCAGAGGTACAGTCACATCTGTCAGGTGTGTGAACCATTGATGCCTGTAGAAACATAACATACATTGTGTGTCTCTTCCAAAAACAGGTGATGATGGGGACACAGCAGCAGACGAGGAGGAGTCCCTGTCCCAGGCTCCGGGGGACTCTGAGCTCACTGGTGTGGAACAGCCTCTGCCCACCTCGGATGGAGAAGAACTACCTGGCCCCTCCGGTGAGAGTCATCATGCAGCACCAGCAGGACCAACATCTGCACCCCCTGCACCCACCCCTCCAACAACTGCCATCACACAGACCACCCCCGCCCACATGGACAGACCAAGGTGCACCGATGACAACAGCACAGGGACCCAGGCCCACCGCGGAGCAACAGACAACAACACCAGTAACAACCGCCAAGGGGGCCTAGGGTCACCTGTGCGTGCCACCGCAGGTCCTGCACGTGTTGCCAGGGGTGGTGGGAGGGGTGGTAGACATAGGTCGCTGTTTGCAGAGGGGTCTGGTCTGCATGATGACCCACAACTGGCACGCATTGCTGATGCATACCAGACTAGCACCGGAGAGGTCAGCCAGGTAGTGGGGATTCTCAAGGACATACAACAGCAGCAGGCTGCCCATCATACCCGCTTGGGCTCCCACATGTCCCGTGTGGAGACACACATGTCCCATGTGGAGACACACATGTCCCATGTGGAGACACACATGTCCCATGTGGAGACACACATGTCTGGCATGGAGTCCAAGTGGGACACATTGCAAGAACTGACAGCGGTGCATAGGGACATATTGACATGCCTCCGCCAGATGAGCACCAACATGGCCACACCTCCCTGTGTGCCCACAACATCTGGTGCTGCAAAAACTGACACTTCCACAGGGAGTGAGGATGACTCTGGCGGAGAGTCCTCTGCACTGCAGCAGCCTGCACGTGAGGGTCCCCCACCAAAGAAGAGGGTCGTCCGAGGAAGGAAAACTGAGAGGCCAATGGCCACGCACATCCCCAGGAACCCAACACCTGTTCTGGACATTCTCCTTTGTGTGCAAACTGTTCACCCTTTTGAAATCATCCCAGATCTCCCACATTACATGGGGAGTTCAAGTTGGACCAATGTATCACATGACTGTTGACTTTACTCAGGACATTTCTGCTACCAAGACTTCCAACTCATCTGGGAACTTTGGATTACAATCCCAATGTACAGCACCCACCATCCTGTGCACTATACCCACACATTTATGTAAATAAACTCACTAATACGCCATACTTGCCTCTGTTGTGATTCCAACGTGCTTTCTGTCATGGAGATGCTGATCTGCTAAATGACACTGTGCATGCTAACTGCTACAGCAAGTACAACACCGTCATGTGAGTCATGGCGACGTGACACATATGAGGGAGACACACCACTAGGGCTACACAACACATACACACCAGGGCCATCAAACTCATCGCCTACACTGATGTTCCCAGGAAATACAGTGCAATGCACAGACACCACACCTATTCACAGTCTGTGTCAACTAGCCCACAGGTGCAGTAAGCAAATGTCAGTCAGATGTGTGACCACAGACAACGCACATCCCAAAGTGAAGCACAGGTTTATTACACATTTGCAACATGTTGTCTCCACTACAGATGCAAGGTAATCCCACGTGGCAGTGGCCACACAGTCAACAAGTGTAGAAGTAAGAAAGTCCAGGGGTGTGTGGCACATCACCTGTAGGGAAACAACAGCTTCCACCCTGGAAGTTGAATCACGGTGTCGGTGGATCACAGTTGACCAAACAACTCTGAAAGTACCCTGTGAAGGACAGAAATGACACACAGTCAAAAGCACTGAAGAACAGGACAGAACTGCAATACTCATGCCCAATACATGTCACAAGATACCTACACAAAACCAAGTTAGCATGTCAACACTGTTGGGGAGTACAGACTACCTGTAAGGACACATCGCTGTACGCTTCCAGTCAAGTAGCACATGGCCACACTCAAACAGCAACAGAGCACCACCAACACATATCACGCAAACTCACATCATTGACATGGCATCTCTGGATACTCACATTCAGCTGAAGAAGTTGGTGATGAGCTGTGTGCGGACATCACCCTCATTATCATCACCATCACTGGCATCGTGGCCCAGGCCAGGATCCTCCACAGGTGGCGGATGTTGGTCATCGTCATCCTGGATGAGAGGCAACTCCTTCCGAACTGCCAGGTTGTGTAGCATGCAGCAGACGATGACAATCTTGCACACCTTTGCTGGGGCATATGGGAGGGCCCCTCCTGTCTTGTCCAGGCAGCGGAAGCAGCTCTTCAGGAGCCCAAATGTCTGCTCGATCACTCTCCTGGTCCGACCATGTGCCTCATTGTAGCGCATCTGGGCTGGTGTCACAGGGTTCCTGAGGGGCGTCAGCAACCATGGCATGTTGGGGTATCCGGAGTCACCTACAGCCAGACAATTGCACATTAGCTGAGTTGGAAAAGAGGGTGGAATACAACATTGCAGAACACACACAATGGTACAAAGTCAGTACACACCGACAAGCCAGGCACGCTGGTTCTACATCTGTGACTTCATCCTCGGGATGCGACTACTCCTCATCACATAGGCATCGTGTGCAGAACCGGGGAAACGGGCACACACGTGTGAGATGCACATATCTGCAAGACATACCACCAGAGCATTGACCGAATGGTAGTGTTTTCGGGTTCCTGTATGCCTGCTCATGTGCCTGTGGTGGTACCAAAGCCACATGTGTCCCATCAATGGAGCCAATGACATGCGGCATCCTCCCCAGGGCATAGAAGTCACTCTTGACGTCAGTGAGTTGGTGACGTTTAGGGAAATAGATGTACTGGTTCAGGTATCTCAACATTGCATCCAAAACATCGCGTAGCACACGGCTGAACATGGTCTGTGACATCCCACCAGCAGACGCCACAGTGTGTTGAAAGGTACCCGTGGCAAAGAAGTGTAGGGCTGCCATCACCTTCACCTTGGGGGTCAGCGCTGTAGGGTATGTCCGGCCAGGTTGCAAATGTGGGGCCAACCGCACCGTCAATTCCTCAATCAGCGGCCTGGTGAAGCGGTACCGTCGGATGCAGTCCCGTTCTACCATGGTTGCAAGGTCAGGGAATGGTCTATGGACAGCTGGTGCCCTGCAGTGCATAGGTGAAGAAAGAAAGATTGTCAGTCACCCCACATATGTGGCATAGACCATACTCAATATCACATTATACATCATTACGAGACACAAGTACATGATGTGTGTGCCATTCGGTAAGGACATGTATGGCACCCACATGGCCGACATCTAACATCACAGTTCAACATGTGTTGTCCACAAGTCCCAGGTTGTACTATGGGATATCATTAGGCTGTGTCACAGTACCCATGTACTGCTGTCACGTTCATAACACACACCACAGTGACATGTGAGGACAGATGTGCCCCAGGCATCACAGCTCATTGACAGGTGCCTGTATTGCCACATGGTCCTTGTATTGCCACATGGACACTGGCATGACATGGCGTATCATGAATACACCACAGCAAAACAACCATGACCCCCACAGGTAGTGGACCCTGTTGACTCTGCACGACAGACATGGACGTCTGTCACACACACACACGCACAACATCAAAGTCTGTGCACAAACAACGTGGATGTGGAGACTGTCTCCCATTTTGCACATGGAATCAGACACATCTGGAACACAACATGCACACAGACTGTGGAGGGCCATCACTATCGTGGCAATGGGCCACCCTGTGACGTACATACCGTTCAACATGGGACTCAGGGGGTATGTGACATGACATACACATACACAACCTGGAAATGTGACCATGCCACATGCTCTGAAATTAACAGTTGCACATCACAGTGGTCATGTGCACAACACACCAAGGATTCTGTCCCCATGAACACGTGCACAGCTTGGGAGTGGCTGCCCCCAAGTCCCACCCAAACAAACACATGCTGACCCCCATACACAGAGATGGTAATGCAGCCTTACATGCCTTAGGATACAGTGTGGACAGGCTGTGGTGTTGTAGGTGTGCCCCTGAGTCCCTGGAAAGTAAATGTGGCTGGCATACGTTCACCTGTGACAGGCATGGTGACATATGCCAGTGACTTGTACAGGGACGCGTTGTACAGCAATGGACCGATCGGTGCGCACGGCTTGGCCATTGCATATGATGTGAGCGGGTACGCGTTGTACAGCAATGGACCGATCGGTGCGCACGGCTTGGCCATTGCATATGATGTGAGCGGGTACGCGTTGTCTTTCGGAATACGCGTTGTACAGCAATGGACCGATCGGTGCGCACGGCTTGGCCATTGCATATGATGTGAGCGGGTACGCGTTGTCTTTCGGAATACGAGTTGTACAGCAATGGACCGATCGGTGCGCACGGCTTGGCCATTGCATATGATTTGAGCGGGTACGCGTTGTACAGCAATGGACTGATCGGTGCGCACGGCTTGGCCATTGCATATGATGTGAGCGGGTACGCGTTGTCTTTCGGAATACGCGTGGTACAGCAATGGACCGATCGGTGCGCACGGCTTGGCCATTGCATATGATGTGAGCGGGTACGCGTTGTACAGCAATGGACCGATCGGTGCGCACGGCTTGGCCATTGCATATGATGTGAGCGGGTACGCGTTGTCTTTCGGAATACGCGTTGTACAGCAATGGACCGATCGGTGCGCACGGCTTGGCCATTGCATATGATGTGAGCGGGTACGCGTTGTACAGCAATGGACCGATCGGTGCGCCCGCATTGTCTATGGCCTGGCATGGCAACGGACGCGTTTTCAAACCTTTAACGAGTCTGATGCTGTGAATTCAGTTGGCCACCCACAACAATGTTGCAAATTCATGGGTCTCATGAAGTTGAACTTTTGAAGGATGCTGTGGGCGTGTGCAATTCCATGGATTGGCCAGATTCAGAAGATGCAAACGACTTGGACCTATCACTTTGGACACATGGGACAGTATCTGCCTCAGCAGCACACATATAATGCTGGCTGTTCCCCTGAGAGCTCACTTGCCTGCACTACATGCTCCAGGATGACATCTGCCACCAACACTGCTGCTGTATCTGCATCCTCTGGATCCTGCAATGGCACGTACTATGGAGAGAGCCCCAGCCTTCAGCACTGAGGAGAACCAGGCCCTGCTGGACAGCCTCCTTCCACAGTACAGCAAGCTGTATGGGAAAGCAGGGGAGCAGGTGAGTGTGCTGTCCACTGCCTTACTAAATGTGCATGTTGTCTGACTAGCAAGACTTACAGTCTGCACGCCACTGGCTAGCAGGCTCACTGAGTAGTTGTCACCCCCATAGTGTGTAGTTACATGCACTGAACAGGTATAGTGCAGTAACAGTGCATTTAAACAAGGTTTTACTTCCCAGGCAATGATACCATGTAGTAACTGCTGGCAAACTGTTCATAGCCATCGTTGCACTGCCTGTGTACATCATGTGCCCCTGTGATTGAGACATGTATATCCAAATGTGTGATGCACGGATATGTTGCATGTGTAGTAATGGCCTTTACACTTTGTCATCCTCACAGGTTGATGCCCACCAGAAGCAGGAAATCTGGCTGAACATCGCCCGGGCAGTAAGATCTGTGGGGGTCTACAAGCGCCGGATCCGCAACTGCCAGAAGAGGTGGCAGGACCTTCGGGGCTGGACCCGGAGAATCGCACGGGTCCAGCTGAAGCTGTCGCCTCCTCGCAGGAGGGGCGGACACCAGACCCTGACCCCCCACATGCTCAGGATCCTGGCGGTGGTCTTCCCTGATCTGGATGGGCAGCTGAAGGCCAGACAGCAGCAAGGAGGGGGTGAGTCCATGACTGCACTGTGAACTTTGCCTGACATGCTATGTGCCCTCCTCTGGCCTGGTTAAACTTCAACAGTACATCAGTCATGTGGTCCAGGACCCATGTCCCTCAATTGTGCACTGCCCACTCCTCATCTGATAACCAGGTCTGGCCCTTACAGTCAGGAAATTGTGTCACTTGGGTACTGTGTCCTTGCATTTTGCTTAGCACAAGGTGGGGGACAGCATTTGTTCCCGTAACTCTGTGGTGGGCTTCATGGGTGGGTCCATTGCTTACACAATGCCTGAGTTCTGACATGTAATCTGTGTGTTACTTTGATATGTGGTCCAATTGCTGATCTGATTCACCACATGTGCCTGGGGTATTTGGCACACACCCATGCTGCGGGTGGGAACAATGTGTGGGCCTCAGGAGTATGTATATCAAGTGTGTCACACATACGTAGCCACCTGCCTACTGTCCAGGGCTCATCCCTCATTCACGTGGAGCAGGACAGTCATGCCTACTCCAGGCCATACAATACACTCTGTACTCCCACTCCCGTGTATCAGCTGACACGTTGTGCTCAGTGAAATGTTCCCTCAGGTGTCTGCCTCTGTGTCATTGTGCTGTGGCTCCATTGTCAGGACTACTGGGGTGTTTCTCGGTTAGGGCTCAGCATGCCACCGGAGATGTGACCATAGGAGACGATACTTGTGTGACATATAGGTGTTTGATCACTTGGTCGTGCAGACTGGGGTATGCGAATGTGAAGTCCAGGCAGCTGTTTCCCATTCACAGCAGATTGTGAGGTGCTCATGTTCCGAGGGTTGTGTTTCAGGTCTCCCATATGTCCAATTGGTATGACGTGGACAAATAAGAGTTCAGATGATGTGGTTTGTGGGGGTTGGACATGTGCACTTGTCAGCTCCAGGACTTGCATTCCCCATGACCTAGGATTGTGACACAGTGCAGACTGTTGTTGTCTGGCTGCCCTGCCCATGTGACTGGAGACAGTGATGTATGACTTTGCAGGCATGCCTGTGCCATGGCATTAAACTTCCTATGTGTGATCCTGCAGGGGAGGGACATGTGCTTCATGCACCCCATTGTGGCATTGACTGTCAGGACATGGGTGCATCATGGTGTCTGGTGCTGGTATGCATCACATGCATTTCAAAATAGACTCTGGCCATCCCTTTATCCGGACATCTGTACTGACTCAGTGGCAAGAGTTGTGATGTGTGCATGTTCACATACTTCACCGTGTTCTCTGCACTGTCCAACTACTGTGTAGGTGGTGCATGTATCCACACTGGGGTATTGCCATCCGACAGACACCAGACAGATGGGTGCAAGGCCAGGAGGGATGTGAGTGCCATGGTTGACCATCAGACTGACAATTGGCTTCTCCTACTCTGTTTGGGCACTTTTGGCAATGTTCAACTAAGGATGCCAGGGCTTGGTCTGTAATGTGCTGAACTTACTGTGGTGTGTGCGGTCAGTGCAGGTGACTGATGTTTGTCTGTATCCCTATTGTTTGCAGATACATCCACGGCCACAGGAGGGGACAGCTCCACGGACCAGGAGGAGCCGCAGAGCCAGACTGGGTCAGCAGCCGAGGAGTGGACGGAGGGACCCAGTGGCACGGAGGGCGAGGGGAGCCACACCGAGGAGTCCTCAGCAGCATCCACCTCAGCTGAGGACCACAGCAGCTCGGAGGATGTCTCCCTTGTGGAGGCGGGTGTCAGCAGCCACCACACCCCAGCTAGTATTGCTGTCCCCGCCACCACCACCACCACCGCCCTCCCATCGGCTCCCATTCCAGAGGTCCGTGGAGGCTCCGGTGTTCGGGAGCGTGTCTCCTTCATGCCAGGCACCGCACCCCCTGCCCCTGTGTCCCCTGCTTCCCTGAGTGAGGAGTCTGTGTACCTACTTCGCCAGCTCCATGTAGGGCAGACAGCAATGCGGAGTGTCCTCCATGCACACACCACTCTGTTGACTCAGCTGGTGTCGTTCATGGAGGGCATCTCATCGGGCATGTCTGCCCTACAGAGGGCCAATAGGTCCATGGACTCCTCCCTGACGGCAGCAGTGTCCCTCCTCCAACAGTCCCTCACCCCTCCTACCTCTGCCCCATCCACACTTACTGGCACCCTCCCTGTCCCAAGCACATGCACACCTGCACAATCACCCAAACACACAGACACGAGCAGCACAGACACACCCACTACAAAAACAAGACGTGCACGCAGGCATCCTCAGGGGACTGATACCACACCCACAGGGGATGGGGGACAGACACACACACAGGCATCCACAGTCACTCCGCAGTCCTCCGATACCTCTCCCTCCAAGGCCCCTCCCCTTGCCTCACATGCAACCCCACCTACACAGCAGCTCTTCCTCTGTGACCTCGGCCTCTTCCCCTCCAATCCAGCTGATCCAGCATACAGGGGGAAGAGTAAGTCCACCCACACAGATGGGAGTGCCCCTCACCCCCGGACACCCTCCCCCAGGCGCAGACAGACTGAGGCCCCCATCCGCAAGTCCCCCCGGACCCGGAAGAGCAAGACCCCGCCGCCGCCCTGCAGCTCAACCACCAAGTCTCCTTCCTCCATCCCTCAGGCCCCCACTCCACAGGTGCCCCCACCACACCCTGCCCCAGGTTCCCCCACCCACAGATACACTATCCCCAAAATGATCCGGCCTTCTCCCCCTGCCACTTGCTCTTCCAGCACCACACCCCCCGCTGCGCATGTCTGTGCCACTGGTGTGGAGACGGTGTCCTCCCCCTCTGTCCTGCCCACCTTACCTGAATCCCATTCTACTCCCCTGGAGATAGGCACTGCAGTAGAGTCCACTACCACCCCGTCTGACTTGGGCACTGCAGTGGGGAACCTGTCCACTCCATCTGCACGGCCCACTGCAGTCGTGCCGGCACCCACACCATGTAAATGTAAATCCGTATTTGTAAAGCGCGAACTACTCACCCTTACGGGTCTCAAGGCGCTGGGGGCCGTCGTGGAAATTAAGTGAGCTATTGCCCAGAGTCACATGGTGCTGAGCTGAGCTGCCGCCGGAGCCGGGGATCGAACCGTGAGCCCCGTGCTCCGAAGTCAGCTGCCCTGGCCGCTGCACTACACCTCTCCACTCCACACCATCTGACTCTTGCCCCCCAGTTGTGCCGGCACACACCATGTCAGACACCTCCAATGCAGTTGTCAGTGACTCTCCAGCACCCACCACCCCTTCCCTGCCTCCTTCTGGTGAGCCCTGATCCTGCCCCTGCGGTGCCTGGCCTGCCCCCTCATATGCCCCTCCGAGGGGAATGTCCCTGGTGTGTAGCAGTGCAAGCATGCAACGGGTGACATCTGGCACAGTCACCCTGTTTGGACTCTGATTATGGACTGGCCATTGGCCTTTGTTATATTTGTGGACTTTCACTTCTTCACACACATGCTGAATAAAGCTACTTTCTGTTCTCTAGTGGTTTTGCTTCTGATGTACATGATGTTGATGATGCTAACCGTGCCCTTGCTGCAGTGATGGTGATTTTTGATGTCATGAAAATGAAGTGTTACTGTGCAGGACCCCATATGGTCCAGGGGGAATGTGTCCTATCCTGTTGTGTATCCATGTCATCCTTTGCAGCAATATGAGGGTGTCATGTTATCAATATTTGGCAATGGGATTTCCTACTTACATTTGCAATATCACATCTGTGGTTTACACCCCTGCACATCTGTTGTGCTTGCCATTGTTCAATTTGTCTATTTCCCTGACCGTGTGGCCATCTCCACTGGACATGCAAGTTTGGGCATCAATGGGGAAGGACTCATCTGTGTTATCAGTGCAACTTGCTATACATGTGTGTTGGATCTGTGCTGATGATTTTGGTGACCCTCCCATCACCAGGCTGATATGACGGGAGCCTTCATTTTGTGCTAATTGTTGACTGTGTGACCAAGTGTTCTGCTGACATGATAGAGCCCTACTGAGACAACGTATGGCACAGCTTTCCTTACACAGGAGTGGAGTCCCCTCATGGCAGTGTGTAATTCCGTGACATTGCCTGAGCCCAAGGTGTGTGTTGTGTGAGCATGTCTGTGTGTGTTCACTTCCATCTTGCTAGGTAGGCTGGGATCCCTACTGATGTTCCTGTTTGTGATGCTTGCTGTGTTGACCCATGTTCCCCCAAAGTCTTCTCCCTGGGTTCTCTGTGATGTGGGTGCATGGCACATTACTGGTCATCAGGGTGTCACCCATAGCTGTGTTTGCTATCAGGGCTGAGTTTGTGGGCAAACGCAGATGGGACACAGTCAGGATTCCCCTTGGCACTTGTTGGTTACACCTGTCATGTAATTTCCAGTTTGTGTTATCTTTCAGTGATTGTGACACGTTGTGTGTGTGACTGCTGCCACTCCTCAGGGTCAGAGCTGCAATGTTGGAAGTTGTGTATGTGTGTTCTTTGTGGGTGACCTTGGCTTCTTCATTGGTGTGTGACTGTGGCCGGGATCCCATTGGTTGGTGTGGTATTGACGTCATGTCCATGTACGGCGTACTGTGAGGTGTGTCAGACATTCACGAGTCTTGTTGACTGGCCATGTGTGATGTGTTTCTGCACCTTAGTTTCCACCACCACCCCTGGGATTGTCATGGGTGCATGTGCAATGTCACCAGTGCATGTGAGCTTCACTGCTGCACATTGGTGGAGGTCGAGGTGTGTGGTGTTGAGTGTGTGCAGATGAGAGTTGTTTCACGGCTAGACCCCTGCCTCCATGTTGGCCTTGGCTGACAGGCCGTGCTGATTGATTTGTGCTTGTGTAGGTGTGATGGTAGTTTGTTGCTCAGGACACATGACTGTGGCTCACTGTGTGAACGACATCTAGCTTTGTCATCACAGTGGGATTATCATGCAGGCCAGTGTCACCACAATGTGGGGACCCTGGGGGTAGTGCTGTGGTGGGTCTGTGTCTTGCTGTGTTAGTTGCTGTTCCTACAAGCTTGTGTGACATGTGTAATTTGGGCTCCCTCTCATCTGACAATGCCCGATTGCCCACATAGGGGATTGGGATCCATGAGTTACTTTTGTGTGGCACTGTATGCCCATCTGTGTAATTGGGATCCTGGGCTCCTCATGTGTTGTGTGGTTACCTGGGGACACTGGCACACTCCCCCCCCTCACCTGTTGTGTTTGATATGCAGTGTGGGGCTGCCTGTTTGTGTTTGTGCATCAGCACCACTGCATTGGCATATCTTCAGTGTGGCATTGGCTGTATGTTGTTTGGTGGGTTTCCCCTGCTGTCCCTGGGACTCCTAGGTCATCAGTCAGCACAGTGATCATGGTTTGTATGTCCCATTGCTGCCATGGTATGGTATTTGTTCACCTCACATCTACAGTCTCCACAGGATATCTACATTTGTGTGCACATTGGTGCAGATATGTGGTTCTGCATTATGATGGTCACTTCTGTCATTCTGTTATTGATGAATGTTGACAGTGTCAGCCCCCATGGGTGATGTTTGTCTGCACATGGCCAAAGGTATGTCTTATTTGCACTGCACTGTTTGCATCACCCAATCTATGTTGCTATGGGACACAAGCACTACTATGTTACTGATGTGTTTGTTGGTCTGTGACCTGGGATAATCCATGCTGTTTGGAATTTCCAGCTTTCGCCATCACAACACTTACAATTTGGTCACTGTGATGATGGGGGGTTAGGCCCCATTGTCACAATGTTCAAAATGTGCTTCAGCTATGGGCCCCACACTTGCCTTTTGGTCACTGTGATGATGGGGTGTTAGGCCCCATTGTCACAATGTTCAAAATGTGCTTCAGCTATGGGCCCCACACTTGCCTTTTTGTCACTGTGATGATGGGGTGTTAGGCCCCATTGTCACAATGTTCAAAATGTGCTTCAGCTATGGGCCCCACACTTGCCTTTTGATCACTGTGATGATGGGGTGTTAAGCCCCATTGTCACAATGTTCAAAATGTGCTTCAGCTATGGGCCCCACACTTACCTTTTGGTCACTGTGTTGATGGGGGGTTGCACCCCATTGCCACAGTGGTCATGGTCTGCTTGCATTGTGGATGCCACACACATTTATGTGTGACACATGTGATAGGGGTCACATTGTATGTTAAATTTCATGTTCAGTGTTGTAGGCATATGACAGTCTACACACGCTTGTCATGGTGTTGGGGGGATGTGTTTTTCTTACATTCCTTATGATGCAGTATGCTGGTTGTGTTATGCATTGCCCATCCTATGAGTAGGGGTGGTGGTAGTGGTAGGCATCCAGCCCCCCCTGAGTAGGGGTGGTGGTGGTGGGCATCCATCCCCCTATGAGTGGGGATGGTAGTAGTGGTAAGCCTTCAGCCCCCCCTGAGTAGGGGTGTTGGTAGTGGTAGTCATCCAGCCCCCCTGAGTAGGGGTGGTGGTAGTGGTAGGCATCCAGCCCCCCCTGTGTAGGGGTGGTGTTGGTGGTAGGCATCCAGCCCCCCCTGAGTTAGGGTGGTGGTAGTGGTAGGCATCCAGCCCCCCCTGAGTAGGGGTGGTGGTAGTGGTAGTCATCCAGCCCCCCCTGAGTAGGGGTGGTGGTAGTGGTAGGCATCCAGCCCCCCCTGTGTAGGGGTGGTGTTGGTGGTAGGTATCCAGCCCCCCCTGAGTAGGGGTGGTGGTAGTGGTAGGCATCCAGCCCCCCCTGAATAGGGGTGGTGGTAGTGGTAGGCATCTAGCCCCCCCTGAGTAGGGGTGGTGGTAGTGGTAGGCATCCAGCCCCTCCTGTGTAGGGGTGGTGTTGGTGGTAGGCATCCAGCCCCCCCTGAGTAGGGGTGGTGGTAGTGGTAGGCATCCAGCCCCCCTGAGAAGGGGTGGTGGTAGTGGTAGGCATCCAGCCCCCCATGAGTGGGGGGGTGGTAGTGGTGGGCATCCAGCCCCACATGAGTAGGGGTGGTGGTAGTGGTAGGCATCCAGGCCCCTATGGGTGTATATGGCGTTGGTGATAGCCATCGCGCCCCTATGGTTCTGCTGTTGCTATTGTACGTCATTTCTGCATCCCTATGTGTGTGTGTTATGTGTCGGGTACGTGTCGTTTGTTTGTGTGGTTGGTGTTTGACTTACCTTCTGCGCCGTACGCGTCCGTACCGGTCCCGGTAATAGATGTAGAGTATTGGTAGGACCTGCGCGATGGGATTCATGGCTGGTTCGTCTTTCTCGTTGCTTGGACTCGTACTCGTGGCTGGCGTGTTCGTCTCGTAGCCGTGGTTAGTCTTGTGGCGCGAATCGGAGCTTATGTGCGGCTCTCCCGGATGCTCTGGCGTGCCGTGCGTAGCGACGGGTTCGGCGGGTACGGAAGGCGCATCGTACTAGTCCGGCCGGAAGGTGCTGTATTTTGGCTTCCGTGCGACTCGATTCTGCGTTTACGGATCCGGCTCGGGCGGGGAACAGGAGCTGGATTGGGTGAGTACGGCTGGGTCGGGATTTGGGCAGTTATGCGCATCGTACTTGTTCGTTCGGACGGATGTTCGAATTGGTCGGGGAACACGCGATCGGCTTGGTTTTTTCCCGGGCGAATAGTGTTAGGTGAGCTTCCGGCCGAGATCGGAATCGACCCCTATGGGTTTGATTTAGAGTTTGACTGACGGGTACTCCATCATTCATGAGTATGTCAACTATCCCATCTGCCTTATTACAAGTGTATTAGGATTATCCCATCCACATTATTACAAGTGCTTTAGGATGAAATGCGCTTGTAATAAGGCAGACAGTGAATCCGTCACATATGAGACAAAGGGCCTGATTTAGAGTCTATTATATCCTATGGCACTCGTAATACAGTGGACAGGATATCCATCACGTTTGTAGTGGAGTAACCCGACCTCTAAACTCTAAATCAGACTCGAAGTACCCATCTGCCAAACTCTAAATCATGTCTCATGTCTGCATTGCCTTTCAGCTAGATCTGTGCTATAGAAATACCACATACAAATACAAATATTATGTTGCGGCCACATGATGTTTCAATTTTTTGTCTCAAATCTAAAAGTTTCATTGCACCTGAGTCACTTTGCACTACCAAGAAGTTTCAAGGCCGATCAAATGTATTCCATTTTTAAAGACTTTAAACATGATGCATGCCATCTTGAATTTGGTTGTTGCCTCCTGTGGTAGCCAGTGAAGCACTCTCATGACAGGTTTGAGGGTATCCACCTTGGTTTTTGCTGTTCCCACTAGGGTGGAATTTCCAAAAGCAATGCAAGAGATTATGTTATGTTATGTTATGTTCTGTTAAGGGGTATTTGTAGAGCGCACGGCTACTCCAAGGAGTGTCCCGGTGCTGAAGTGTCCCCCTTGACAAAAAACAGTGCACGACCTCAACCTACAAAGTCCCCATTACTGATGGAACAACCAGGTCTTAAGTAGGCGCCTAAAACTAAGGAGATCTTGTTCTTGTCTGAGAGAGAGAAGCAGACTATTCCATAGTTTTACAGCTACCACCTGGAACGAACGTCCCCCCTTCCTAGTCCGAAGGAACTTAGGCTCAGACAACAAATGTTGGATCGATGACCTCAGAGTCCTGGCTGGGGTATAGGATATAATTTTATTCCTAATGTACTGGGCCCCGCTATTATGGAGCGCCTTGAAGGCCAACACAAGGGCTTTAAAATTAACCCTATTTTTCACTGAGAGCCAATGCAAAGATTTCAAGTGAGTGGTCATGCGAGTCCTGGGCCCGACCAAGGAAATAGCTCTAGCAGCCGCATTTTGAACTACCTGTAGGCGGTCCAGTAGATAATTCGGTAGGCCTAGGTATAACACATTTGCATAATCCAACCTTGATGTGATCAAGGCTTGGACCACTGTTTTCCTGTGGGATATAGGGAGCAGCGGTAGAAAGTTTCTCATCATTTTTAAAAGCCTAAAGCACGTGCCGGCCACCGATTGAAACTGGGGCTTCATGGATAGGTCCGAGTCAAGTAAGACTCCGAGATCTTTCACGGAGGTGACTGGACTAGGTGGAGACTGATCTTGAGGCCACCATTGGCACCATTCATCCCCCGGAGTGTGTCCGAAGAAGATCATTTCCGTTTTGGCAGAGTTACATGACAGTTGGTTTTGTCGGAACCAGGCAAACACTTTCGTCAGGCATAAGTTGATTTCATTGCCGCTAAACACCTCGTCCTTCTCACATGTGAACAACAACTGGGTGTCGTCGGCGTATGATAAGACTTTTGCCCCATGTTGTTCTGCTAGGGGTGCCAGTGGGCCATATAGATATTGAATAAAGTTGGACTTAAAACAGAGCCCTGTGGCACTCCAACATTCAGCGGTGGAATATCTGCTGAGAAGGGGGGGACCAAACGGATTGCTGTCGGCCTTCTAAAAAGGAAGAAAACCACCTGAGAACCGTGCCCCCGATGCCGCAGTCACGGAGTCTGTGCAGAAGTAACCCGTGGGGCACGGTATCAAAAGCCGTCGAGAGGTCCAGCAGTATCAATACTGCCTTACCTCCTCTGTCTAGGGTAGCCTTGATAGTCTCAGTAACTTCCAATAAGGCCGTTTCTGTACTATAATTCGCTCTAAACCCGGATTGACTCGGATGCAGAGCATTAGTAGCCTCAATGAAGTCAGTAATGACCACATTCACATACTTCTCCAGCACCTTGGAAAAGAAGGGAAGCAGTGATATTGGCCTATAGTTGTTAACCACTGCTGGGTCCGCTGAGGGTTTCTTTAAAAGTGGGAGGATTTTCCCATGTTTCCACCTCGCCGGTACCTTTCCTTCTAGCAAGGACAAATTCAGGTCCCGATTGACGGCTGGATTCAGTACTTCGGCAACGGATGCCACTATTTTCGCAGGACATGGGTCCGAAGGCGAACCAGATTTGAGAGCCTTCATAATGTTAAGTGATGTATCCAAAGAGATAGAGGGGAAATCCAAAAATGTTTCATCAGGAGAGTGACCTATAAAATCTGGCGTATTGTCCTGACTAACTAAGGACGGATTGCCAAATAAATCCTGGATAGACTTAATTTTGTCAAAGAAAAATTTCGCAACCTGGTTCGTCCATTCAAGGGTGGGAATAAAAGGTCTCTGTATGGCGTTGGGGGATGCGAAGTTGGGGGATGTGTGCTTAAACAATAAGTCAAAAGTCAAATGGTTGAAGAAAGGGCCTTAATTATTTTTAGTCTTACTAGATTCTTTCACTGAATCTTTGATATCAGATGGCATGGAGTAGGTGCTCAAACATCTCTCCTCTGTTTCAGTGTGACCTTGACCTTGTGTTGGTGTTTGCCTCCTGTCAATTTCCTGTTAGCTGCTTGTGTGGCCCGACTCGGTAACTACTCTTTCTTTCTTGGTACCCCCTGTCTCTGTTTAACTGCTCCTTTCTGCATCCTTTGTTCTTCTCAACTGTCCATTTCTGCATCTTTTGCTCCTCATACTGCTCCGTTTTGCATCTTGGTCCCTTCTGTCAGTTTTTGCCAACCGACTTGTTCCACCAATCACGTTTTCCCACCTTGCCACTCCCGTTGGACTTTTCCACTCTTGCTGAGCCCACCCACTGCCCTGCCCTCCTCCCACTCTCCAAGGCCCTACTTAGTGGAGGCCACAGCGCGATCTCATTGAGTGGGGCTCAGACATCTTTGTTCTGCTTCAGTGCGACTTTCACCTCGCCTTGATCTCTGAATCATGTTGGTGTCTGTCTGCTGCTGTTTTCCTGTTAGCTGCTCATTCTGCAACTGACTCAGTAACCACTCTTTCCTTGTTTGTGCCGTCTGTTCTATCTGTCACCTGTTTCTGTTTAACTGCTCCTTTTTGTATCCTTTGTTCCTCTCAACAACCCCATTTTGCATTTTTGACCCTCTTTCTGCTCCATTTTGCATCTTGGTCTCGTCTGTCAGTTTTTGCCCCCAACTTCAGCCGATCAATTTTTCCCGCCTTGCCATTCCTGCAGGACTTTCCTTTTCTTGCTGAGCCTGCCCACCACCTCCGTCCTTCTCCCACTCTCCAAGACCCATACTTAATGGAGGCCACAGAATGGCTGAGCAGCAGATGCATACAGTGGGCACACCCTGTGCAGCATGCCAAAGGCAAGCCCTTCTGTACCCGTCCACGTATGGACTGTGCCCAGCACCAGAAGCCTAGTCCAAAAGCCTCCTGCAGCTACACCGCAGATGAACTCCACCTGCTCAACCCTGGACGCCTCTACAAACGCTACTGCATAGCTGCACCTAGTCCATGGTGGGCCCCTTTGCCTGCTTGTATTGCCACTTCAGATGCCTCCACACACCCTCTCCCACTGCCCAAACACACACTGCACCCCTCACCAAGTCAAAACTCAAGACCCGCACCCACAGAGCACCACATGCCCATCCCTCACAACAACATTTACTCGCATGCATGCTCGTTAATGCACGGTTACTCGGCAAGCACTCCACAGAGATTTGGGAACTCATCGACTCCAATGCACAGGACCTCCTCAACCCCACATCAGCACCAGGCATTGCCACAGCCATCCCCACTGCAAACAAAATCCTGCACCATGATTGACCCCATAAACCAGAAGGAGGACTCACCATCACCCACAGTGACACCATCAAGTGTACCTCTAACACCAAAAGCCACTTTTATGGAACACATACACTTCAAGCTTCTGACAGACATTAAAGCCACTATCAAAGGCACCCTTACCTATCGGCCCCCCAGGACAACTCACTCACTTCAGCAACCTCCTCACTGAGTTCACCATACCCCACCCCATGGGTACCAAAGTCATTATACTCCTAGGAGATCTCAACTTTCATCTCGATGACCCCACTGACTCCAACTCCACTGACTTGCTCAAAAGTCTACAGAACATCGGCCTCACCAAGCTGTGAGCTTGTACAAGGCCCTAACCACATTGCCGGACACACCCTGGACCTCATCTTCTACTCCAGCGACATGGTTAAAGTCAACCACATCACATGGGTGGAACGCTTCATTGTTCACTTCCATATAACAAGGCCACCAACCACCCCTACGGAGGCAAGCAACACCCCAAGCCACTGTTGAAAGAAAGTTACAGAAACAGAATGGCTCAACATCTCCAAATAAACTACCCAGACTCCACCAACAACCTCATCAATGACACAAACAACTTCAACAACTGGATCACCACCTGCACCAATATCCTAGCGCCCCTGGAAAACATCAAACCCAAAAGATCTGACAAACAAGCTAGCTGGTACAACGCAGACCTCAGAGAATCCAAGAGAGTTTACACACAATTCGAAAGGAAATGAAGAGCAACTTGACTAATCACTGCAAGAAACACCTACAGTATCACCATCAAGTAAAAGAGTACAAGAGAAAAGTCCTGATCCTGAGAATCAAATCTAGCTTTAACAACTGCAAGGAACGTTTCACTATTATTAAGGAATTCACCAACCCAACAGCTGCACTCAGCACCATCACCCCTACATAGGAACTCTGCAACAACCTCTCCAACTTCTTCCATGAAAAAATCACCAAGATCTACAGCACCTTCGAACCCCTGCCACCCCCCATCGGCCTTCCCAGCCTTCTAACCTCATCAACCAAAGACTACCAAATGACAGAATGGAACCCTCTATCCATCAAGGACACTGCAGCAATAATGAAGACATTCAACTCAGGGGTGCCCACAGACACCTGCCCCCACCATATCTAGAACATGGGAAGAGGCACAATCAGCAATGCACACACTTCCATCATCAACACGCCCTCAAGACAGCCACCTTCCCAGATAGCTGGAAACACGCCAAAGTCACCGCTCTCCTCAAAAAACTGTCAGCTGACCCCGAAGTACTCAGCAGCTACAGAACCATCTCTCTGCTCCCCTTCCTGGTCAAAGTCATTGGGAAGACCATCAACAGACAACTCTCTGATGACCTAGAATGCCACAAATTCCTGGACAACTCACAATCAGGAGTCCGAAACAACCACAGCACAGAAACAGCCCTCATCGCTGCCACAGACAACATACACACCATCCTCTACCGTGGACAGACCATTGCATTTATCCTCCTCGACCTCTCTGATGCTTTGGACACCGTCTCCCACCACACACTTATCACCAGACTACACGCAGTAGGAATACAAGGACCAGCACTCAAATGAATAGCTTGCTTCCTGTCTGGAAGAACACAGCGATTCAGACTCAAGCAGTTCACATCAGAACCCAACGAGCTCATCTGCGGAGTCCCACATGGATCATCACTCAGCTCCACATTTCAACATGTACAGCTGATGACAACCAGCTAATTTTATCCCTCTCAGACGACACCATCACCACTAAGACAAACTTCAAACTATGCATGTAAGAAATTGGGTTGTTGGTTGACTGGGGTGTGAGCCCTGGTCAAGCAGCAACCACAAACATTGGCAATAGCAACCCCAAATTAATCTGTGCTCAACCCCCTGGTAGCTTGGCACAGAGCAGTCATGCTTAACTTAGAGGCAATGTGTAAAGTATTTGTGTAACAATTAAAACAGTAACACAGTCAAACTGCAACACAAAAGAATCCCATAACAGGTTTGGAATAATAGAGTACTTTTTAATAAATAAAACAAGACCAAAATGACAACAATCCAATTAGTAGAGCTGTAGATATTACATTTTTAAGGTTTCAGTTGGTTGCAACAGACCGGAACAAAGTCCCAAGTTCAGGCAGATTGCGATCGAATGTGGGCTGGCTACAGGGACCCAGTTAGGCCCGCTGAACAAAGCACTTAAAATCCTGGTTGCTGAGTGTTGCAAGGATCAACGTCAAAGATGCACCACGCACCCAAAGTGATGTGTCGGTTCCGAGATGTGGTGAGGCTGCGGTGTGAGGCCCTGTTGCTTCGAGGATCC
This sequence comes from Calotriton arnoldi, assembly GCA_963921515.1. NCBI lineage: Eukaryota > Metazoa > Chordata > Amphibia > Caudata > Salamandridae > Calotriton > Calotriton arnoldi. The sequence continues at coordinate 162,409 of CAWUFW010019287.1, read as the reverse complement.
CGTTGATGGGGCTTGCAATGTGAAGTCCAGCGTCAGTGAAATGGTGTGCAGTTGGGGCGATGCGTCGGTTCCAAAGAGTTGGGAGGTTGTGGTGCAGAGTCCGGTGTCCCCGTCGGGCTGCCCTCAACAAGAGATGCGAGCACCTGAGCTGAAAATGCATCAAGCAGCGGTGGTTCCAAAGGCGATAAGGGCTAAGGCACAATGCGAGTCTTTGTGACAGGACCAATCCGCGCAGCAGCAGAGATGCGTCAGTTCTGCTCGGGGTTGTGCAGTGTAGCAGAGGAGATGTGTCGGTTCCGCAGCATCCAGAGAGGCTGGCAAAGCACCTTAAGCCCATTTGGAAGGGTAGACTCACAGAGGGCACAGAGTGCAGGTGCTGATTCAAGGTTATTGGAAGTGTGTTATGTCCTGTATGCTTTAGATCAGGAGACCAGCCAACTAGCCCTTGGAGTCACTCTGGGTTCTGGGGTTAAGATATGCAGTTTCAGTCCTTCTCGCCAGCCAAGAGGGCAGCAGGTCAGTACAGCAAAGCAGGAGTCTCATAGCAGAGTGCTGTTCAGCAGAGTGGCAGTCCTTCAGCAGCACAGAAGCCTTCTTGCTGGCAGAGTATCCACAGGTCCAGAAGTGTAGATGTTTGAGGTCCAGCATTTATACCCAGTTGTGCCTTTGAAGTGGGGGAGAAGCTTCTAGAGGTTTCTCTTTGAAGTCCCCTGGCATCCTGCCTTCCCTGTCATGGCTCCAAACTAACTACAGGGGGTAAGCAGCCCTTTGTGTGGACACAGCCTATTCAGCTGTAAGTGGGGCTCAGCTCCTCCCTCCCATTCTGCCAGTGATGGCCCATCCAGGCATACCTAAGCTCCCTATTGTGTGTGACTGTCTAGAGGAATACACAAGGCCCAACTGTCAGCTACCCCCAGTCATATGACCAGTAACATGCTACAAGTACTAAATGGACAAGGCAGAAAAATTCCAACTTTTTAAAAGTGACATTTTCAGGAATGCAATTAAAAATCGGACTTCAACATTGGTTAGGATTTAAAATTGGGATTCCGGAGACCCCAAACTTGAACTAGTTATCTGTTTCTATTTGGAAATGACACCTATAAAATTAAATAAGGCTACTCAAATGTTATCATATGGGACAGATAGGCCTTGCAGTAGTGTAATAAGAATTTGAGAGTTTTTCACTTCCAGGACAAGTAAAACTTAAAAGTAAATCTCCTACGTTCTAAATAGATTGCACCCTGCCCTCTGGGCTGTCCAGGGCCTACCCTAGGAGTGACTTATATTTATTAAAAAAGAAAGTTTGGGCCTGGCAAAAGGTTTATTCAGAAGAACGATGGATTTAACCCAGATCTTTTGACTGGGGGAGAATGTTTGCATTGTCAGCATTCCGTCCATCATTTGTTTGCTGTAACCTTTTCGCCCTAAGTGGGATGGGTATGCCCAGACGTGGGTCCCGGGCTCACTGTGCCACTGGAATCAAGCTATCCTGGCTGAAGAGGGGTGAAACCCCGAAACCGGTCCTAGGATGCTTGATTCCGGTCCAGGGAAGACATGGCCTGGCAGTTCGGTCTGGACTGTTCCCATGAGGCACAGGGTCAAGACTGATTTGCATATGGCTATGTCTGAACTGGGGTGGCGTGGTGAAGCAAAATAACGATGGATTAAACCCAGATCTGTGACTGGGGGTGAATGTTTGTCAATGTGCAACATTCCGTCCATCATCTTGTGTGTTTTGCATTTCACCCTAAGTGGGGAGGGTATGCCCAGACGTGGGTCCCGTGCTCACTACGCCACTGGAGTCAAGCTATCCTGGCTGATGAGGGCTGAAAACCCGAAACCGGTCCTAGGATGCTTGATTCCGGTCCAGGAAGACATGGCCTGGCAGTTCGGTCTGGACTGTTCCCATGAGGCACAGGGTCAAGACTGATTTGCATATGGCTATGTCTGAACTGGGGTGGCGTGGTGAAGCAAAATAACGATGGATTAAACCCAGATCTGTGACTGGGGGTGAATGTTTGCCAATGTGCAACATTCCGTCCATCATCTTGTGTGTTTTGCATTTCGCCTAAGTGGGGAGGGTATGCCCAGACGTGGGTCCCGTGCTCACTACGCCACTGGAGTCAAGCTATCCTGGCTGATGAGGGCTGAAAACCCGAAACCGGTCCTAGGATGCTTGATTCTGGTCCAGGGAAGACATGGCCTGGCAGTTCGGTCTGGACTGTTCCCATGAGGCACAGGGTCAAGACTGATTTGCATATGGCTATGTCTGAACTGGGGTGGCGTGGTGAAGCAAAATAACGATGGATTAAACCCAGATCTGTGACTGGGGGTGAATGTTTGCCAATGTGCAACATTCCGTCCATCATCTTGTGTGTTTTGCATTTTGCCCTAAGTGGGGAGGGTATGCCCAGACGTGGGTCCCGTGCTCACTACGCCACTGGAGTCAAGCTATCCTGGCTGATGAGGGCTGAAAACCCGAAACCGGTCCTAGGATGCTTGATTCCGGTCCAGGGAAGACATGGCCTGGCAGTTCGGTCTGGACTGTTCCCATGAGGCACAGGGCCAAGACTGATTTGCATATGGCTATGTCTGAACTGGGGTGGCGTGGTGAAGCAAAATAACGATGGATTAAACCCAGATCTGTGACTGGGGGTGAATGTTTGCCAATGTGCAACATTCCGTCCATCATCTTGTGTGTTTTGCATTTCGCCCTAAGTGGGGAGGGTATGCCCAGACGTGGGTCCCGTGCTCACTACGCCACTGGAGTCAAGCTATCCTGGCTGATGAGGGCTGAAAACCCGAAACCGGTCCTAGGATGCTTAATTCCGGTCCAGGGAAGACATAGCCTGGCAGTTCGGTCTGGACTGTTCCCATGAGGCACAGGGTCAAGACTGATTTGCATATGGCTATGTCTGAACTGGGGTGGCGTGGTGAAGCAAAATAACGATGGATTAAACCCAGATCTGTGACTGGGGGTGAATGTTTGCCAATGTGCAACATTCCGTCCATCATCTTGTATGTTTTGCATTTCGCCCTAAGTGGGGAGGGTATGCCCAGACGTGTGTCCCGTGCTCACTACGCCACTGGAGTCAAGCTATCCTGGCTGATGAGGGCTGAAAACCCGAAACCGGTCCTAGGATGCTTGATTCCGGTCCAGGGAAGACATGGCCTTTCAGTTCGGTCTGGACTGTTCCCATGAGGCACAGGGTCAAGACTGATTTGCATATGGCTATGTCTGAACTGGGGTGGCGTGGTGAAGCAAAATAACGATGGATTAAACCCAGATCTGTGACTGGGGGTGAATGTTTGCCAATGTGCAACATTCCGTCCATCATCTTGTGTGTTTTGCATTTCGTCCTAAGTGGGGAGGGTATGCCCAGACGTGGGTCCCGTGCTCACTACGCCACTGGAGTCAAGCTATCCTGGCTGATGAGGGCTGAAAACCCGAAACCGGTCCTAGGAGGCTTGATTCCGGTCCAGGGAAGACATGGCCTGGCAGTTCGGTCTGGACTGTTCCCATGAGGCACAGGGTCAATACTGATTTGCATATGGCTATGTCTGAACTGGGGTGGCGTGGTGAAGCAAAATAACGATGGATTAAACCCAGATCTGTGACTGGGGGTGAATGTTTGCCAATGTGCAACATTCCGTCCATCATCTTGTGTGTTTTGCATTTCGCCCTAAGTGGGGAGGGTATGCCCAGACGTGGGTCCTGTGCTCACTACGCCACTGGAGTCAAGCTATCCTGGCTGATGAGGGCTGAAAACCCGAAACCGGTCCTAGGATGCTTGATTCCGGTCCAGGGAAGACATGGCCTGGCAGTTCGGTCTGGACTGTTCCCATGAGGCACAGGGTCAAGACTGATTTGCATATGGCTATGTCTGAACTGGGGTGGCGTGGTGAAGCAAAATAACGATGGATTAAACCCAGATCTGTGACTGGGGGTGAATGTTTGCCAATGTGCAACATTCCGTCCATCATCTTGTGTGTTTTGCATTTCGCCCTAAGTGGGGAGGGTATGCCCAGACGTGGGTCCCGTGCTCACTACGCCACTGGAGTCAAGCTATCCTGGCTGATGAGGGCTGAAAACCCGAAACCGGTCCTAGGATGCTTGATTCCGGTCCAGGAAGACATGGCCTGGCAGTTCGGTCTGGACTGTTCCCATGAGGCACAGGGTCAAGACTGATTTGCATATGGCTATGTCTGAACTGGGGTGGCGTGGTGAAGCAAAATAACGATGGATTAAACCCAGATCTGTGACTGGGGGTGAATGTTTGCCAATGTGCAACATTCCGTCCATCATCTTGTGTGTTTTGCATTTCGCCCTAAGTGGGGAGGGTATGCCCAGACGTGGGTCCTGTGCTCACTACGCCACTGGAGTCAAGCTATCCTGGCTGATGAGGGCTGAAAACCCGAAACCGGTCCTAGGATGCTTGATTCCGGTCCAGGGAAGACATGGCCTGGCAGTTCGGTCTGGACTGTTCCCATGAGGCACAGGGTCAAGACTGATTTGCATATGGCTATGTCTGAACTGGGGTGGCGTGGTGAAGCAAAATAACGATGGATTAAACCCAGATCTGTGACTGGGGGTGAATGTTTGCCAATGTGCAACATTCCGTCCATCATCTTGTGTGTTTTGCATTTCGCCCTAAGTGGGGAGGGTATGCCCAGACGTGGGTCCCGTGCTCACTACGCCACTGGAGTCAAGCTATCCTGGCTGATGAGGGCTGAAAACCTGAAACCGGTCCTAGGATGCTTGATTCCGGTCCAGGGAAGACATGGCCTGGCAGTTCGGTCTGGACTGTTCCCATGAGGCACAGGGTCAAGACTGATTTGCATATGGCTATGTCTGAACTGGGGTGGCGTGGTGAAGCAAAATAACGATGGATTAAACCCAGATCTGTGACTGGGGGTGAATGTTTGCCAATGTGCAACATTCCGTCCATCATCTTGTGTGTTTTGCATTTCGCCCTAATTGGGGAGGGTATGCCCAGACGTGGGTCACGTGCTCACTACGCCACTGGAGTCAAGCTATCCTGGCTGATGAGGGCTGAAAACCTGAAACCGGTCCTAGGATGCTTGATTCCGGTCCAGGGAAGACATGGCCTGGCAGTTCGGTCTGGACTGTTCCCATGAGGCACAGGGTCAAGACTGATTTGCATATGGCTATGTCTGAACTGCGGTGGCGTGGTGAAGCAAAATAACGATGGATTAAACCCAGATCTGTGACTGGGGGTGAATGTTTGCCAATGTGCAACATTCCGTCCATCATCTTGTGTGTTTTGCATTTCGCCCTAAGTGGGGAGGGTATGCCCAGACGTGGGTCCCGTGCTCACTACGCCACTGGAGTCAAGCTATCCTAGCTGATGAGGGCTGAAAACCCGAAACCGGTCCTAGAATGCTTGATTCCGGTCCAGGGAATACATGGCCTGGCAGTTCGGTCTGGACTGTTCCCATGAGGCACAGGGTCAAGACTGATTTGCATATGGCTATGTCTGAACTGGGGTGGCGTGGTGAAGCAAAATAACGATGGATTAAACCCAGATCTGTGACTGGGGGTGAATGTTTGCCAATGTGCAACATTCCGTCCATCATCTTGTGTGTTTTGCATTTCGCCCTAAGTGGGGAGGGTATGCCCAGACGTGGGTCCCCTGCTCACTATGCCACTGGAGTCAAGCTATCCTGGCTGATGAGGGCTGAAAACCCGAAACCGGTCCTAGGATGCTTGATTCCGGTCCAGGGAAGACATGGCCTGGCAGTTCGGTCTGGACTGTTCCCATGAGGCACAGGGTCAAGACTGATTTGCATATGGCTATGTCTGAACTGGGGTGGCGTGGTGAAGCAAAATAACGATGGATTAAACCCAGATCTGTGACTGGGGGTGAATGTTTGCCAATGTGCAACATTCCGTCCATCATCTTGTGTGTTTTGCATTTCGCCCTAAGTGGGGAGGGTATGCCCAGACGTGGGTCCCGTGCTCACTACGCCACTGGAGTCAAGCTATCCTGGCTGATGAGGGCTGAAAACCCGAAACCGGTCCTAGGATGCTTGATTCCGGTCCAGGGAAGACATGGCCTGGCAGTTCGGTCTGGACTGTTCCCATGAGGCACAGGGTCAAGACTGATTTGCATATGGCTATGTCTGAACTGGGGTGGCGTGGTGAAGCAAAATAACGATGGATTAAACCCAGATCTGTGACTGGGGGTGAATGTTTGCCAATGTGCAACATTCCGTCCATCATCTTGTGTGTTTTGCATTTCGCCCTAAGTGGGGAGGGTATGCCCAGACGTGGGTCCTGTGCTCACTACGCCACTGGAGTCAAGCTATCCTGGCTGATGAGGGCTGAAAACCCGAAACCGGTCCTAGGATGCTTGATTCCGGTCCAGGGAAGACATGGCCTGGCAGTTCGGTCTGGACTGTTCCCATGAGGCACAGGGTCAAGACTGATTTGCATATGGCTATGTCTGAACTGGGGTGGCGTGGTGAAGCAAAATAACGATGGATTAAACCCAGATCTGTGACTGGGGGTGAATGTTTGCCAATGTGCAACATTCCGTCCATCATCTTGTGTGTTTTGCATTTCGCCCTAAGTGGGGAGGGTATGCCCAGACGTGGGTCCCGTGCTCACTACGCCACTGGAGTCAAGCTATCCTGGCTGATGAGGGCTGAAAACCTGAAACCGGTCCTAGGATGCTTGATTCCGGTCCAGGGAAGACATGGCCTGGCAGTTCGGTCTGGACTGTTCCCATGAGGCACAGGGTCAAGACTGATTTGCATATGGCTATGTCTGAACTGGGGTGGCGTGGTGAAGCAAAATAACGATGGATTAAACCCAGATCTGTGACTGGGGGTGAATGTTTGCCAATGTGCAACATTCCGTCCATCATCTTGTGTGTTTTGCATTTCGCCCTAATTGGGGAGGGTATGCCCAGACGTGGGTCACGTGCTCACTACGCCACTGGAGTCAAGCTATCCTGGCTGATGAGGGCTGAAAACCTGAAACCGGTCCTAGGATGCTTGATTCCGGTCCAGGGAAGACATGGCCTGGCAGTTCGGTCTGGACTGTTCCCATGAGGCACAGGGTCAAGACTGATTTGCATATGGCTATGTCTGAACTGGGGTGGCGTGGTGAAGCAAAATAACGATGGATTAAACCCAGATCTGTGACTGGGGGTGAATGTTTGCCAATGTGCAACATTCCGTCCATCATCTTGTGTGTTTTGCATTTCGCCCTAAGTGGGGAGGGTATGCCCAGACGTGGGTCCCGTGCTCACTACGCCACTGGAGTCAAGCTATCCTAGCTGATGAGGGCTGAAAACCCGAAACCGGTCCTAGAATGCTTGATTCCGGTCCAGGGAATACATGGCCTGGCAGTTCGGTCTGGACTGTTCCCATGAGGCACAGGGTCAAGACTGATTTGCATATGGCTATGTCTGAACTGGGGTGGCGTGGTGAAGCAAAATAACGATGGATTAAACCCAGATCTGTGACTGGGGGTGAATGTTTGCCAATGTGCAACATTCCGTCCATCATCTTGTGTGTTTTGCATTTCGCCCTAAGTGGGGAGGGTATGCCCAGACGTGGGTCCCCTGCTCACTATGCCACTGGAGTCAAGCTATCCTGGCTGATGAGGGCTGAAAACCCGAAACCGGTCCTAGGATGCTTGATTCCGGTCCAGGGAAGACATGGCCTGGCAGTTCGGTCTGGACTGTTCCCATGAGGCACAGGGTCAAGACTGATTTGCATATGGCTATGTCTGAACTGGGGTGGCGTGGTGAAGCAAAATAACGATGGATTAAACCCAGATCTGTGACTGGGGGTGAATGTTTGCCAATGTGCAACATTCCGTCCATCATCTTGTGTGTTTTGCATTTCGCCCTAAGTGGGGAGGGTATGCCCAGACGTGGGTCCCGTGCTCACTACGCCACTGGAGTCAAGCTATCCTGGCTGATGAGGGCTGAAAACCCGAAACCGGTCCTAGGATGCTTGATTCCGGTCCAGGGAAGACATGGCCTGGCAGTTCGGTCTGGACTGTTCCCATGAGGCACAGGGTCAAGACTGATTTGCATATGGCTATGTCTGAACTGGGGTGGCGTGGTGAAGCAAAATAACAATGGATTAAACCCAGATCTGTGACTGGGGGTGAATGTTTGCCAATGTGCAACATTCCGTCCATCATCTTGTGTGTTTTGCATTTCGCCCTAAGTGGGGAGGGTATGCCCAGACGTGGGTCCCGTGCTCACTACGCCACTGGAGTCAAGCTATCCTGGCTGATGAGGGCTGAAAACCTGAAACCGGTCCTAGGATGCTTGATTCCGGTCCAGGGAAGACATGGCCTGGCAGTTCGGTCTGGACTGTTCCCATGAGGCACAGGGTCAAGACTGATTTGCATATGGCTATGTCTGAACTGGGGTGGCGTGGTGAAGCAAAATAACGATGGATTAAACCCAGATCTGTGACTGGGGGTGAATGTTTGCCAATGTGCAACATTCCGTCCATCATCTTGTGTGTTTTGCAAAAGGTTTATTTTGCCAGGTGGAACTGGCAATTTAAACTGCACACACAGGCTGTGCAATGGAAGGCCTGAGACATGTTTAAAGGGTTAATTAAGTGGGTGGCACAATCAATGCTGCAGGCCCACTAGTAGTATTTAATTTACTGGTCCTGTGTACATATAGTACCACTTTACTAGGGACTTATAAGTAAATTAAATATGCTGATTGGGTATAAGCCAATATTATAATGATTAGAGGAGGGAGCCGATGCACTTTAGCACTGGTTAGCTAAGTCCTAAGGCCAGCAAAATACAAGGTAAAAAAAAATAGAGGAGGAAGGCAAAAAGTTGGGGGAGGGACCACCCTAAGGCTGACAGGTCTAAGATTGCATGACCAGCATGAACAAGTGGATGATAAAAAACTGCCTCAAGCTCAACACAGACAAAACTGAAGTGTTGACCTTCAGTGTAGGAAAGTGGATTATTAGTAGGTGGGGGAATTCATTCTCAGCTAGTAGTAATACCACAATCACTAATCGGTCAGGTCTCAGTATATTAATCCTTGCTCAACCCTTGATAGCTTGACAAACGAGTCAGGCTGAACTCAGGAGACAGGTATGTGTAAACTATTTAATACCACCAAAACAGTAAATGAGTAAAAGATACAACACAATAAAAATCCAACACCCATATATAAACATAGACAATATTTTGTATCTTTAAAACAACACCAAAACAATATAAATCCAATGTAGGGAACAAGAGATATGAATTTTTAAAAATTAAATCAAAAATTGTGCACTCTAGTGCCAAAAAGCTTAAAGCGCCACTCGCAGGTCGGGTAGACTGAGTGCTAGGTCCTGGTCAAAAGTTTACCTTTGGGCTTAGTCTTTTTCTTGGAGCTTTCCTCTCGATGTTGAGTCCTCAAGTTCCTCCAATCCGGAGTCCGAGTCAACGACGGTGGCTTGCTGCAGCTCAGTGATTTAGTTAAAAGACTGGTGCCAAATCCTTTGGCGTCAACGGCGAGGAGGAATTTGAAGCGGTCACTGTCAGCTTCACTCTTGGCTTCAAGCTGGGCTATGGCTGAAGCTTTTCAGTCGGATGAACCAGCAAGGTCAATCCAATCCGTGAGTCGACATAAGCAGCTGAATTCTCAACGTCAAGTCAGTCTCCTCTGGGCGCTTTTCTTCAAAACTTTGCAGACAGTTTCCAAACTTCGAGATCTGGTTGTTTCTGAGTTCCTTTGGGGAAAATAAGGGTCCGGTAGCTCCAGCCAGGGGTTCAGAGATTCTGGATTGTCCCCTGGTGGCTAGGACTTAATTTCCCATGATGCACCTGCACAATCCAGGAAAGATCCAGTTGCAACTGGTCAGCTAGGGTGATCCTTTTGTTGGCTTTGCCGGTGACTTCTTCCAGCTCTGTTGTACATGTAGCTGATCAGGGAGCCCACTCCTTTTTTGAGGAGCCTTGAGGGTGCAGCAGGTGCAGTCCTTTTGAGTGCAAGCCTTCTGTGGTACAGTCCAAGGGTCCAGCAGGGCAGTCCTTCTTCTGACGCTCCAGGAAGTGTTCAGAGGAGCTACTGCAGCTCTCCCATATTCATCCTCCATTCTGGGCTGGCAAGAGGTGGGATAACCAAACCAATTGGGGTAAAGATACCTCCTTCTGCTATACACACTTCCTGATAAATGTAGCACAATTTTGACCCAAAATGCACTGTTCTCCAAAACTCTAAATGGAGAAAATATCTCCTTGGTGTGTGTGTGTGTCTGTGTAACCCAACACAAAGGTGTGGCTAACATCTGACTACAGTCCCTTTATAGACCCTCTCCTAATCTAATTAGGGAGCTCCCATATGGCTAGGGATCAAGGAAGTGGGGGCTGGAGTGGGTCCTATGACATCTGTTCTTCTGTCTTTCAAGTCCAGCTTATCTCCCCAGTCCTCTTCCTCTACCTGGCTTTTCCAGGAAGCAAATATCATTCAACCAAGTGTATTAAGTCCACTGGAGTCGCTACACCTACATGCCCCACCATATACTAGGAACTTACAAGTAGGATGTTTTTCCCAATTAGTATTATACCAATTACCATATACCTAGACCAACCTCACCATAATCACCTAAACACAAGCAGATTGGACTACTGCAATGCACTCTACGTGGGCATCCCAACCCATCTTCACAGACTTCAGACCATCCAAAACGCCGAAGCCAGACTCTTTCTCAACCTCCTGGGCTAAACACACACCACACCACTCCTCAGAGAGCTCCACTGGCTCCTCATCCAGAAGCACTGCAAGTTCAAACTTCTCACAAATGCAGTCAAGTCACTACATGACACGGGACCCGCATACCTCAATCACTGGCTTCACTTCCACCAACCCACCATATAACTTCACTCAGCATCCCTCACACACACCCCGCATCCACAGAAGCATCACAGGAGCATCACAGGAGGTCGATCATTCTCCTACCAAGCAGCCAAATCCTGGAAAGACCTCCCCCAACACGAGGACCTCCTCCTCACTTCTTGAATTCTGCAAGAAGCTGAAGACCTGGCTTTTCAATTAGTCTTCTTGCGAGACCATTGAAAGTCCCTTTACTTAAGCCCAGCCTCACCACTCATCTACTCTCACCTACTCAGTGCCTGGATGCCCTCACGGGTGCCAAGCAGCACTCTGCAAATCCACCTTCCATTATATTACATACATTACATTACATGGCATGGTTAAGTGAGGGTCGAAGCTGTGTATCTCAGGTTTAGGCAATCATTTGTCTTAGATTTTAGAGTAATGTTCCCAGTGAAGGAGGGTACATTTAACTTTTTGGGATTTGAAAGACATCCACTTACGACGTTTTGGTAGGCAGTTTTTAAAATGCAGATGTCTTAAAATATGGACATTTTTAGATAGAGTTGGTATAATTTGCATATCAGTGAATTGTAGTATCTTCCTCCTTCTCCAGAATTCTCAATAGTTCCACAAACAGGTTGAAAATTGTTGGTGCCATAATGGATACTTGGGGAACACTGTAAAAGCTTGAAGAGTGATCTAAGGGAATGTTGTACACCCTGGCAGGTTGTTCCTGGAAAAGAATCTAACTAAAAAAAGTTCCTTTTAAGGTCAATTGTCTTCTAAGTATGTAATTAAGGTTTTGATTGTCAATAGTATCAAAGGCCACTAACAAATTGTAAAGGATAACGAGTCAGGTGTAACACTGTTTAGCCTAGAGCATATGTTGCTGAGTATTGTTAATGGTGCTGCTTGAATGCTACAGCCTTTGTGGAAACCTGATAGGTAAGGATCAAGTAGGTGTTCTTGTCAATGACTGCAGTTAGTTGATTAGCAATGCATTTCTCAATACTTTGCCCAGCCATGGTAAGGTATGACTGGCTTTCAGGTTCCTGGTGTGTAGATCTGATAAAACCTCTGTCCATCTCGAAAGTGTGGAGCAAACGAATATTGAAGACTACTTGCTGTGGTAGTGGTCCAAGGATGGACATGGAAGAGAGAAATTAAAACCCTGCACTGAAGTTCAATAATGTGCTGAACTCCGCTTTGGTTAGGAGCTATATTGAAGGCCTCGCTGATAGGAGCACGGGAAGCCGCTGGACCAGCTGCAATGATGCAGAAAATCACAGGTGAGTATGGATTAATATTTGGAGGAAAAGAATAGTAATACATACTAATTTGGGGCTGAACAGGTTTTGGTGGCGCATGTTTCTGTGATAAACCTGCCACAAACCTGGGTACCAGGAGGATGTGCCAGGATGCCATAGCAAATCCAGCTGGACAGGAGCTAATGTAGCAAAAGAGATAGGCTACTCAAAGATGTCACAGTCAAGACAACAATAGAGACAGTGTAGGGAACCTAAGAATGTGAGAGAACAGATAGGGGAAAAGACAACAAAAGTGAGGGGCACAAACACAGATGCAAACTAGTACAACCTGGAGAGTCACCACAACTAAAAACACATTGTCAGGCATAATGTTCATGTTTGTTAGTCCCTTAAATTCTAGATCTACCCTTTCTTCCCTCGAAGTGTTGTGAAACCCGAAAATGAGTAAAACCTGTAAGCCTGAACATAGGTTAGCAGTAGGTTAGTAGTCTAGCATTGAATATTCACAGTTTCCTTTGCCCTCTTCACCAAAGTTTACAAACCTGACTTGTCCTACACCTGATATTTTGTCTCTAATAAAAATGGAATCCTGACACTGGCCTAAAGTTGATCATTTGATTAGGATTCAAATTTGATTTCTTAAGGAGAACTGCGATTGCACTTATTTTAAGTGTGTCTGGGAAAATGTCTTTGTGAAATGAAAGGTAAGCACCAGAGTTTTCTGGCTTGATGGAAAATATTTATATTTGTTGAGAATAGGGTGATGGAGTGAATGGGGCTTTGAATTTCTTTGTAGGTAGATATTTTTCTGATATTAGCTCTAACATTCAGCAGAGATCAGTAGAATTTCCTTTTTTCAGTTTGTGAATTCAGAGAAGTGCTGATAGACTCCTTGAGGAAGGAGTTTTTAATTTATGAGAAATAATGGAATTATTTGTATTTTTTAGCTGGTATGAAGGTAAGTCAGATTTTTCATTTAACAATTAGAAATAATTCTTTCAGCATCCAAAGGTAGTTATGGATTTTAAATTTGTACTACCTTCATTGATTAAGACAAACTAGTAAGACACAAATCTATATTGGATGAACTAAGAAGATCACAATAATAAGGAGACTCATCTAGTACATTTTGTTCAGAACCCATGGAGTGCATTCAAAGTCAATTCCACCAGCTACTCTGTGAACCAAAGTATAACACTGACCTCATCCATGGCTGCTAGAATAAATACAGTCTTCTTTCTGAAGTGCCCGCTAATCTCTGACCAAAAATATACACAGTGGACCTGATTCAAAAAGCTAAACTTACACTTTTGTGTAAGTTTACGATTGTTTGCTATTTACAAATGTATTTTACTAGTAGTATCTTTACGACTGTGGAGTGTCCGCACATAAAAAGATAAGACTGTCCTAATGTTTAAGTAGGTTCTGATTATCAAAAAGGAGAACAGCGAGGCTTGGCAAGCAGGAACAGTTTAAGTCTAATTAAACAATAACGGCCGGGAATAGCTGCCACATCTCTTACAGTTGCGTGCTGGAATTCAATTTGCATTACATAGCATATTTTATACTGTACACTGGGTGCTGTACAGTGGGTGCAATAAAATGATGCTTGTCCCCCTTTGGGCAGGAAATACTGGTCCAGTGGGTCATAAATTGCGAGTTTAGATGCTTGGTCCCACTCTGATGGAAGGGGCCATAAATACCAACTGAAGGTCACATTCTGATGTGCTCCAGGTGGCCCGGTCGGTCATCTGTGTTATCTAGGGTGACGCTTAATACTAGGCATTGTTTGGGCTTTATCTGATTATTTCAACTGACCAGCTCCTCTGGCATCATGTCCTTGGGCCGAATGCAGGCCCTCTGCTGTACATTTATTTGTGTTTACGAGTGTGTGCAACTGACTTTTTTCTTCAATTTTTACATCCTGGGGCCTTACGTGATTTACTGCTGCAATCTTCCAGTTGTGTTTGAGGCTTTGTTGTAAACGAATTGCAGTAGCCGTAGTGTAGATTATAAGAAGGTTTATTAGATCTTAGTTGCAGGTAGATAAGTAGATAGCTAAGTCCCACCAGGAGCAGCATCCATGCTACTCAGCCCATATCTTCAACTAACACTCAATCCAACACATACACTCTCAACATTCTGCATGATCCCACACACTGGCTGAGCAGCAGGGACTTGGAACACTGGGGAGGATGCATTAAGTTACAACACATCTCCCCTCTTTATGTATACAATAAAAATTGCAATTGAAAATATCATAGGACGTAAGATGGGAAATGATAAAGCAGTGACAACCTGATAGGGGCTCCATTCAGTAAATGAAAGTCAATTCCAGCGGCTTCCCAAGTGTCACAACTCCAACACTAAGGGGTCGATTCCGATTCGGGCCGGAAATTTCTCCGACCGAGCCGGACCCGGAGAGATTTCCGACCGAATCGGACCCGTGCAGTCCGACCGAACGAGTCCGATGCGTCCGTATGTTATCGGACACGAGTCGGTCGGACTCCCATTGAACTCAATGGGAGCCGGTCGTACAACGCGTACGCGGGCTCCCATTGCCTCAATGGGTGCGAGTCGGACAAGGGCGCCCCCTACAGCGAGTACGCCGCGGCGCGCTCCGCGGCGTACACGCACAGGTAGGGGGACCCATGGGTCCCCCCTGTGTGCGCCTCGCACGGGTACGCGTACAGGGGGTCCGACACGGACCCCCAAAGTACGGCTCCGACAGCGAGTTCGAGTCGGACGGCGCGAGTCGGTCGGAGCGGTCGAGGTGCGCATCGTACTTACCCGGCCGGAAAGCGTCTCCATTGCGCGGTGCGAGTCGGGTCCGACCGAGTCGGTCGGAGCGGTACGATCCGGGTACGAGTCGGTCGGAGCGGTCGGGTCGCCCGGACGTGTCGGTCGGCGGAGTCGCATCGTACTCGCTCGGCCGGACCCGCGTACGGTTCGGTCGGGAAACAGGCTTTCGCATGGCTTTTTTCCCGACCGAATGGTATTGGGTGCGCCTCCGACCGAGATCGGAATCGGCCCCTAAGTGCAGGAACAGGCTCCTACAGGTTAAATGCCTCACCAGTTCACTCCTCAACGCTTGCTTGTTAAAATGCCCTGGACTGCAGACCATCTGATGTAAATAGACACTGTTGGGACTACCAGGTGCATTACTTCCTTACAGGCTTCAATCACTTTTCCTTTGTAATCTTCTTAGTTTCTTCAGTAGTTTTTCACTTAGTTCCTCATGCGTAGTTTCTCCCCTCGATTGTCGCCACTGTTGTAAACAAAGTGCAGTAGCCACAGGGTAGGTTATAAGAAGGTTTATTAGATCTTAGTAACACATAGATAAGTAGATAGGTAAGCCCCACCAGGAGCAGTATCCATGCTGCATAGCCCATATCTCCAACTGACACTCAATGCAATACAAGCACTCTCAAAATTCTACCTTACCTCAAACACTGGCTGAGCAGCAGGGACTTGTAACGCTGTGGAGGATGCATTAAGTTACAACACATCTCCCCCCTTTATATATACAAGAAAAATTACTATAGAAAATATCATAGGTCGTAAGATGGGAAATGATAAAGCAGTGCTATGACATCAGATACAAAAAAAATCACAGCTCTTAAAGATCACTATTATATAATCCTTGATTGTCGCCAGTGTTGTAAATGAAGTGCAGTAGCCGTAAGGTAGGTTATGAGAATGTTTATTAGATCTTAGTTACAAGTAGATAAGTAGATAGCTAAACCCCACCAGGAGCAGCATCCATGCTGCTTAGCCCATATCTTCAATAACCCTGGGTGGAGCTGGCATAGTAAGACTACGCGGAGGTCCACGGAGTCGGGGGGAACCTCCCCTCCGCTCCGCCACCCGCCTCCACAAAAAACAGTTAAGATTATTTTAAAATTAAATAAAAATACACTTCCCTGTCCTGTGGCGTCCCCGGGCTGCAATCCTCCTCGCCGTCTCTCTCCTACGTGGGATTCATCTTGAGAGAACTGCGCATGCGCTCGTGCATGCGCAGTTCTCGCAAGACGTCTTGCGAGAAATGCGGGCGCACGCATGCAGGACAGGTAAGTGTGTTTTTATTTAATTTTAAAATAATCTTTAACTTCTTTTCAGGGGGGGCAGGCTGACTACTCCACTCCGCTGCGGTGTCGGAGTTTTGCCCTATACTCCGCGTTCCCAGCGGAACGCGGAGTGGGCAAATCTCCGCACACTCCGCTGGCGGAGCAGAGCATATAGCCCAGGGTTAATCTTCAACTGACACTCAATCCAACACAAACACTCTCAACCTTCTACATGACGTCACACACTGGCTGAGCAGTAGGGAGGATGCATTAAGCTACAACAGGCGTGTTTCATATCTGGTGTTTCCATCACAAGAAGCGCTACGGGTGAACAGAGGGCAGCTGTGTTATGTTGCTCCGATAAAGGGTCACTCTGAAACCGTAATGAGTACTGTTTAGGGTGAATTTGGGAAGTGCAGGCAATAGTTGCTCTGTGGTGTGTTGGACTCCTAAGAGTGGGACCTTTCTATAAATTGATCGGATGCTAACACTATGGGGCTTATTTACAAGCCCCTTGCGCTACTGGTACGTCACTTTTTCTTATTTTTAAAGTGGCGCACCGGCGGCGCAAGGGGCTTGTAAATAAGCCCCTATCTTTTTATGTCCAGAGACTCCGCAGTAATAAAGATACTACTAATAAAAGGACTTTTTGTAAATAGCAATCAATCATAAACTTACACAAACATATGTGAATCAGGCCCTAAAACTAAACATGTTTGTTTATTTAATGCATAGATATGTATATTGCTCTGCTAGTATACCTTATACTTTTAAAATGTGGGTTTGTAATATATGTAATTAAATATTCCAAGATAGATTTTAAGAATACTTTTGTCTGGTGAACAAAAGGACATTTGTATTTTGTACTACACTGCAGGAGATACCGAGATATTTGTGTCTGAGAACAGTGGGCCAGGAAGAAATTGAATTAACCAAGTGACCAATAGAACATGATAGTCAAGACTTTTTCAAGGGAACTGATGAGAGAGAAACTTTTGCTGGAATGAGGGGTAGATGTCCATTACATATGGTTGGTATTTCAGAGTGTTTTGTCTCTGCTGAGTGGAGTAGAACGTTTGATCATCCCCAACGCAAGATGTGCTTAGCATTTCGAGGAACAAATAAGGCACTCAGCCTCACTCTCTAAAGCAGTAGAAATCGAGAGATGGATACTTATATTACTATTTCCATGCTCACATCGCAACCATGGTTACTTTAGACTAGTACAGACTACTAAACAGGATTGCATGAGTGCGATTTTCAAATTACAGCAAGAGATTACAGACAGACAGTTGAATCTCCATTTATCTACATAAATCATTTTAGGTAAAATACCATTTATATTTATAGTATAATTAAATGCTATGTTGTGTACCTATGTCTGATTGTGAATGCTTTATTTTTTAATGTTTTTACATGCACGGCACGGTTATTAAAGTTACAAGTGCGTGAATGATTTTATATGTGGAAATATCTTTACCAGTCTCACGTAGTGCATAGAAGTTATGTGATGGAGGCACTAAAATTATTTATTTTCTGACTGGTATTATTTATGCTGCTTGGACAATTCTCCTTTGTGCTAGTTAGTAGGGTATGCAAGAGCCAAGGTCAACGTATCCTTGAAAAACCAAGACAGTGAGGCTCCCAGCTCCAGTTATGTCGATGCACAAATCTACATTATTGCTTACTGCTAGTACAGAAGAGAAAGAGTTGTGGTGCATTTCTATATGCATCCTTTGCAAGGAAATTCAAATGTTGAAAGGCCTAGGTTGATTTCTATATTTAGTAGGCCCTAGGCAGGCGAGGGCCAAAGTCCTAAATTTCACAGGTATTGAATGAAGAGCATGCTCAACAGTCTCTGGTCGAAGTGGTTGTGAGTGCAGACTGGGACTGTAGGTCAGGCCAAGCATTCAGGGCCCACTGTGAAGGGTACTAGGATACCCTCATTAGTTCTGCAGAAAGTCTTGCTAATTGGCCAAATTCCCAGAGTGTACTGGCCATAAACAATGGTTGAGCTCAGTCGACACTGGGGTGAGGTGTGCAAATACAAAGGTCAGGCCCTACTTCAAACCTACTGGCCTTTAAGAAGGACTTGCTAAGTATGCAAAGCCTGGTGGTCAGTGCCTAAAGTTGAGCCCAGTGAACTCTCGGCGTTAGCAAACACTAGTGGTATCATTGGTGATGTTAGTTGTGACATGTTATGTCATGGTATATGTCCAATCTCGATCCTTGCCCCAGTTTCCAAAATGCATTCAGTCTAAATACACATATTAATTCTCATCAAGATTTTATGTATCATGTAAACATTTAATGGTATACACTCAACGTGCTTCAGGAATAACCCTTCATTCTGGACATTTAAAACTAACTCATCTCTTTAACAAAAATGCACTGACATTAAAGCCAAACACAATGTATCACAATGGTAAAGTATAACAAGATAGTATTGGAGACCCTTGAGAAAGACAAGCAACAGAAGTCAATTAATAACAAGACAATCAGACAAAGAGCCAGTGTATCCCATTACAAGTGTCATAAGCTATAAAGGACTTGTATTAGGACAGACGGGATAGTGTCACGTACGTGATAGGGTAAACTTCCGCCAAGCTCTAAATCAGGCCCAAAATAATTAATTAGCTATGCAGCACTAGAACATTTTACCAAAAAAACTATTTTTATCATAAATCTGTCAAGAAAAGCCAATGGTTGAACTTTCATGTGAACTGAATCAGAAACAGACATTGCAGCTGACAGTAGGCTAACCAGTGGAAAAAGTTGTTTAGCCACCAGACAAACAGAATGTATCCTTACTAGAAGTGTAGTAACTGGAATAATATGGTCAAAGGACCAAATATTATCCATCCAATGACTGGTCATAAAACCAAGTTTGGGACTTTAGCACATGTGATTCTGAAGTGTGTGTGTGTGTGTGTGTGTGTGTGTGTGTGTGTGTGTGCGTGTGCGTGTGCGTGTGCGTGTGCGTGTGTGTGTGTGTGTGTGTGTGTGTGTGTGTGTGTGTGTGTGTGTGTGTTCAAAACTCGCTTGCCACTCACTTCAGCCGTTGTTTGGAAAGTTTTGAGGTGATTCGTCAAGTGGGGGCCAGGTAAAAGGGGGGTCCCAAAACTTATTTTCCCCATGCAATTTCTCATGGGAATTTTAGACACGACTATAGTCCAAACCTCTGACCGGAACTACACCAAATTTGGCAGAAAGGTAGATCTTGGTCCAGAAACAGTAATTTTAATAATTTGGTGCAAATCTGTTTAGTAGTTTTGGAGTTATTAAAGAAAAAAGATTTTTGTATCTCTAGAGACGCGGATCCACGTGCCAACAGCAATACCATGATTGGCTGCCACCACTTCAACCAGGAAGTGGTAGCAGCCATCTTAGGACTCAGACTCGGAATCCCAAGACAAAAGGAAAAGAAAAAAAAACACAAGGGAGCAAGGTAGAAATACCCAGACACCCTAGGCCTGGTGGTGGGGTCTCACAGGAGACCGCACTTATTTTTTTTCATTTTAATTTTGCCTCAGGTCCTTCCTGAATTCATGGCAAAATAAAAATACAATTGTTGGCTCCAGACAGGGTCTCTAAAAAATGTGACAGGCTCCGGGATGGGGTCGCAGGGCCAAAGCGGTCCGGTTCGGGGGCAACCTTTTGGTGGTTGACCACAGGGCCTGGCCACAGGCCAGGCCTTGTGAGCAACCCCCCGCTGCACATGGCCAAAGGCCATGTGCAGCTTGGAGTTGGCTGCATGAGGGTGGTTGGCTGCAGGGCCTGGCCGCAGGCGAGGCCTTCAGCCCTTGCAGCGGCGGTTGATTTAACGTATGGTAATTACGTTTTACTTTATGTTAAAGAAAAACTAGAAATCCACTGAAAAAAAACAAAGGTTACAGGGATGTTGGAGTTAGGAAACAGTATTAAAAAAACTTAGAAATTCACTGAAAAAAACCAAAGGTTACAGGGACGTTATAGTTGGGAAACACATTTAAAAAACCTCAGAAATTCACTAAAAAACCAAAGATTACAGGTACATTATAGTTATAGTTAGATTTTACACGCATAAAACCATAGGTCCTTAAGCTAGCACTCTCCTTGCTGCCTCGTCAGCCGGTCTCCTATTTTCCCGCCTTGATCCAGTGCGTTTTTGCCTGCCTCTTATTCACCCTGGTTTGCTTTTTTGCGTTGTTTATCATTGCCTTTATTGCTGTTTGTCGTGTTGGTTAGTCCGTATTGTTTGCATTATTGTGTCTTGATTGTTTTGCCTTGCTATTGATTTTTTTGCTCTGTTGGTGTCTGCATTGCTGTTTTCTGCCTTGGTGTAATAGTTATTGTATCTGTTTGTGTCAATAAATTGTTTTTTCCCTTTTTTCTTTTGTTTTTTCTGCACTCGTCGCTCCTTTCACACCCGTTTTCACCACCTGCTTCCCACCTCCCGCTTGCCCTGCCCACCACCACCCAGCGCCCCTCCCCCTCCCAGGACCTACTTAATGGAGGTCGCAGCGCGACCCCATTGAGCAGGTCCTTGAGCCAGCTACCCCCTTGCTGCCTCGTCAGCAGGTCTTCTGTTTTCCCTCCTTGCTCCACTGCCCTTTTGCCTTGCTTCTCATTTTTTGCCTGCCTCTTGTTTGCCCTGGTTTGCCTTTATGCATTCTTTATTATTGCCTTTTTTGCTATTTGCCGTGCTTGTTAGTCCATATCGTTTGAATTAATGTGTCTTTACTGTTTTGGCTTGCTGTTGATTGTTTTGCCCGGTTGGTATCTGCATTGATATTTTTTGTCTTGCTGTAATAGTTATTGTATCTGTGTGTCAATAAAATGCTTTCTCACCTGTTTCTTCTGTTTTTTCTGCACTTACCGCTTCTTTCCAGCCCGTTTTTGACACCCACTTCCTGCCTCCCACTTGCCTCACCCACCGCCCCTCCTTCTTCACAGGACCTACTTAATTGAGGGCGCAGCACAGTCGCACAGCGGGCGCACCACCCATGTGCCAAAGGCAAGCCCACCTGCACTCACTAGCTCTCCCGCTCCACCCAGATATACCGCCACGGTGCTCTGACCCCTGGACCTCAGAATCCACAGCAACAACTGCTGCTGCACCTCTCCACGATCAACGGTAGGACCTTTTTCCTGCCAGCACTGACTCTCCTCCTGCAACACTAAAGCACCCGCATGCTTGACAACCACGCCCACCCTGACCACGACTGCATCAGGACAACTCTACGGCCTCCCTCAACGCCCGATCACTCTGCAAGCACACCACCGAGGTCTGGGACACCATCACTTCAATCACCCCCAACATCATCTTCCTCACCCAGACCTGGCTCAACCCTGCATCCGTGCCTGACATCACCTCAGCAACGCCCGACGGTTATAAGATAGCACACCAGGACCACATCAACAAACACGGAGGTGGAATGACTACCTTCCACAAAGAAACCATCCACTGCACCACCTCTGTAGACAACACCACCCCAAACACCTCAACTTTCAACTCCAAACCAACGGCAAAACCACCATCAGAGGCACCCTAAGCTACAAACGTCCAGGACCATGCCCCAGTTTCAGTGACACCATCCCCGAATTCATTGTCCCACTCACCAGTGACTTCAAACACTACATCTCCCTTGGAGACCTTAATTTTCATCTCGTCAACCTTAATGACACAAACCCAGCCAACCTCCTCGAAAAGATGAACAACATCAGCTTCACACAACTAGTCACCAACCCCACATACAACGCACAACGCACGCTCAACCCCATCTTCACAGCCAGCGATAGATTTAAGTACATCCATGTCACTGAGCTCACCTGGACAGACCATGCCATTGTCCATTTCACCATTATAGGGTCCCCCAGCACCACCACCAAGCTGCCCAGCAGCTCACACCACAGCTGGAATAAAGTATCAGAGAGCCAGTGGACCGACGCCCTCAACACCTCCAACCCTGACACCGCAACCAACTTAGAACAGGCTGTCAAGAACTTCCCCGCCTGGATCACTGTTTGCACCGATAGAGTCGCCCCTGTCAAACCCACCAAACTCAAGAGATCCACCAAACAGGCCAGTTGGTACATCACAGAACTGAGAGTCACAAAATGTAACTGTAAGTGACTAGAAAGGAAATGGCTCACCAACAAGTACCACCTTCAAGACATCCTTTAACCAATGTCACCAACTTCTGAAAGAGACAAAAAAGAAAGTCCCTAGCCAACCGCACCAAAGCCAGTTCCAACCACAGCAAAGAACTCTTCAACATCGTCAGAGAGTTCTCCAACCCCTCAGCCACCGAAAATATCATCACCCCCTTCCCAAGAATTCTGTGACATCCTGGAGGACTCCTTCCATGACAAGATCTTCACCTTCTACAAAAACGTTGAACCCCAACCCACCACCTAGCCACTCTCAGCCTCCTCGCTCCCGCAGATACAAACCCAAACCACCGACTCACAGCCTGGGACCATCTCACCATACAGAACACAACAGCCATCATGCACTACATCCACTGGGGTGAACCCACAGACCTCTGTCCCCACCACATTTTCAACCTCGGGAGCAAGATGGTCAGCAACAAGTTCACTGCCATTTTCAATGCATACATCACCACTGCCACTTTCCCTGAAGAATGAAAATATGCAGAATTCAAACCCTTCTCAAGAAAGCATCCACTGACCCCAGCGAACTCAAGAACTACTGTCCCATCTTTCTGCTCCCCTTTCCCACCAAAGTCTTCAAAAAGGCCATCAACCAGCAACTCATGGAACACCTGTAGAACAACAATCTTCTGGACAAATTTTAATCCGCATTCTGCACCAACCACAGCACCAAAACCACCCTGATCACTGCCACCGATGACATCAGAACCCTCCTCAACCAGGGAGAAACGGCAGCCCTGATCCTCCTCAACATCTCAGAAGCATTCAGCGCCATATACCACCACACCCTTATCAAGAGGCTTCATCACATTGGAATCCAAGAAGACGCTCTCAAATAGATCACCTCATTCCTCACTGGAAGAACCCAGAGAATCCACCTACCACCATTCACCTCGGAGCCCAAGAACATCATCTGTGTCATGCACTCACCTGGTCCCAGCCGCGGAGACTACACTGGGGACGATGCTGGACCTCCTAACCTCCTGAGGACAATGCTAGTCAAGGAACCGAAACCTTAGATCTCACACTGTCCCCTCTGGAGGTTGGAATAAAATAAGAAAAGAGCGACTTGCTGTACTGGATCTGCTCAGCGGCTGTGCAACACTACTTAACAGGATTGGTCACTTCTGGTACCTTCTACATTTGTGAGGTAGATGTGCACTGGACCAGAACCTCTGGCTTTGCGATGACGCAATGTACTGCAAATAACAAGAGGAGCCAGTTACCATCAGTACACTAACATGTCTCTACATACAATGAACATGCATTAACTTTAGTGCCATAAACTTACAGGTTTCATCAGCACCTTGGCATGAGAGCAGAATAACCAAAATCTCAGATTGGAGTGTGGCACTCCTAGGAATAAACTTCAAATACATATTGGAGTTATTGGCACTCCCAGGGATAAACTCGGAAAATAGGCTTGAGTTACTTGCACTCCTCATGATACACTTGGAGCAAAGGTTGTAGTTACTTGCACTCCTAAGCATACAATCGGAACACAAGGTGGGGTACAAGGTTGATGCTTATATCAAATACTCTGAAGTCCTTTCTCATGGCACTACTGTTCATCAGAGAAACACACAAGAAAAGTATTTAATAATTGCGCTGTGACAATTCTTGAATCTAGGTTGTAGGAAGGGTCCAAGGTATGAACACACAAGAAGCGCTGGAGTAAATCACAGAGAGGAAATGGAGTAAAAGTCTATAGTCTTTGAAGAGGGGGATACTCCGTCCTGTTTACTACTATAGGAGGTTTAGTGCGCACTAATCTGATATCAGGGACTTAACCTAGTTCTTGGCTGAAGTTCGAAGAAGATCTCAAGACTTTGACTCAGGGAGTCGCGGGGTGTCCAGAGTAGCTGTGCAGGAGTGAGCGGGGAGGAAGTCATCAAGTGAGCTGCTGCCACAAGAACCACCGGTTCGGATGGACTTGAAGGAGACTGGAGCGCTTCTTAGTCCCAGCAGGATTCTTCAGGTGAGTGGGGAGGGTGAAGCTTGTTCCGCAGGGAGCAAGGCCAAAGCACAATTCGGGTTTGGGTGGGGTTTATTTACCCTCTCAAGGCTCAATGGATGTACCTAAATCACAGGTGGCACATGGAGCACATGTCCATCTGGAAGGTTCTCGAACCTTTGAGAAAAAACCTGTCAGAACACTCTTTGACCATACAGAATGAGCAGGTGCAACTTGTTGATCGGGACCATTTAACAGGACTCAAATGTATCGTTTTCGCTCGAACATGCATAATGGAAAACAAAACCAAAGCCCCAGTAACAGGGAAAACAAGGCTTGCCATTCACTGATTCTGGGGGAAGCTTGCAGGGATTCAATTGAAAACCACCCCAAGGCCCTAGTAACAGCAGGGCAGTTAAAACCTTTGTTTTTCTTCAGGCCATATACGGCCCGGGGATCACCACCTACCTATGGCACAAAACATATTTAAAAGTGGGAGGGGGGCTGCATGCCCCCCCTACCGGGCCATATACAGCCCCAGGGACCACCACCTCCCTGGGGCCAGCCTGTGCAGAACAAAGGAGAGGGACCATGCGGACCCCCCTCCTGAAGTTATATGTGACAGCTCCTGCCAAGCAAAAGCAAACACTCCGCTCCCAGCAAGGAGCTGTCAAAGGAGCTGTCAAAGTGCTCCAGCTTGCTGAAAGCAGAGTTTTCATCTCTTTCCCTTACCACAGCCATGTGGGCAGAGAAAGAGATGAAAGTATTTCTCCCATATGCAGGGAGCTGCATTTCCAGCTGCTCCCTGCGTGTGAGAGCAATGCCGGCTCCTGCAGGAGTCGGGGTGCTGGCTGGACCGCGGGGGCCTTAAAGCTCCTCCCGTGGTCCCTATCATGTACACTGGGTGTCTTGGGTGGGCCCAGGCTACCCAGGAAGACGGTGCTGGGCACTAGGGGATGGGTCCCTGGGGCCTAAATTGGCCGGGGGGGTGCTAGTGCCCCTCCCCCATTGAATTTCAGCCAGGGGATGGGTTCTGGGGACAAAAATGAGCCCAGGAAGGGGGCTATATGGCCCCCCTGAAGGAAGTGACCTGATTAGGGTCACCCGGGTCACTCATGACCACCTCTCAGCCTTCCATACAAATGAAGAGTCGGTCAGACAGTAGAGAATACAAACCAATATATTTATTCAGATACACTCGGCGGAGCCCAGTCTGCCCAGTCTCTTAGGATTGCTGCAGAGGGGACTGACATCAGCAAACATGGGGATACATTATGTACAATTCAGAACCAATGAAGGCACGCCCACAATGGAATTTTCCAGGCAGATGCAGCTACACAAAGAAGTACAGAAGGATAAGTTTGGAACCTGAGGCCGGACACACACTGTTACTCAAGGTCGCTCCGTCCATGCCCACCGCTAGACTAGTGAGAGAAGGCCTCTATCTAGTGGGAAAGGTATGCGCTAATAAGAACACTGTATTCATAGAGAAAAAACAGGGCCCCACCTTGGAGAAGCGAGACTTACCAAAAGCTGTTTTTTTCAGGAAGGGAAAGATTAGTTTCGATCATGGTTCAAAATGGCGGCCAAACATAAAATGGTGCCGCGAATGCTAACTTACATAGAACAATACATAATCAACACAGCGAAAACATTTTTATTCTAACACCCCTCCTCTCTTAAATTTTGGCCGGGCCCTAGGGCCATTCTGACCCTGATGCTTATTTCACAGAAATTAAACCTCAACAGAAAGCACTTACAAATATAAACATAGCAGAAGCCCCAGTTAAAGCTCCACTTCTGTAAAGGACTGTAAAGTTGTGTGAGCTTACTATAACTTAGGCCCTTGCAACTAACCCTAGGCGGGTAACTCCGCTCCGCCAGAGGAGTTTGCGGAGATTTGCCTACTCCAATCTCCGTTGCGAACGCGGAGGTAGGCAATACTCTGACTCCGTGGCGGAGCGGAGTTAGCCAGCCCCTCCACCCTCCCAAATTATTTAAAAATGTAAAAAGAAGGCACTTACCTGCATGGCTGCCTCCTCCTCTGCCTGGCCCCTCTCCTTCCTGCTCCTTGCCATCCTTCTTCTATGAAAAAATCCTACGTTGTACGTCCCTTGCGCAAGACGTACAACATAGGAGTTTTTTCAAAGAAGAAGGACGGCGAGGAGCAGGAAGGAGAGCGGCCAGGCAGAGGATGAGGCAGCCACGCAGGTAAGTGCCTTCTTTTTTAATTTTTAATTAATTTGGGGAGCAGAGCGGAGTTCCACTGAGTTTTTTTCAAACTCCGTGGAGCTCCGCGTAGAGGCACTACGCCAGCTCCGCCCGCCCTTACTTGCAATGCGCTGCTTATGGCCTCATATATTACATCACTCATGACATGGTTAGTGACATACCATTACACAGCTCTTATGATGGTACGATTCTTTGTGTGGCACAATCCGGGAACTGTAATGTTTTTACTAAGAACACCACAATTTTGGCCATATTTGGTGCATGCACTATCTAATCTGCAAAATATTCTGCCTTTACCTTTTTTAGCAGACCTTTACAATCTCTTAATGCCCATTTTTAGGGCTGGGCAGTAAACTCAGCTCCGTCGGCGGGGTTCACAGAGTTTTGCCTACTCCGCGCTCTGTTTGCAAAAACTCCCGGACCACAGTGTAGTGGAGATTACCGCCCACTACCCTCTGTCAGGATTGTCTTGTTTCTACTCCCGTTGGCTGTGAATGGTTAATGTTGGCAGCTGAGAGTCTCCCGCCACGGCATGTAAGGGCAGAATCCGGGAGTCGTGGCAAAAATCAAACTGTGGGGATACCTAAGCTGACTGGAAGCCCTGTGATCTCCCAATTCGCAAGCAAGGGATAATAACAAGGCAAGCAAACTGGCAACACAGGGGCCGCAGTGGTGCAGTCAAGATTGTGGCCGTGCCCGGGAGTGGAATGAATCAGAGCTCTGCCCAGCTTCAATATTGAGAGGTAGAGGCAGTTACTTTGGAGGCCGGAGAAGCAATCCACAATGAATGGGCACCTTTTTAAAATGCAAATACGGAAGGACACGCTGCCGAATGCGGAGAGCTTGGAGGGACTGGCTGACGACGAGGCAGCAGGGGCTACAAGGAGGAGTGACAAACACTGCAGTGTAAAACAGCCTGAGACTTGGAGAAACATCTGAGGTGAATTTGAAGGAATCCCTTTGAAACTGCATTTGAGGTTGCTGCTGCTGAATGTTGTGCACTGTAAGTTGTTGAGTTTCTTTCTATTTTTAGACATACAACACTGCACCACTGACATATCTGTATTCTGGTTGCTCCACAACATATATGTAGTGTCACACGTGCACTGTTACCTCATTTTATATCTATTTGTGTCTGACGTTCTTGCTAAAAGCGTTCCTACTGCAAAGTAGCACTGGTGCTTCGTACAGGGGTGAGACCCTATTCATTTATAAACAAGAATCCAAAAGACAAAGTACTCCCCAGGAGTGAATCACACCATTTATTTGTGCCAAATTTCTGATTTCACATACCCTAATCGAGGCTCAAGGAGAGGAAGTGCTTTGGCTCGGATCATACCATGGCCACAGGGGAGGCTGTAGTTTGAACCCAGGTAGCTCTCTTTCTAACATTCAGCAGCTTATTACTACACACTCCCGTGAGTACATGATTACTCACGACAAAAGTGCTGTTTTGGTGCAGCAATATCATAGGGAATACCTACCGAGGGGAACCAAATGCAAACGTTTTCATTATGCATTATTTAACCTGGCACCAAAATGATTTTGTTTTAAACTAAGTATGGTAAATAAATTAAACGTTTGCTGTTTGATTGCCGTGCATTGTCAGGTGGAATGTAGTAGCATCAATTTCCTTGTTTATTTATGCCATTTCTTTGTTTTTGTGCTCTATGATGAATGCTCTGTATTTAAAACAGAAAAAAGTGTTTATTTTCCAATTGGCTAGTCCTGTCTCCAGCAGAACTTGCCCTAAAGACATTTGCTGTTTTCTAATATTGCTCAGGTTGACACCCTTCTTAGCGCTGTGCGAGGAATGGGTTTTGTAGTCTTGAGCTCTCTGCTACCGCATAGATTCGTGCCTCGTTAAACTGTGCTTATTCATGTCCCTTCATGCCCCAGACATGGCCTCTGTTTTTTGGTTTTTTTTTTTGCAGGGCCTGTAGTTAATTTTGATGGCCCGGAAATAGGACCATTGCAACTCTATGGAATAAGGGCTTTATTGGTTTCCTGTGGTTCTTTTCTTTTATCTACACTCGCCCAGGATGGTAATAATATCCCCAGGCAGCTTGTTTGTTTGCTTAGGACTAACTTGTAAAGCAAGTTAATCCTGTAATGGTTCTTGCATTTCATGCTCAAGTGGAAGTTTTTCCAGAGTGTATGTGTTTACTGTAAATAACTTGTGTAGGAAAATTAATCCCTTAATGTGTTTCTCCCTTCATGCTTCTGCGTGAGACTGTTCCAGCCACCCCTAGTCTGTTTATTTGTTTAAGGATTAACTTGATCCCGAGTTAATTCTTTAATTTCTCCCGCTTCAGTCAGTTTGCCTTCACTAAGTAACTCTGCGGAATTCCATGGAGTGAAACTCTGCAAGCTTCGCCCAGGTCTACCAATTTCCAGTTTGCTTTCTCCTGGTCTAGGTATTCTCTCCTCCATTTCCTTTCCGCCCTTTTACATGTTAAGCTTAGCTTTGATGAGTTGGCCGTTGTACTAGGGGTGGATGGAATTCACCTGCTGTGTCTTTTCTTTACCGGGAGCCCAATATCAAGGGATTGTGTAATCCAACCAGGATAAGTATCATAGTCTTCTTCTACATTAGTTGCTACTTCAATTTCCTCAGGTGGAGGGGGTGTCCCGACCTGGGGCAGAGGGCACTAGGACCCTGCACCCTAATATGGGGAGGGGACAGCAACCGGACACCACTTTCGGTCAGGGAGTGGGGAGGGATTGGAATACGGCGAGGACAAGGAGGCAGACGTGCGTGTGGGCACGGGGAAGAAGAAGAACAATAAAGTATAACAACTTGCCTACCTGTCTCCGTGTGTTCTCTGTGTGGCGACACGACAACTGGCGACGAAGTGGTGGGATCTGGAATCGCCACCAGAAGCGCGTGCTCAAACGACTGAACGGAGCCAGGAGCCCACCCTGGTCCACCGACCGCCGAAACGAAGATACGCGACGTCGGGAGTCCACCCCGCACGCAAGAAACGGAGCCAGGAGCCTACCCTGTTCCGCCAGCCTCCAGACGAGAAACGCGAAATCAGGAGCCCACCCCGATCGCGGGTAAAGCAAAGCCAGGAGCCCACCCTGGTCCACGTGCGGAGAAATAGAGTGACATCGGGAGCCCACCCCAGCCGCATCGAGTGAAGAAGGTGAGGAGAAGGGGTGCTGTGCACCCGACCATGACTGCAGCTGCTCGCTGACTAACGAGATAGCCCCGAGCCTCCCGCGTAGATTTCATGCTGAAATCTCGCGAGAACTCGGCGGCCATCTTAGAGTCAGGCGGGAGAACCAATCACAGGCTGGGAAAGGCCTGGCGGCCATCTTGAGGTCAGGCAATAGAAGAGATAGGGAATATTACCAAGCAGAAAACTCAGCGGCCATCTTGGAGTCAGGCGGGAGAGCCAATAAGCTGTAGAAGGCCTGGCGGCCATTTTAAAGTCAGGCAAACACTAAGAAAGGGAGAAACAAAAGGAAATTACAGCAAACAAAGGTGAAAGAAACAAAAAAAAGTATAGCAAAAGAAGAAAACTGCACACAGAAGAAAGGAAAGGCATACAGAGTAAGGAGAAGAAGGTCTGCACCACAACAAAATGACAGAAGACGGAAGTGACAACAACAGCGCGAACGCAATCTTCCGCAGACCACTACCGTTCAGCTTGTCAGAACCACAAACAAGCATTCGGTGGGAAAGTTGGATAAGACAATTCGAACGATACATGCGTGCCACATGCAAGGATTACACAGATGAGCAAAACATAGATCTGTTCCTAAACTTCGTAGGTGATGAGGTTGAGGACCTTTTGATCAGGCCTGGGCGTAGTTCGCGGAGTTTTGCTACGCGAAACTCCGCGAAGTTACAAAAAACTCCACAAAGTTCCGCGAGTGGCGGGGTGCAGTGCGGACTGCAGTTTGTGCTGGTATTCCTGCCGCTCGGGTAGAAATTCTACCCGAGCAGCAGCTCGCGCTTGCAAACTTACCGTTCGCGCTCACGAACTTACCGTTCGCGATCGCGAGCGGTGAAAAAACTCTGCTGCACATGGCGAAGCGGAGTTTTCTGCATTCCGCAGAGTGCGGAGTGCAGAAAACTCCGCAAACTCCGCGAACGGAGCGAAGTTCACCGCCCAGGCCTACTTTTGATAACATTTCCCCGAGATCAGACCTCAACATACAAGGGACTGATAAAGTGTCTCACAGACAAATTTGACCCTCAAAGAAATGTGGACTTTGAGAGGTACACGTTCAATACCACGTGCCAACTAGCACAGGAGTCCCTTGACGATTTCGCAACCAGACTATAAAAACTAGTTACCTATTGCGAATTCAACAAATTTGATAATGAGCAGGCCATACGACTGCGCATCATTGAAGGCTGTCAGTCACTGGAGTTCCGCGCACGAATTCTGAAGGAACCGTCCAAGCTAGAGAAAATACTGACCATGGCCCGAGCGGAGGCCAGAGCCACAGCACATGCCAGACAAATGGAAAATGGGAAGGTAAGAAGAATGGAACAAGCAAACCGCGTAACTGGGAACGTCAAGAACCGAGACAACACACCGCCGCCTCGGAAAAAGCAAGAAAGAACATGCTATCGCTGTGGACTTGAATTTCCTCATGCTGGCGCCTACCCGGCGATGGGTCACAAATGCCGGAAATGTAACAGAGAAAACCACTTCGCGAGCGCCTGCATGAGTGGACAATTCAAAAGTGAGCAACGGAGACCAGAAAGACCACGGACAGCGACAAGCAGATATGCACGGCACATGGACACACAGAATCGCAGTCCCTCAGCTGAATCGGATGGAGCAAACACGCCAGAGGCAGCGGAACGACTGTATCTGATGCCAGACGTACCAACAGAAGATCGCATGCCAGAACACATTCATCTCGTAGAAAAGCACCAGATAAAGAAAACAGCGATGGTGAACATCGAGGTAGGGAGTCACAGCACAAGCTTCGTACTAGACAGTGGAGCTACATGCAACATCATGTGCATGTCAGAATATAAGAAAGAGAGTGAAACCGCCGCTATCACCATCCACTGTTGATGTATTCACCTGGGGCTCGAGAAAACCAGTGGTGAACATGGGGAAGTTCACAGAGACACTGACATACAAAGAAAGGTCAGTAAAAGAGGAAATACATGTGCTACCAGGAGACATTCCAATACCCTGTCTGCTAAGCAATATCACGGCACAGGTGATGGGTCTCCTAGCAATGACCTACAACATGTCAGAACGACAGAACATTGAGGGAATATCCAGCCATACTGGGCAAACTAAGGGACAAGCAGATAACATTACACATCAACGAAGCAGTCAAACCTGTGGCTCAGCATCACCGAAGAGTACCCATACATCTGCAACCACAGGTGGAAGAAGAAATACAAAGCTTGCTGGCGCAAGACATCATAGAGCCAGCTGACGGACCGACCTCATGGATATCGCCGATAGTAGCAGTACCAAAGAAGAACACATCAAAAATTTGCATATGCGTTGACATGAGAATACCAAATACGGCAATCGAGAGCGAAAGACACCGAGGGCCTCACCTAAATGACATGATCAGCTGTCTTACTGGCGCATGCAGATTCTCAAAGTTAGACCTGTGCAAGGGATACCATCAACTGGAGCTTGACCCGCAAGCACGGTACATCACGACATTCTCCACACACATGGGTCTTTTTCGCTACAAGCGACTAAGTTTTGGAATATCATCAGCAGCAGAGATATTTCAAGAGATCATAAGGCAAGTGATCAGGCCTGTAAAGAACAGTCTGAATTACAGTGATGATATCCTGGTGTTTGGTCGCTCGGATGAGGAGCACGACAAAGCTCTACGTGAGGTCTGCAACCAATTGGAACAAGCAGGTTTGACATTAAATGAAGACAAGTGCGAACTGGGGAAAAAGGAACTAGTATTTTTGGACACAACTTTTCAAAAAAAGGAATGAGGCCAGACCCCAGCAAGGTGGAAACACTGGAAAAAGCAAGACCTCCAACAGAAGTAGCAGAAGTGAGGTCATTCCTTGGGTTAGCAAGTTACTGTGCTCGTTACATAAAGGACTTCACCACCGTGAGCACACACGCTTCGGGACCTAACAAAGCAGGGTCAGAAATTCCTTTGGACACAGGAATGTGGCAGGGCATTTGAGACCATCAGACACGCAGTAATGGCCGTAGATCATCTTGCTTATTTCGACCCATCACTATGCACTGAGCTCACTGTTGACGCCAGCCCGGTAGGGTTAGGAGCAATCTTAGCACAACACATGCCTGGAAGAGACTCGCCCAGGCAAATTGTCGCATATGCGAGCAAGAGCTTATCAGACATTGAAACGGCATACTCACAGCCAGAGAAGGAAAGTCTAGCAGTGGTATGGGCGTGTGAACACTACCACATGTTCATCTACGGAAAACCGTTCACCATTGTAACTGACCACCAAGCACTAGTGACAATATATGGAAACCCGAACGCAAAGATACCGCCACGCATTGAAAGGTGGGGAATAAGACTGATGGACTATGCCTTCAAGATCGTGCACAAGCCAGGAAAGGAACACAACCCAGCTGACTACATGTCACGACATCCCCTACCGCAGGCACCAGAAAACACATGATGGCAGAAGAATACCTAAACTTTGTGCTAAGGCAAAACACGCCTGTGCCAATAACAATTGAAGAGCTGGAACAAGAGACAACAAGGGATGCCACAATGCAAGCAGTCAAACTAACAACACAACAGCAAAGATGGAGGCACGTAAACAATAACAGCCCCATGGGAGAAGGAGTGAGCAGGGAAGAAATGATGGCATTCAAAAACATACAAGAGGAACTTTCGGAAACAGAAAGAGGAATAATAGTAAGAGGAACAAGGATAGTAATGCCAAAAGCATTACAGCGGCAGACTGTAAACCTGGCACATGAGTCCCACAGAGGCATAGTAGCAACAAAAAAGATGCTACTGTAAAGAATATGGTTCTCAGGCCTGGACCGACTGGTGGAAGACACCATCCTGAACTGTCACCTATGCCATATAACAGGACGACCAGCAAAGCCAGAACAGCTACAGATGTCGGAGCTTCCAGGAGCAGTGTGGACAACATTGGCAGCGGAATTCTATGGGCCATTGGAAACGGGCAACTACTTGCTAGTGGTCATTGATGAGTACTCCAGATTTCCCATAGTACGACACGTCTCGTCAACATCAGCGACCGCGACATTGCCGATACTTGATGGCATTTTTGCAGCCTGGGGCTCCCCACAAACAATGAAGACAGACAATGGGCCTCCTTTTTCAGGAGAGGAGTTTTGCAAGTTCATGGCATACCTGGACATTCACCACCGGAAAATTACACCCCTATGGCCACAAGCAAACGGCATGGTGGAAAGATTCATGGGGAACATCAAGAAAGCAGTCCAAAGAGCAAGACTGGCGCAGATCTCTATAGGCCAGGCACTCTGTCAAATATTAAGAGACTATCGAAACACCCCTCACAGCTCCACGGGACGATGCCCAGCAGAACTGGTGCTAGGAAGGACAAGATTGCCCCAACTAGAGGCAAAAGCACCACCAGAACACAATAGCATTGCAGCAAGAGATCAGGAAGCGAAAAACAAAATGAAACTATATGCGGATGCCAGGAGACATGCCACATCATCGCACCTGAGACAAGGGGACTCAGTTTTGGTGCGCCAACAACAATCAAGAAAATCAGACAGTCCGTTCTCAGATGAACCGCTGACAATAATAAATGTCAAGGGGCCAATGATAACAGCTGCATCGGGCCCCTACCGGATCACTAGAAATAGCTCTCATTTTAAGGGACTAAAGACATCAGATGAGGACGGAAGAGATACAGCATCAAAGTACAATGCAACACATGACAGAGGAAAGCATGGACAGCATGGGAAGAATGGCACACAACAGCGAGAGACAAGAAGAGGTACCAAACAAAGGAACGGAAGGGTCATGTCCAAGGAGAGTGAGCAGAAGGCCAAAGAGACTGATTGAGGAAATGTAATGGTGAGGATCAGAAACACCATTTCTCTCTCTCTCTCTCTCTCTCTCTCTCTCTCCCCCTCTCTCTCTATCTCTCTCTCCCTATATATATTTTCCATTCCTTCCTTCTTTCTTTCTTTCCACAAAGGGGGAGATGTCGTGACCTGGGGCAGAGGGCACTAGGACCCTGCACCCTAATATGGGGAGGGGACAGCAACCGGACACCACTTCCGGTCAGGGAGTGGGGAGGGAATGGAATACGGTGAGGGCAAGGAGGCAGACGTGCGTGTGGGCACGGGGAAGAAGAAGAACAATAAAGTATAACAACTTGCCTACCTGTCTCCGCGTGTTCTCTGTGTGGTGACACAACAGGGGGCAGGTTTTTAGAAGCCCAGGTACTATGTTTCGCCCAACTTCTGTACTGTACTTTTTCTATATTGTCATGTGGAGGGTTAAAAAGAGTATTTAAACAGAATGGAACCAAAAAATGGTCAGTTTAGACTAATGGCGTTATTTCTGGTTTGGATATGATATTGGTATTATCAAACACCAAATCTAGAGTATGACCCAGCCTATGTGTTGGACCCTGCACATGTTGATTAAGCCATATTGCTTACATTAAGTGGCTTTTTTGTCATCCCTGTTGTCTACTCTGAAATTTAATTCTCCAAACACAATCAGATTGGAGTGTGTGATGAGTAGTGGGCTGAGAAAGTTCACTAAGGGGTCAATTCCGATGTCGTTCAGAAGGGTTCCGAATCGGATTCGGGTTTGCCGAATCCGATCCGGAGCCCTTGTTTCCGACCAAATCGTACAAACTTCCGAACGACCAAGTACGACGCCTGGAAATTGGTAGGGCTCTCTGAATCAGTTCCCGAAAGGCATTCGGACAGCTCACGTCTTTCGGAGCTGAAACGTACAGCTCTATGGACTCGGTTTCCGAACGAACGAGTACGATGACCGATTCGGACAGCCGTTCCGAATCGGTTTCTCTGGAACAAATCGGCTGCCAGAATCTGTCTTTGGGGGCCCGTAGCAACCCCCTCTTCACCCGGGTCCCTCTGAATCGGGCTCGTGGGGGTACCCAAGGGACCCCCCCTTTCCAACCATGCACAATGTGGCAGGCACCATGGGGTGCCCGCCACAGGGTGCACGATTTTTCCCAATCACCCCTTCCTTCAATGGGAGACTGTGTTCTCGTTCGGAACACAGGCTCCCATTGAAGTCAATGGGAGCCCAACCAAATCGTATCCGGAAGCATCTGGATGCATCGTACTCGGTTGCTCAGACTCCCCTAATCCGAGTTGTCCGAAAAGCATTCCGGAACCGATTCAGTCGGAATGCTTTCTGAACGAGATCGGAATCGGGCCCTAAGTTGTGATCAAAATTGGAATCAGGATCTAGGGGCCAATAGCATAATATCACTAGGATATTTTAATTAGCAGACGGCTGAATATTAAGGGCCATTAATTCATAATATGCCGGGGGGAGCGACCAGGAGCGGTGTTGCTTTTATAGTATGCCGAAGATTGCTGCTATCCCACCTCCCATCCCTTACTTTCTAGGTACCTGTGTGATGGCATATCACTCAAGGCAAGCCTCTCCAAATTCCGGATTTGTGTCCAGTGAGGCCCATCTTTCCGTAATGAATAGAATATCTGTCCCTGTGTCCTCCGGAAGGAATTACACTTCTATGGCGTATTTACGGAGGGTTCTGGGGTTATAAGCCAACACTGGAGGACTCCCTTCCCTTTACATATTGGCGCGATCCCTGTTCTAGGATCTGTGGAGGTGACCTCATTGTTAGCTCGCCCACCTGAATCGTAGCACTGTAGCTGAGCAAAAGGGGGTCTCAGGGCAAGAAGATCTTCCCTCATGTAATTTCTCCACTTTACCTGAGAGCTAGGGTCCCAAATAGCTTTATGCTGTGGTGGAGAACCAGCTTGGTGACTGGCGCTGTGCACAGTCGGTGTGCGGACAGGCGCACACAGGCACAGATGGGCTTGCCTTTGGCACATCAGCAGTGCGCCTGCTGTGCATGTCCTACTTGCGTCTGCGGCCCATCTCCCATTAAATAGGGCCCAACTTGCGATGTGCCCAATAAACTAGAACACCTACCATTGATGGAGTCTACTCGGAGTGCTTTTGGCGGGGGTAAAGATAGCCGCCCAGTCAGAGAAGCCTCTTTTCGGCCAAAATGTGCAAAAGCATGATCAAGCAACAGTGGGTTATTTCTAACAACAATTGATTTTTAAATAAAAGTGTACTTGTTCTGGCTTGTAGTTTCAAAGTGCAGATTTTCAGTACAAAGTGCAAGATTTCCAGCAATTTGATCTCACATATTACATCACTCGTGACATGTTCTATGACATCATTTATGACATCACTGATGACATCGCAACATATAAAGTAATTTTTTGTTAACATACATAAAGCCAACCCCTGCTGCGTATGCCTTTTTGTCGGGCGTGGGGGGAGTTGGTCGCACCCTCGCCATGAACTGCTAATTACTCCACATATTACATCACTCATGACATCTTCTATGACTTCATTGATAATATCACTGCAACTTTTGAAGTGAAATTATTGATGAGAAAACTGTGCATGGGATGGGCACGGGTTATAGTTACATTAGGGCATGAGTTATAGTTACTTAAGAAAACTACAACTATAACTATAACTGCTGAATTTCTATGGTGTTGTCTGTGTAAAATCTGAAGCTAACTATAACGTCCCTGTAACCTTTGCTTTTTTCAAGGAATATATATATATATATATATATATATATATATATATATATATATTCAAACTGCAGCCGCTCCTTCCGGACCGCTGGGACCCTTAGAGAGTGGCGCGCACACCGGCGGAGCACACCGGTAATCCAATTTCCTACAGTTGCAAAGTCAGCGCGCTCTCAGTAACACACACGACTCCGTATAGATGCCCAAACACCGTTTAATCCACAACGCGTTTCGGTTCCAAAGAACCTTGATCACGTGAATTTTACACCAAATCAGAGGGACTCAAATAGTACATAGTATAAACAGTGAAAAAGGACAAGTGAGCAATAATCATAGCGGACATGTTGGAATGGCACAGAAGTCCTGAAAAGTATACAAAACTTAATACAGTCGAGTTTAAAAATATGTACATCTATGTGTCACATGTTAAATACATTTTACATAGTGTATGAGAAAACAAAAATCATTGTGCCAGAACGAGCCCTAGGTATCAGTACCTGTTATCAGCGCTAAGTAATGATCGGCGTGTAAACAAAACTTTATTGCTGCCCTAATTGCAGACAAAAAGTAAAAATAAGTATACATAATGTTACTGCATATTAAATGAATGCTAATCCAAGTGGACAACATCCTCCTTCTGACACCGCAGCCCCATCAAAACAATTTGTGCCATGTAACAGTGCTACCTCGTAAATGCCAAGATTCATAGGCACATTATCATGGACAAGTGTCCTAGGCAAAGACAACACTACTGATCACATAACGGGCAAGTGCCCGAAAACTCCAATTTGAATGTGCAAAACATATCAAACACTCCAAACAAAAGTCATACTATACTTGACGGTGGAGACAGAGCCCTGTCTCCATCTTTCCACTGCTCTTATGCCCATTAAAAGTCTCTCTTAAGTGCAAAAGTGCCTCGATAAAATGAGGGAAGAAAGGGTAGGCGGCCCGTGCAGGTGTATACGGGTGAGTGGGCCCCTTCCTTCTTCCTATCTGAAAACAAAAACAAAGAACACTGAATTAAAAAGAGTGTGGATACACAATTCCACCTCAACATCATCATCTTACACAACAATAACTACAAATTACAAAGTCGAATTCCAGTTACATTGTTCATGGAGAAAAACTCTGAGGTAGAACAGTAAGGAAAGCATATATATTGGGGCAAACTGTCAAAAGCAGAATTCAGGCACAATCACCATACCCCCAGGAAAATTGATAAACGCCTCTACAAAAAGTTAAAGAAAAGGTGGGTGAAAAAAGGGGGGAGGGGAGTGCAAAAGAAGGAGGAAGACAAATAGGACAGAAGGAGGGGAAAAAATGGGGGGGTAGGGTGGGTGAGGGACGTGAAGAGGAGGGGAAAGAGAGGGCGAAAAAGAAGGGGAGGCGGGAGGGGGGGAAGGTGAAAAGGGAAGGGTAAGGGAAAAAGGAACAAAGAGAGGGGGTATAATGTGGAGAATTTAGTATGGTGGGGTTACTATCGGATCTCATGGAGTGTGGAGGACCTTACATGCATACTGATTAATCATTAATCCTTCAAGTGTATGGCTAATTCTTCGTCTTGATTAAGTCCTCCAGGGTTCTTTGTTTGAAAATGAATAATCTGTTTGGACTCAATCTGCCTAAGTTTTAAAACCCTATTCCTCCCGGGGTCCTTTGCTCACCTGTTCTAGGATAAGAAAACTGAGACTATTGGCGTTGGAAAAGTGTCTGTCCTGAAAGTGACGTGCTACAGGATATTTCTGATCGCAATGTATGATGGCTCTATAATGCTCCAATACACGTTTTTGGCCATCAAAGTAGTAGACCCAATATACCATAATTTACAGGGACATTCGATGGCATAAGTGACAAAAGTAGTACTGCACGTGAGGAATTGTGTTATTTCCTTCCTCACCCCATTGTATTCCACATGATTACAGAATTTACTGTTTCTGCAGGCCTTGCAGTGCCCGCAAGGAAAAAAACCCTGCAGGCCATGCAGATTCCTTTCGGGATAGATGGTAATGTCACTGTGCACTAATTGGTCTCTCATGCTTTTGCCTCTCCTATAGGTTATATTGGGTCTATTCGGCAGAGTGTGACCAATGATGTTGTCAGTTTTGAGTATATTCCAATTCTGTGTCAAAATGCGTGTAACATCTTTTGAATCAGAACTGTAAGTCAAGATCATTCTGGTGTTGTCATCTGCACCCCTGGTGTCAGAATCCGATGTATCAGCAATCGTCAATGATCTGTCCATGGCATCAGCCCTCTCTTTGGCTTTTTGAGAACCCACCTAGGATACCCTCTCTCCCTGAAGCGTTCGAACATCAGATCACACTCGAGTTGGTATCCTGCATTGGTATTGCAGTTCCTTTTCGCCCTCAGCAACTCCCCATAGGGGATACTCCATTTGAGTGCCTCTGGGTGGCTGCTGAGGGCATGAAGCACACTATTCCCTGCTGTCAATTTTCTAAACAGTGATGTGTGTACTTTGTTGTGTACAATTTCTACCTTGACATCTAAGTATTCTGTTGCACTATTACTGATGTTGCCACTCAGTTTGATGTTCCGGTTATTGGCATTGAGTTTGTCAATAAAACACTGGGCTTCGTGTCGATGTCCCACCCAGATAATGAATAAGTCATCGATGTAGCGAAGCCACATCGAGATATGGGTGAGATCATCTTGCAAATCAGGGTCAGAAAAGATGTCCTCCTCCCATCTTCCCATAAACAGATTTGCGAAGCTGGGAGCAAAGCAAGATCCCATCGCGGTCCCAGTGGTTTGACGGTAAAGTATACCGTTAAACATAAAGATGTTGTTTTTGAGACAATACTCAGTCATCTCCAAAATCATTTTGCTGTGCTCCCGAAATCTGAGTGGTCTAGTCTCAAGATAGTATGCACAAGCCATGAGTCCTTGCTGGTGGTCTATGATGGTATATAGACTGTGTACATCTAGGGTGACAAACCAATGGTCAGTCCCCCACTCCATGTTATCTATCCTCTTAAGGAAATCTTTAGTATCCCTGATATAACTACAGAGTGTGCTGACATGATCTCTGAGAAAATGATCTACATACTTCGAGATGTGTTCAGCCACACTACCACGTGACGACACAATGGGGCGTCCAGGTGGATTACAGGGGTCTTTATGGATCTTCGGTAGGAGGTAAAGAACAGGGAGAACTGGATGATCTTTTTTCAAATAACGGAATTCCTCCCACTCTAAAATACCTTTCTCCCTCCACATTAATAGAAGATCCCAGACAGTAATGATGCTGGTGTCGTATTCAGCAGAACTGATGGTCTCATAGTACCTGGTATCCTCCAGTTGTCTATGTGCTTCAACAATGTACATGTCTCTGTCCAAGATGACAACATTGCCACCCTTGTCGGCAGGACGGATGACAATGCTGTCATCCTCCGAAAGAGACCTCAATATCTGCCTGTGTTCAAAGTCAAGGTTATTGTAATTGTCATTGACCCTTCTCCTGTTCTGATGTCTGAATTTGTTAAACTCTCTCCCAACCACCTCCTGAAATGTATCGATGTTGTCGTGAGGTAAACTGGGTAAGAATGTGGATTTGGGCTTAAACCCTGAAGAGGATGAGGCGTTCGTCACAATGTCAAACTCAGCTAATCCCTGTGTGGTACCAATATTGGGGTCATGCCCTTCACCCTCATGTTCCAATTCGATCATAGTGATCAAGGTGTCAATATCACCTATAACAAGATCAGTTTGGTCTGTTAAGTTACCGGTATCGGTGGCCCTGTTGTTTTCGGTCCCCTTGAGTGAGTGAAACTTTTTTAATTTTAATTTACGTACAAACTTAAAAAGGTCAATTCTAGCACCTGTATAATCAAAGGGATAAGAGGGACAAAACGAGAAACCAAGGCATAAGGTACGTTTTTCAACATCACTAATGGGTCTTTTGGAGAGATTGATAATAGTTCTATTAACCATATTCATATCCATTAGAAGGCTTTTCTGGCACGCGTTTGCTTGTTTCCCATGCCGCCACGTCCCCTGCCTTTTCTGCCAGCGTTGTCGAATTCTTGCTCGTCTGTTCCTCCGCTTCCTCGGCCCCTGCCCTGACCTCGGCCTTTCTGGCCCCTTGTTTTTGGGATCGGGGTTTCCCTTGTGGTCTGTCGACCCCGTCGAAGGGTCCGATATTCGTCTAAAAAGTCTTTTTACGTGTGCCTCGTTCTTCCATGCCTACATTGCTCAGTGACACATCCGATTCACTCTCACTGATTGTTGACCCTTCAGTATTCATAGGTTCCATATTGTCTGTGGTAGTGTCCTCCACTGCAGCATACTGAGTATAGAGATGGTCATATTTTCTGCTAAACGTCAAGATTCTGCCACTATCATAATCACCATAGTCGCGGTTGAGCTTTCTTTGCTTGCGAGCCTTAATATCATCCTCGTATTTCTTGAGGCGATCCTTCATACTCACGAGATATTTACTCAATGTCTCTTTCTCAACCTGCTTAGTAAGGTCCTCTGTAAGTTCTCTGATTTGCTCCAAAATCTTTTCGCGATCTAGCCACGCGTACTTAATCAAAATTTCCAGCATTCTTTTAGAGCTTAGAGAAGAGTTCTCAGACCACTCCTCGAGCATTTTAGGATTGGGGGTCTCATATGTGGGCGTCGTAAAGATTCTCAGACCTCTCGGTATCATAGCTTGATCCACATAGTTTTGAAGTGATATTGCCTCCCACCACTTAGAAGTTTCTGCCCTCCTAAGTTTCTCCAGTCTGCGTAATTTATCCTCAGCTGGTTGTGCATGATTATTAGTGATGCCAGTTCTGCTAATTGGCATTGTTTTCCTTGTGAAAATGGCCCGTGCTGCTTCCCTCCGTTCTTCCTCCTCCTCCATGTTGCACTAAATAAACGGTGAAAGCGTACTCGGAACACGGAGCCCGTGTGTTACCCCTATAAATGTCAGGTTCTCCCTGCTAAACCACTTCAGACCCGGAATGCATTCGCGGGTATTCTAAGGAACGTCTGGACAATTGCGGTAGAAGAGCGAGAAACAAAATATCCCCGTCCTTAGTAATCCAGGTGTCTAATATCAGGGTACTAGAGGCACCGCGGTATGTCAGACAACCCCCGCTGCCCCGGGAAAAGGAGATGACGCCCACCCTCCGATATGCGTCACACCCCCTCTCACTGGGGGCGGAAAGTACTGGCTCCCGCTTACCTCTCCGACTCCTTTCTGGTGTCAAGCTTTTACCGCGTAGTCGTCGATCCTCCATGAAGTGTGAGCCGGTCCAAATTGCAGTCCTCAGTCAAATTCAAACTGCAGCCGCTCCTTCCGGACCGCTGGGACCCATAGAGAGTGGCGCGCACACCGGCGGAGCACACCGGTAATCCAATTTCCTACAGTTGCAAAGTCAGCGCGCTCTCAGTAACACACACGACTCCGTATAGATGCTCCAAACACCGTTTAATCCACAACGCGTTTCGG
The DNA here is from genome assembly GCA_963921515.1 of Calotriton arnoldi. Taxonomy (NCBI): domain Eukaryota; kingdom Metazoa; phylum Chordata; class Amphibia; order Caudata; family Salamandridae; genus Calotriton; species Calotriton arnoldi. Next base: position 119,682 of record CAWUFW010019287.1, on the reverse strand, counting down.
TTCCAAAGAACCTTGATCACGTGAATTTTACACCAAATCAGAGGGACTCAAATAGTACATAGTATAAACAGTGAAAAAGGACAAGTGAGCAATAATCATAGCGGACATGTTGGAATGGCACAGAAGTCCTGAAAAGTATACAAAAGTTAATACAGTCGAGTTTAAAAATATGTACATCTATGTGTCACATGTTAAATACATTTTACATAGTGTATGAGAAAACAAAAATCATTGTGCCAGAACGAGCCCTAGGTATCAGTACCTGTTATCAGCGCCAAGTAATGATCGGCGTGTAAACAAAACTTTATTGCTGCCCTAATTGCAGACAAAAAGTAAAAATAAGTATACATAATGTTACTGCATATTAAATGAATGCTAATCCAAGTGGACAACATCCTCCTTCTGACACGCAGCCCCATCAAAACAATTTGTGCCATGTAACAGTGCTACCTCGTAAATGCCAAGATTCATAGGCACATTATCATGGACAAGTGTCCTAGGCAAAGACAACACTACTGATCACATAACGGGCAAGTGCCCGAAAACTCCAATTTGAATGTGCAAAACATATCAAACACTCCAAACAAAAGTCATACTATACTTGACGGTGGAGACAGAGCCCTGTCTCCATCTTTCCACTGCTCTTATGCCCATTAAAAGTCTCTCTTAAGTGCAAAAGTGCCTCGATAAAATGAGGGAAGAAAGGGTAGGCGGCCCGTGCAGGTGTATACGGGTGAGTGGGCCCCTTCCTTCTTCCTATCTGAAAACAAAAACAAAGAACACTGAATTAAAAGAGTGTGGATACACAATTCCACCTCAACATCATCATCTTACACAACAATAACTACAAATTACAAAGTCGAATTCCAGTTACATTGTTCATGGAGAAAAACTCTGAGGTAGAACAGTAAGGAAAGCATATATATTGGGGCAAACTGTCAAAAGCAGAATTCAGGCACAATCACCATACCCCCAGGAAAATTGATAAACGCCTCTACAAAAAGTTAAAGAAAAGGTGGGTGAAAAAGGGGGAGGGAGTGCAAAGAAGGAGGAAGACAAATAGGACAGAAGGAGGGGAAAAATGGGGGGGTAGGGTGGGTGAGGGACGTGAAGAGGAGGGGAAAGAGAGGCGAAAAAGAAGGGGAGGCGGGAGGGGGAAGGTGAAAAGGGAAGGGTAAGGGAAAAAGGAACAAAGAGAGGGGGTAATCAAGACGAAGAATTAGCCATACACTTGAAGGATTAATGATTAATCAGTATGCATGTAAGGTCCTCCACACTCCATGAGATCCGATAGTAACCCCACCATACTAAATTCTCCACATTATACCCCCTCTCTTTGTTCCTTTTTCCCTTACCCTTCCCTTTTCACCTTCCCCCCTCCCGCCTCCCCTTCTTTTCGCCCTCTCTTTCCCCTCCTCTTCACGTCCCTCACCCACCCTACCCCCCATTTTTCCCCCTCCTTCTGTCCTATTTGTCTTCCTCCTTCTTTTGCACTCCCTCCCCCCTTTTTTCACCCACCTTTTCTTTAACTTTTGTAGAGGCGTTTATCAATTTTCCTGGGGGTATGGTGATTGTGCCTGAATTCTGCTTTTGACAGTTTGCCCCAATATATATGCTTTCCTTACTGTTCTACCTCAGAGTTTTTCTCCATGAACAATGTAACTGGAATTCGACTTTGTAATTTGTAGTTATTGTTGTGTAAGATGATGATGTTGAGGTGGAATTGTGTATCCACACTCTTTTAATTCAGTGTTCTTTGTTTTTGTTTTCAGATAGGAAGAAGGAAGGGGCCCACTCACCCGTATACACCTGCACGGGCCGCCTACCCTTTCTTCCCTCATTTTATCGAGGCACTTTTGCACTTAAGAGAGACTTTTAATGGGCATAAGAGCAGTGGAAAGATGGAGACAGGGCTCTGTCTCCACCGTCAAGTATAGTATGACTTTTGTTTGGAGTGTTTGATATGTTTTGCACATTCAAATTGGAGTTTTCGGGCACTTGCCCGTTATGTGATCAGTAGTGTTGTCTTTGCCTAGGACACTTGTCCATGATAATGTGCCTATGAATCTTGGCATTTACGAGGTAGCACTGTTACATGGCACAAATTGTTTTGATGGGGCTGCGGTGTCAGAAGGAGGATGTTGTCCACTTGGATTAGCATTCATTTAATATGCAGTAACATTATGTATACTTATTTTTACTTTTTGTCTGCAATTAGGGCAGCAATAAAGTTTTGTTTACACGCCGATCATTACTTGGCGCTGATAACAGGTACTGATACCTAGGGCCTGTTCTGGCACAATGATTTTTGTTTTCTCATACACTATGTAAAATGTATTTAACATGTGACACATAGATGTACATATTTTTAAACTCGACTGTATTAACTTTTGTATACTTTTCAGGACTTCTGTGCCATTCCAACATGTCCGCTATGATTATTGCTCACTTGTCCTTTTTCACTGTTTATACTATGTACTATTTGAGTCCCTCTGATTTGGTGTAAAATTCACGTGATCAAGGTTCTTTGGAACCGAAACGCGTTGTGGATTAAACGGTGTTTGGGCATCTATACGGAGTCGTGTGTGTTACTGAGAGCGCGCTGACTTTGCAACTGTAGGAGAATATATATATATATATATATATATATAAATATATTATTTATATAGTAATATTTTTTTTTCACAGAAAAGAACAAAGCGATGTTATAGTTAGGTGAAAATGTCAGTTAAACCTGAGCATTTTAAACAAAAAAAAGAACTGAAATTCACCAGTTACACTTAACCCAAGTAACTTTTAGCTTGCATTCTTGTCAAGCACAGAGATGTCATCAATGAAATCCTCTAGATTTTATTTGCCTTTTTATGTAGTCAGCCATCCTAGATCTTAGGACTGGTACATATTCAATAATGTCCTGCTTCAGTTTCTCCCACCTTACTCTGAGAAGACTTGGTGGCACTCTGAAGGGTACCCATGCAGAAGCTCAAAGGGATAAAGGCCACTTCCTTATGTGGTACCTCCCAGTTGGAAAACAAAAGGGAGGGCATTAAGATGTACCACTTCTGTCTGAGTTTCTTATCGACCCCATGTTCATGCCTTTCAGGGTCTTTTTGAACCTCTCAATAAGCGCTTTGATATGGAGGTGATTTAGTGCGGTGAACCTATAAATCACTGCACATAGCCTTCAAGTATGCAGATGTAAAGTTTACAACCCAGTCTGAGATAACCTTCTTGGGGCACCCTACTCTGTTGAAGATGCAAAGCAGGGCTATGGCCACCAACGGCGCAGTAACGGCCCTCAGAGATACTGCTCAGTCTATCTACTGGCATAGTCCATTACTACCAGGATGAACTTATTGTCTGTGGCTGCGTCATGGTGGTCTTTCATTGCAATCTTGTAGGAAATGCATTAGACAAGGGTGCCAGAGAGCAATTTTGGTGAAAAGTGCACTTTGCAAATGTGCCGTTTAAATATTGTGCTCATTGGTGGTGGAACAAACGCAATAGCTTTGCATCTTGAAGGAAAGGTAGGTAGGACAATTCAAATTAAAAGAAAGCTGCATCGTGAGAGCAAGATCTCACAAGATTTCAGACACACCAAATCTTGGCAGCCGTTCTGAGGTAAACTAGTATAAAAAGGGCCACGCCCAACATATTGCATCCGTTATTCTGATTTCCCCAGAGCAGAAGTAGAATCCTCATCACAGGTGGAACCAATGTCTACTTGGAATTCACAGCAAAACATTGATAGGAAATCCTGAGACTCACGTTATTGCAGAAGTATCATATGTAACACATGAGAGATGAAAAGAAATTCTTGCCAGAGCTTCCAGGAAGCCTGAAGAAAGAGCAGATCTTGTTGAGACTGGGTCATTGAGAGTTACCTTTATTTGAGAAGTTGAGGACTTCAAGAGACAATTATTCAGGTCAATGCGGGGGGAGGCAAGAAAAAGTGGTTAGAGACCTTCATTGGGAATTCAACTGTTTTGCTTGTGTTAACCCCATTAGGACTATAAAGGTATGTGAAGTAAGTGTTCCGCCTCAACAAACCCTTGGAGTAGACATTGCTATAAGAAGGTGAAATGTGATAAATTACAGTTTATTTCTTTCTTCTTTCTGATTGAATCAATTTGTGGCCATAGTCTTGTGAACTAGGAGGCTTGTCCCAGTATTGTTTCATTTTTTACTGAAAAGATTCAGAGAATAGATCTCACAGAATCTGTGGAAGAAAAGGTATTATAACAAAACATAAGAACATCATGTGAATGTGAACTTTAACAATTGTTGATATTAATGTAAAGTAAGAGTTGTATAATTAAATCATTTTAGTTTTCAGGTCAACACATTCTCAATCAGCATTGCATGCTATTCCAGGTATTCCTCCCAGCAGTTCCCTCCCTAACATCCTTTCCCCTCATCTGGCCACATCAAAACTCTAGTACCTAAGATTGATGGAGTTGGTGCTGCCAGAAGGTGGGATTCTGGGATAGTACTTAGGAATTTAATCTGACAGACTGTTCTTTGGTTTTAGCATCTGGCAATATCAATACCCACCCTCCCAAATAGTGTCCCTACCACTGGTAGAGGGATGGGAGGAGCCACTGCCAGAGGCTTTAAAGGTGGTTCAGGAGTGACAGAACTCCTCCACCTTCTCAGACATATGAGATCAGCATAAGTGGCTTACTAACCTTTCCCAGGTTTTCATATTCCCAGGTATTTAGCTAAAGGGATATCATGGCCCCGGTCTAGTGTGATCCTTTGCCCGAGGCACTATTTACATTTATAACTTTAAGAATTCATATCTCTAGTTCCCCTGATTGGGGTGTTGTTGTTTTGGTGTCATTTTGTTCATTAAAATATTCTCTATTTTTATAAATTGGAGTGGGAGTTTTATTTCACTTTGTTTTTGAATTTGTAACTGTTTTGGTACTTCTAAATGCTTTGCACATTTACGCCAATCATGTCTACTCTGTGCCATAGCTAACAGGTATTGAGCTCAGATTTAAATTGCTGAAACCTATACTGGACCTACCAGGAATAGTGACATTATTACTTGTGGTGGACCACCATTCACCCAAACTAATAATTTGCTTCCTCACATCTTGCAATGCTTTAGTAAAATAATTAGAATTTCGAAACACTTAGGAATTATTGCAAGAAAGTCTATTTTTTATCACCAAGATCCCGATTACGAGTTTCTGTGGTGCGAGGGTGGGTGGTACTCCCCCACCCCCGCCGCGCTCCCGCACCGCCAAGACTCGTCACCGCCCGCCCAACAGATTAAGTTATTTGGAGTCTGGCGGGTGGGCGGCATGGCATTCCCAGGGCGATGCCTCTTTCAAAGGCCATGGTGCCTTTGAAAAAGGCACCACAATGGGAACGACTCACAAGGTTCCTGCATGGCATGGACTGAAAAGTAACTCTTGTGCACGCACACGGGGGGGCACATGTTATGCCTCCCTGTGTGCATGCATTAGCAGAGGAGGCATAGGGCCCCCTCTAGGGAGCCCTTTGTTTCCTCTCCGCTAAGGTTGTTATGGAGGAGGAACCTCCATGTCACCACCGGCGGAGAGGAAACTAGTAATATGCTTGATGGGACCGCGGCAGTCCCGCCAAGCATATTGCGGCCTTTGACTGCTGCGACACCTCCAGGGAATGGCGGTTCCCTGGCGGCGGCGCTGGTCCCAGGGCAGTCCGACCACCCAACTCATAATCGGGTGGTCGGACCACCGGTGAGGCAGTGGCTGGACCGCCACCGCCGTGCCACCTCGAGTCTGGCGGACCTCGAACTGCCAGACTCATAATCAGGCCCTAAGAGTGCTGTCATTTTCAGCGTCCCCTGCAATCTCTAACAATCTTCCTTTTATTTATTGTTTATCTACTGGTTCACAACATTCAACCTTTTGCTAATAGGAGAATGAGGGCTCAGTAAGAGGATTAATTTGTGTAATTTATGTGATATTTATGCTAGTCACAGGCTCTGTTGAAGCCCTTTATCTAATACTAAAGCGTCTTCAATCAGTGTTTTATAAATGTGGTGTCCTGAAGGATCAGAATCAAGCTGAAACATCAAACGAGACCCTATGCTAGTGGCAGTAAATGGCAACCTGCTAAAGGACCTAGTGAAACCAGATCCTGCATAGGAGTGCACCCTGAAAGAATTTCATACTCATTTTTAAATTTCACATGGTACACAATTCTCTCAACGTGTACCAGTGGCCTACTGGCATCCCCAGTAGTCGCATTTGCACTAACTGGTTTGTCCATTGAAACTTTAGCTGAAGATTCTGTTCTTGAAGCAAAAAAATATTTCCCCCAAAATATAATCAGCTTTATCTCTTTACTAATTAACACTGGGGCTGAAAGGATCAGCAGGACAGATGGAACATGAGGGTTAGATTCCTGACTGGTAGCACAAAACAAAGAACCCATTCCCTCTATCAAAGCATTTATGTTTTTTTACAAAGTATCATCTCCTTTGCTTTTATCTTTTTTGGGTTTCCATTATCCAAATTAAGGTTTTTTGCAGGCTCCCGTTTTACACTTTTCTTCACCCTAAAACACTTTCCAAACAAAAGCAAATAAATAAATGTAGTTACCACAGAATCAGTCAATTCAAAAATAGCATGTACCTCTCAACTCAGAGCCAAAAGGGGTAGCTCGTCTCAGCCTCTTCTGGCCTCGGACGGCCCATCATCAGCGTTAGCACTGCCACTAGCAGGAAATGGGTGCAGAAAGCGTAGTTTAGTAAAACGCGCTAAAAATGTTTGGTACTGCAGTCCCAAGCTTCCTGACATCTTGTAGATAACTGCCAAATTCCAAGAGACAGTCAGTGGAGATAAGAAGAAGGAGAGAGGTGGGGGATGCAAATACATGACTCTTGTGCAGGTGACTGACTAATGCAAGGCAGAAGGTGTAACAAAATGTGATGGCCTGCCAACAAATTTAAAGCCTTTACCCCACACCTAACCAGAATCAGAGATGGTAGGTAGTCCAGTGCAACACACTAGAGGATGTTTGGTCTTAGAGGCACCGACCTTCCTAACATCCTGCAGTGGCTGTATGAGAAAGGAGACACAAATTTGGTTCCTCTGTCTGCTATAATCACCTCAGGAAAACCATGAAGTCTGAATACCTCTTTAAGGAACCCCAGCTAGTTCAAATGCAAAGGGCAGCTTTGATGAAGAAATGCATTAAGCCACTTTGGTAACGTAATCCTCTAAAACCAAAAATGTAGTGAATCCATGGTACTTAGGGAGTTTGACTAAGAAGTCCATGGATATTCTTGATCAAGGTAGTTCCAGGGTGGGTAATGGCTGAAGTAACCCTACTGGTTTAGTATGTTGAGATGTTGTCTGCATACCCAAACTACAATGGTTGGTATAATTTTTAATAGTTTGTTGAAATTTCAGCTACCAGAAATGATGTATCGTCAAATCTTGAGTATTTCAGATTCCTGGATGTCTTGCCACTGGACTATCATGGCACATTTTCAAAGTTATTTCTTTTGTGGTTGCATCAGGAAAACAAAATTGCTTATTATGAAATGAAAGATCCTTCTTTCCCTGTTTATCCAGACCTTCTAGAAACCATTTCAGTTAGTCCAACTGACTCTTTTGTTTTTTAACTAAGGAAGTTCTTGTTTGCTGTTGGAATCACTAAGATAGAAGAGATCTGGGCACTGTGATGACTTATGTGGTGTGTGACCAAAATAAGTCAGCTTTTCCATGTCAACTCCCTATTCTATATGTGATTTGGGGCCAGATGTCTGACCATTTGCTTTTGCGATTCGCAAATTTCGAAAATTTGCAAAAGCAAATATACAACAGTGTCAGAGACACTGTTAGCGATTCCCAATGGGGTCTCAAAAAGCGAGGCTCATGAAGATTAATGAGCCACTCGCAATTTGCGACCCCATTGGGAATGGCTGGCCCTCCCAGGGATGGTGGCCTGCTGGGCTCAGCAGACCTCCATGTCTGGGACTGCTTTTAAATAAAGCAGTTTTTGTTTTTTTAAATGCAGCCCGCTTTCCTTAAAGGAAAACGGAATGCATTGAAAAAAATAAAAATGAAACGTTTTCGTTTCATTTTTTAAGGGCAGGCAGTGGTCCCTAGGACCACTGCCTGCCCTTAAAAAATATTTTCCCATGCATTCCCAGAGGGGAAGGGGGAGACCCCTTCCAGTTTGCGAATGCTTTACCACCTACTTGAAGTAGGTGGTAAATTGCGACTGTTTTGCGACCGCAAATGCGGTCGCAAAACAGTCATACATAGGGCTCAGACTCGCTATGAGAAAGGGACGCCCTTGAAACGCCCCTTCCTAATAGCGAGTCGCAAATAAATTGTGACTCGCTAATTAGGGTTTGTACATGGCCCTTAGGTATTTTTGCATGCGCAAACGGGTCGCAAACCCGTTTGCGCATGCAAAAATATTTCGTACATCTGGCCCCTTGACACTCGAGAAGAACAATGATCAATGGGCATGTCCGGGGATCATGCACTTCACAGACTTGAGACAACCTAAATTCTTATGGTCTATCTAAACTACTACAGGATGTACAGCCCACTCTAAATGATGTCTCAATGGATAAAGTCTTCTCAAATTGCCAACCTTTCTCTGCCGTGAGTTGTTGTGATATGGAATGTCTTTGAGGCAGAATAGACCCATTGCATATGAAGATGCATTTTTGCCACAGTAACTGGAAGAGTGTGACCAGCATGTTGCAGAAATAGATGCAGAAGTAAATGTGGCTTCTAGCTGTCTGAAGGCATTTTCTTAAGCTGCACCTCAAACAAATGGCAATTCCTTCTTAGTTAATGTGTAATTGGTAGAACAATGGAGGAGAAGTATTAAATAAACTGTCTTTAAAAATTAGTGAATGCCAAGAATCAATGTATTTTCTTAACATTCTTCAGATAGTGCCACTCTAGAACTGTTGTCTCATTCTCAGGATCCAAGTAAATCACCCTGGTTCATGAAGTGAAAGCGCAGGAAAGTCACCGACGATCTGTCAAACAGACATACAAAGAATGCATACGCCTCAACATGTGTTTGAAAAAAAACTTCTGAACGTAATCTAATAAACAAAGTTAAAATGCAGTGATGGTTACAAATTGAAAATGAAAAAACACTTAAGTTTGCAAGATCAACTGCAGGAGCCGTTCTGAAGGAGAACATCAGTCTAGAAACTTGGGCGGAAGAAGGAGTAGCAGCAATCTTGCCTCCAAAGCTAATGGCAAGGGTCTGCTTGTGTTCTCTTACTCAGAAATCAAATCCCACAATCAGACTAAAATCTCACAATTAGACCCAGCTCTGTACAACGTTCCGCAAGGGCATTCTAGCACTGATTGAGGGTCAGTCTATTGACCTGGTTGTGTGCAGCACCAACCACTCAAGTGCCAGCCAAGGAGAGGAAATGTAGTAAGAAGGCAAGAAAAAAAATTATTACTTGAAAGAGGACTTGTATTTAAAGGGGCAATGGGAATTTATAATACATGCAAGACCATCATCATGCACCTTTCAGAAATTTCCAGAACTTTCCTTTAAAGCACGATCCAATATTGACATTTAATCACACTTTTATATTTCAGTTTCCAATCCAACATGAAACTACTTCCTATTTGGCTGCCTCCTGGTTCATGCTGCCTGCTTCCTTTCAGCACTATTTAAGGAGCCTTAGAACTGCTTCTCCTTGTGTCACAAGTTGTTTGCAGTCCTGTACAAGACAGTTTCCTTTCCTACTTCCTTACTTTCTATGCTCCTCTGGGATCACAGCATTCCTTCAGTTGTTACTCTTCAGAGCCACCTGAGTTTCTCCAGTTTGTCAGCTGCCAAGCCACTTCAGTTTTGTCTGGGAGGTTTTTTGCCCCATGGCTTTTTCCTCCCAATTGGGATTCCTGCTAGCAAGTACTGTGCTTCTCCATGTTCCAAATCTGCGTGAGGCAAAGCGACTACTGGATGGTGCCCCCATACCTCAGACAGGTCAAGATCAAACTTAAGAAGGATCCACAGTGTCCACCGCTTGACAGGACATTGGACAGGCCAAGGTCAGAATTAAGAAGACACCACACAATATCCTTTTATATAGTGATCTTATGTTTACGATTTCCATTCAAACACTAAAATAGGATGTGTTACGAAAATATCACAATGTCAAATAGGAAAGTAATGGATGCCGTCCTATTGACATCTAACCGAGACCACTGACAGGAAGCCAGCAAAGAGTGTATACAAACCACAACCGCTGCTCAACCAACAGTTTTCCCAAAACCCCAATGGCAAGCAAAGCGGTGGATACTGTGCTGACCAACAGGGTGCTTGGAGAAACAGGAGAGTGTAAGGGAAGTGGGACAATCAACTGGGTCTGAAGAAAGTTTCACAGATGACTCCAAATGTTGGGAAGAGGACTAATAGTAAATATATTAGTTAAGAATACATAACAAAAAAAATGAAGTCCAGCACCACACATGGCCAACCTCTAGTACTGAAGCATCGTCCCATAGAAAATAATGAAGGTAGGGCCTTAAAATATAGGAAAATAATGTTACGTTAAATTAAATTATTTAAAATCATGTGAATATAAGTGAATGCAATTTAATGTTAGAAAATATCTAAAAGCAAAACGTAAATTAATTATAAATAGTAATTATAAATATTTTAACAATCTATTTTTGAATAATGAATTTTTAAATGAAAATTAATGAATGTATACATTAATGGAACCTTAATTTTATTAAGATATATTTAAATAACTCTAAATTATTTTTATACATCACTTTTAGTAATTATTAATGCCTAATATAAACATATATTTTTTATTTTACTTTTTAATTTCTTTTTTAATTCAAACCTAAGCAAAATGATTTTTATTTAATTAAATATGTTTTAATTAATCACATTTTTAATTCAAAATCAAAATGAACCTATCACTGTAGCATTTTTGTAATTTTGTTCTACATTTAAAATTAATATACATAATTGATGTACATTAATATTTAACATAAAAATAAATATATATTTGTTTAGTAAATTAGTTTTTTTACTTTTCCCTATGTTATACCATAGGAAGACTGCATGTTATAGTGGAGATCTCCTTATGGTAAAGTATAGGGAGCAATTACAATTTTTACTAAACTTTATAATAAAAGTGTAAGAGCAAATTAAACATGTAAATTACTCACAAATCTAAGGGCCCGATTTCGAGTCTGGCGGTCTTTGATCGCCAGACTCGCAGTGGCATCATCGATGGCGGTCCTGCAGTCGCCGTATTAAGAGGTGGCTTTTTAGACTGTCCACTGCTACACCAGCTGCGCCAGAGAACCGCTGTTCCCTGGCGGTGGTGCAGCGCACAGGCCTATATAATATACATGGCTGGACCTCCACTGTCCGCCGAGCATATTATTACTTTCCCCTCTGCCAGCCTTTTCATGGTGGGCTCACTGCCATGAAAAGGCTGGCGGAGGGGAAACAAAGGGCCCCCATGCCCCCGCCGCCATTGGCATGCATTCAGGGGGGCACAACATGTACCCCCGTTTGCATGCACCCCAAATTCCAGCACTGCATGGATTTCACAGTCCATACCATGCTGGAACTTCTTTTATGTTCCCATTGCGGTGCATTTTCAGGGCACCGCAATGGGGACGGCAAAAAAAAAGACCAAAAAAGCCTGCCAGACACGAGTTGTACTTGTAATCTGGCGGCCAGTCCCTGCATGGCTAGGCGGTGCTGAGCTGGCACAGAGCCGGTGCAGCACCGCCAAAGTCATAATCACCTCCATAGGTACCTTTGTGACAAGCTTCAATGTGAATTCTTCTCTCATTAACTGCTTTTTGTAAGTAACTGTCCTCATGCCCCAAAGCAAACTGTGATTGAGGCTGAATTCCAACAACCACCATATTTTACTATCTGGCCTGACCACATTTGCATTCCAATATCAATGTAACAACCTACTTATTGATCACCAATATTTAAATTATATTTTCCCTGCCCATATCAGATCTAAAATTCATTGCAGAGGTTTTTAATTTATCATGATGTACGTCTGCCAAGAAAAGACACTTGTATAGCCTGTGTACAACACACTTAGGGCACGATTACAAGTTTGACGGTGCGGTGGCGGGACCGCCCCACCGGCCCACCGCTGCACCGTCAAACCCACGTGAGAACCGCCCTGATGGGTGGTTTCTTTGCCATTCTCTCGGCAGTGCCTATAAAATAGGCACCACAATGGGAACGTCAAAGGAAGTTCCAGCATGGCATGGACTGTGAAGTACATACCGTGCTGGACCTGGGGGTGCATGCACACAGGGGGCCCCCTTTCTTTCCTCACCGCCACTGTTTTCATGAGGGAAAGACCTCTGAAAAGATCAAACCACGCAGGTAAAGTGAACAGGAACTGGTTTAATCGTAAATGCAGGTCCCCAGCAACCACACGTCCCAACAAAGGCAGGCAGGAACAGCAACTGCCTTTACAAATACAAAACAGAACCAACATTCGTTCCCGAGAGCGTGCCTTAGCGCGAGGTAGAAAAGAATCCATCTTGCGCCAAGAGACGGAAGGAACACTACACACCTCCTCCCCCCAATGAACCAAAAATAACAGCAAAAGTAGAACACCTCTGAGAAATTGAAAAAGAAAGAAAACAAAGAGAGACAATATGATGCAGTAAATAATAAAGCAGTCTAGCCAGACAACTTTAAAACATAACAAAATCAATACATTTTTCCGGTAAAGCAATTTCCCTTCTAGGACGTTCAGGGATAGAAACATCCTTCAAAGAGACCATCATGTTTTGTTTGCTGAGCCACAACATTGGAATCCCCAACAGAACTTTCTATATCCAAAGAAACAAAATCATCCACAAAAGAATCAACAGTCTCAGGGATTACTTGTTTTCCAGGTATGATATCTTGCTTAGAAAGAACCTCATTGGTGGATGAGGGAAAATTCGCCAAATCATTTAAAAAAGAGAAAAATTGTGAGGAGCATTCAAGATGCAAGTTTTGAGGATTAAATGTATCCAGAACATTTTTCTGAATCTTAGCCAGCCTATTAACACTCCACCAAGACCCACTGTTAAGTTTGGCAGAGGTTTTACCTCCAACAACAACTCTAAAGATCTTCTCAGAAAATTTTGAATTACCTTTTTTGACATGAAAAGGTAATTTGATTTTGACATAATCACCAACCAACAAGTTCCTGGTATTTCCCTCAGATAAGCATTTTGAAACTTGAGAACTAGAGTCACACAAGACCGTTTGATCAACAGATACTTGCTCCTTTTTTTTAGAATTCTGATGGTCAAAGATGTTCTGCCGAGCCTTAAGATAAATCTCTTTCAAATCAACCACCGGAGCCCTCTCCTTCATCCAAGAGGGTGTAAAGCTCAACCGGGGAACCCTACCTTTAAGCATCATAAAAGGAGAGAACCCGGTAATGGAATGAGGAGATGTATGATAAGCCCATATTTTCTCAGCAACAATTTTTTTAACATCAACTCTGTTGGCACGTGCAGATTGAATAGAATCAACAATGACTCTATTAAATCTTTCCACTTGACCATTCATGTGTGGTGAGTATAAGGCAGTTTTAAGGTGTTTAATATTTCTGACACGCAAGAAACTTCCAAAGTCATCAGAGGTAAATTGCACTCCATTGTCAGAAACAATGCAATCAGGAAGTCCCTCTCTATGAAAACATTCTCCTAAAAATTCTGTAACAACTTTAGAGGTAGGTTGGGAAATCCATTTATACTCCACCCACTTTGAAAAATAATCAATAAGTACAACCACATACAACTTGCAAGAAGAGATGTTATCATATGGTCCAAGGAGGTCTAGAGCTAATTTTTGCCAAGATCTTTCAGGAAAGTTAGAATATTTTATATCAGTCTTGGAGGTGATAAGGGACTTGTTAGAATTGGCACACAACGGACATGATTTAACAAAAGAAGAAACTTGATAATCTAAGTAAGACCACCAGAAATGCTCTCTAACCCTTCTTTTAGTGTATGTTTCTCCCAGATGACCTTCATGAGACAGTTTTAAGATTGACTCTGAGACCTCTGGGTGGTACAAGACAACTATCTTTGGTAACAACCCCACCCTCAACGGTAATGGCATCCTTGACCTTCCAGAAAACTTGCAATTCAGCCGACAGCATTTTCTCCCTAGGCCAGCCTTTATTTACAAACTCCACAACTTGGGACAAATCTTTGTCCTGATGAGTAGCTTCTAACCAAGCTGTTTTGGAAAGATTACCAGACCACTCCCCCAAAACATCCTCAACAGTAGCCACAACACAGTCCTCAACCAACTCAGTATCACTTGAGAGACTGGGTTCAGGCAATCTGGATAAGCAGTCACCCACAACATTATACACACCCAGAATATAATTGGCCTTGAAATTGTATTCATACATTTTAGATAAAATTCTCGGATCACTGACAGAATATCGAGGAGAAGAATATCGACCTGCCACAATATCGAGGTAAAAATATCGAGTGACAGGATATCGACTTCCTATCTACAAACAGGTAAGTACAAAAATATCGAATCCAAAATATAGTTGTAAAAAATATAGGGGCCCATTACGATGGCGGGCGGAAGCACAACCGCCGTGCTGGCGGATGCAAAAAGCACCAGTTACCGCCGGCACGCAGCAGTCCACACGCCCGCCCAATTACGATGCGAAAAGCAGGCCAAACACCGCCGGCAAGCCAGCAACACCGTCCGCCATCAAAGTGCGCCCGCACACGTAGCGGCGCAGCACAACTGACACACACCGTCCGACGAAACACGTCCCGCCCGGCGCATAAATTACGATGCCGCAAACAAACGGCTCCCACGGCTAAGAGACACCGCACGTGAAAGAGAGGCGGTAACACGGACGCAGAGCACGGACAACGAAGAAGCGGCACCCCGAGCATGAATCCAGCACTGCAGGCCGTCCCCATGCTCCTGCTGATGCACCACCAAGGACGCAACGTACCGCGGAGACGCAGGTAGGCACACACACAACAAGTGCACGCAAACAGCGCACACAGTGCAAGGGCGGAAAAAGCGGACAACCCCCACCAGCGCGTGTACACAACACATCCACCATCGCATCCACATATGACACACAGGCCAAATCGTAACATCGCAGAACACATGTGTACACACCACCTGGGACTAGGAACCAACCACCCCGTCACGGCCCCAAAGCGCCGATGACGCCGCCACACATGCGCACAACGCAGAGGCCAACCGCAGCGCCATGCATGCGTCGCACACAGACACAGGGACACAACCAAGCAGCACACACATCAGCCCCACCCCGAACGCACATGACACGTGACAGGCCGGCCACAGACATGTCCCCAACGCCCAATTCACGGACAACACCCAACGCCACACAACCGACGCACACATGTCAGTGAAGACACGCAACAGCAGGACACACCCCAGTGTAACAAACATGGCGTAGCACACAGCGGCGGCAACACCAACTAGGAGAAGCAGGGCCCCTTCGGGAAGAGGAACGCCAGTACCACACAGAAACACCCATACCACCCTGCACATATGAACAAGACATATAAAACGGAACACCAAAGAGCCCGGGGACCGACAACAGGTGGCCCAAGAATAACATCCACACACAAGGCCCAACGCAGAGCGGAAAGGCAGCCTGCCGCCCACACAAGGGAGAGCAGACAGCACTGAATGACCTTCCATTCCAACTCCGAAACCACAGCCCTACGACAGAAGCCGGTGAATACAGCCATTGTCCAAGAATAGACCAACACAGGCATGCCGAGGAGACCGACCACAGGGCAGATAGCGCATATCACAGAAGCACACAACGGACGGGGAAGAAAGAAGAAAACACTCCCCCATGTCGGCCACATGCAAGTTAATTGGAAGGAGTCACACAGCACTGACCTTGAACTGTCTGAGAAGCATGTGGGAAGAGGGCCCGTGTCCTCCAAACAAGCCAACAGAACACAAGTCCTGTCTCCCTACGACTACACAGAGCTCACAGCAACCCCGGAGCGTGCACATTGCAGACTGCACACACAGCCGGAGCACGCCACCTCAACGAACCGCTGCGAAATGGCAACCGCAACACACCTACCCAACTACGCCGAACAGCTCAAGCTGTACAAAACCAACCTGTGCCATACATTGGGATGCGATCTCCTGTCCCTGCTGAACGTAAGTTACCGACTGACTTACCGCATCACATTGTTCAGCTGCGTCATGCCCGTCTTCTACTGTCGGAGGTGTCCCTACCAGCATCCCGTCGAGATATGCCTCTCCAACCCGGCATGTCTGAAGGCGGACCTGCTACCACTACTCCTCCCTCTGGACGCACACGACAGGGCCTGCTCTGCCTATGGGGGCATGGCGTATGTGGCCAACATCGCACCCGCACTGAAATGGGACCACTGTGCCTCCACACGACGGATCATCGATAACAGCTACATCGAATGTCACCCAGCATGCCCCATCATGGTCCTCCAAGGGACAACCTACGAACAACACCTTGACAGCCACCATCCGCTTCATTGGCTGGCAAACATGTACACCACCAATGACATGGAAGCCCTGCTGGACGGCATCGCATACCTGACAACCTGTAAATACGTCGGACCACAACGCAGGTTCCCCGAGTGACCTATGATGTCCAACCCCGCACCCATGCTTAGCTTCCGCACGGACTGGCCAGTCACCACCACAACAGCCATACCAAACGACCGGCAACTGTAACCACACCATCAACGACATCGCCATGACATCGGATATGACCGGGACATGCACACTGTTCCCCATCACATCCAGGAACACCGCATGCATCGTGGGAGGCAGTGGCATGGGCTCTGTGTATCGCACCCACATGGACGGAACTGCACGAACAACCAGGACACGACATGGATCCAGCGCACATGGACACACACACCGCTCAGTGGACATGAATAGGTCGCCTGGAGTCTGTGGGTGCTGCACCCCTCCCACCCCCGCCCCGGGAATCCCATACCAGGACCTTTGCATGGACGACAAGTGCATACAACAACAACACGACCCCAGTGACTGTGACATGTCCAGTAACCACCACAGTGCAACAACAAGTGGCACGCCGCTGCATGCACGCAAGCACATGCCCTGATGTCATCTCACATGCACGCGTGCATGAGGAACAACCGCAGCAAACCTGTCACATGGAACTGAGATGGACTGTGCCCATGATGCCAAGCGGTCTGGTAGGCTACATGTATACCGTCTGTGTCAAAGTCCGCAGCTCCGCAGCTATACGTAAATGTACATTAGCACAGCCTTGGCCAAGCAGATGTCACTCTGAAGCCCACATCCCACATGCAACAGCCAATCACATGTAACCCCACACCCTATCCCATTTGCAATCATGCTCAGTATATCCTCAACATGTATTCCGCTGCCAGTAGTGTCCACTATACTGCATCACAGAGGACAGAAGACTCAATATAATGTTTGAAACCAAAACTGTCTCCGCTGACTCATTTCACAAGTACGAATGAGAGAGGATGAGAGTATGTGAAGTACACGGCAGTCGTGACATGACCATGTAGTCCACTGGTATTGGATGTCAACGCAAATGAGTAGCACTACTGTGGAAGACACACATGTGTCGTGTGAAGTCGTATGGACGCAGTGCTCAGGTGGGTGGGTGCGACGGGTAGATGCGCACATGCCAAGTTGGAGCACGCCGTGTTGGGAGGGGTCATGAACAGTACACCACCGCTTCCCTGGGCATCGTGAGAGGACACCTGTCGGGGGGAGTGAACACGTGTGTGCACAGCAGCCGGGCACACGTACAAAGCGGTACCAGGCGCACCTCAGCCCACCCTCTGTGGACAAGCTGGATCCTGTTGTGCGCCCGCCATGCCCCTTGACAAGGCACACACAGCCCCAGTCGACCAGGTGTAACCCCAACATAGTCAATCCGCACAGGCGATACAGGGCACGGGATGGCAGTGGAGCATGGTGTGTGAGAGGTCTCCTCGCGCTCCTCCTGGTCATATCACGCAGGCAATAGAACCTCAACGTCTAGCATGGCAAAAAGTCAAATGGAAGTGTAGGGGGACGCACCACAGCACGAGCAGCACTGACGTCACGGGAGGTGGCTCGCACCATCCCATCCATTGCCCATCATACCAACCACGCCACATGCCATTGCGACTAAGTGCAAGCGCGTGCGCCACCACCCCTGAGCCCTCCCCAGAGAGGCCAAAGAGTGAATGTGTGGGCCATCAGCCACAGACGGACGCGGCCTGGCCGCAAGGGCAGCCACAGCCACTGGGTGTCGCAGGTGGCGGATCCGGAAGGCGAAGACTGTGATGCATAGTCCATGCAGGCCGGGTCTCCATTTGGGGCACCACGCAGGTGGACGGCGTCCCGCCACACATCATACCCTGAGACAGCCCACTCGTGCAACTGGACCCACACATACACTCCTTGCCCTCTCTGGTGCGAGCTTGGGGCTGCCTGTGCAAGCGCTAGCCTCGCAGGTGAGCATGCATATTGGGGGGCGAGGGGAGGACATGAGGGCTGGGGCGAAGATGACTGTATCACTGTCAGTTAGTACAAGGGATGACCCAGATGTGGAAAGGAAGAGACGTGTCCCGTGTGTACTGCAACTAGTCGCCAATCCAACTACCCCCCATGTCCGGAATGTAAGCCCGCACCTAGGCCCGCCCATCCGCCACATCGAACATACCACCAGCACGACAACCTTCCCATTCGAAACACTGACTGGGGGTGGCGACCAGTGAACAATCATGTGTAGCCTACCCACGCGTACATGTGGGCCCTCCATGATCCATGTCACCTGCGGCAAAGACATGACATGCGCAATGAGGGAAGTGAGGAGAGCTGTCCGCCCCACGCACAGAAGGTGCATCAGCTCCACAGACCCAGCAGCGAGTCCAGCAGGGGTCACATGTGCAGGGGCAGCTGTGCCTGGTGTGAAGGCACATGCATATAGACAGCACATCGACCAATGTGTAGTCTGCCCACATCCACAGTCCATCATCATGCGGACATAGGAATTGAACACAGGGCAACACATCTTAGTTGGTGCACCCACCGTGACCAACAATGCGCAATCATCGACGTACCCGCCCTGTGCATGGCCCCCCACCCAACGGAGGCACATCCAGTGCCACCATCCCACACACACAAGCCTTCCACGGAACATGCTGTGTCCAATGGTCAGTACAGAGTCAGCGCCCATCTGGTGGATCCTGAACAGGAGACACATGCACACACATGCCAGCTCCCACTATGTACGTCTGCCACCTGGCACGTGCAATGTAACCTCTCACCTGTGACGTGTGACTGCAAGCACACAGCCGTCTTGGCATGGGGCTGTCAATGTGGACACCTGTCAATGTTTCGGGAGGTGTGATCCGTACAGTGCTGTACATAGGGTGCAGTGCTGACACCTACTACTGTCTCATATCCCCTCGTGCCACAGGTCCCACTTGTATTGGCCGCTCAGCCTGTGCCCACATCGTCGTCGTCGTGTGCCATACTCATCCAGCCTCGGAAGCAGTTCCATGCTCAGCAGACACTCATGTTGCCGTGGCGTTGCCGCTTGACGAATATGCAGTCAGTCCCCATCAGCACGCCCCGCAAGTCATTGGGGCCTAGATCCCCATGTGCATGCACATGGCAGTGGTATGTCTCACTAGCCATTGCCATTGTTGGGAGACCTGTGTAAGTGTATTGTGGCCGTGCCGTCCCAGCTTGACAGCTGGGCTGTGGCTCATGTGCTTGCTCAGTCATGTCAGTGATGTGTATGCGAAATTGCTATGTGTTGTGTTGCTTTGACATGTGTCCTCTGCAATTTCCCTAGGCGGAGACCGAACATTGACCGCCCATACCAATTGCTGGTGGACATGGACGATACAGAGGTTATTAGGAAGTTTCGGCTGGACAGGCCAACCCTGCATCG
Organism: Calotriton arnoldi; assembly: GCA_963921515.1. Lineage (NCBI taxonomy): Eukaryota > Metazoa > Chordata > Amphibia > Caudata > Salamandridae > Calotriton > Calotriton arnoldi. The sequence continues at coordinate 99,710 of CAWUFW010019287.1, read as the reverse complement.
ACTGTGTGCCATGTTAGAACCCCATCTCCGTCCCCGCAGGGTGTATCCAACAGCATTCACCCCCACGGCTAAGGTGATGGCTGCCCTGCATTTCTTCGCCACTGGGTCATTCCAGCACACAGTGGGCAGTGGAGGAGGGATGTCCCAGCCCATGTTCAGCAAGGTGCTGAGGGATGTACTGGCAGCCATGATGCTGTACCGAAACAGGTACATCCGCTTCCCCAGGGCTCGTGAATTGGCGGCAGTGAAGGGTGCATTCTATGCCCTTGGCAGAATCCCACACGTCGTTGGAGCCATTGACTGCACACATGTTGGCCTTGTTCCACCACAGGCCACTGAGCACCTGTACCGCAACAGGAAGCACACGCACTCCCTGAATGTGCAAGTGGTGTGCCTTGCGGACATGGTGATCACCCACGTGTGTGCAAAGTTCCCAGGCTCGGCCCATGACGCACACATAATGCGCAACAGCATCTTGCCACGGCTGATGGCCAATCTGCAACAGGATCGTGGCTGTATTGTCGGTGAGTATGTGGAGTGGTGTAGCGTGCTGGTTGTGCGATGCTGTCCCCTGTCCAGTTGGAATAGCAACGGTTCTCTGTGTCCCTCACACCCAGGTGACTCTGCGTACCCGAATGGGGCATGGCTGCTCAGTCCATTGAGGAATCCTCGCACCCCAGCAGACGATCGATACAATGAGGCACATGGGAGGACCAGACGTGTGGTCGAGCGTACCTTTGGCCTCCTCAAGTCCAGGTTCAGGTGCCTGGACCGCACCGGGGGTGCACTGGCGTACTCCCCACAGAAGGTGTGCCAGATAGTGGTGGCGTGCTGCATGCTGCACAATCTGGCCATTCGGAAGCAGATCCCCCTCATTGTGGATGACGGAGATCAACCAGGGCCCCAGCCCGCAGACCAGGACAGCTCGAGTGAGGAGGACAGCGGAGAGGAGGAAGCTGGGAATGTGCGGCAGCAGCTCATCGCCCGCTACTTCACTTGACGGTGAGTGTCCATGTACGACGGCTGATGTGGCTGTATCTGTGCAGGTGTGTGTGTGCTGTGTCAGGGTGGCCGTTTGTTCACTACGTGCTGTGTGTCAACGCTCCATGGCCAGGGTAGTATGCCACTGTTGGTGACTGTGGCATTGTGCCCTATTGCTCCGTGCGATGTGTGTACATTGCTTGTAGTTGTTGACATGTACTGTGTGATGGGTGTGTGACACACTCATTGAATGTGCTCCTGTTCTGTCTCCCACCCCTAGGTCCCTACAGGCCCTCCGGATTCCATTGCCATGCCACGCATCAGGTGCCTTTCCGCCCAAGGTGGCCGTTGTATTCCGTACAAATAAAACACAGGGCACAAACAGCAGTTAGTGAAAAAGGTGCATTTATTACAAACTGTGACATGTGATTGTGTGTAAGGTGATGACAAAAGTGGTGCGTGCTGTGACAATGAGCTGTCGGTCATGGCTGCGTGATGCTCAGGGTGTACCCACTGGTTCTATGTCCATAGTCCAACACACACATGCCATCCAGATGGCTGTGTGGAGTGGGATCGTAGTCCAAGTCAATGCAGTGGCTGGTCAAGGAAGGCTGGCGGAAGGCTGGCTGGCTGCCTCACTTGCGACTGGAGCGTGCGAAGTCCTCCCGGGAGATCTGTTTCCTCTTCGGACGGCCCCTTCCACGTTTGCGAGGGGGGTGCCTGCTTGCGACATGCTGGTGGTTGAGGTGTGCTCACTGGCTGTGGACGCAGGGGAACTGGACACTGCTGCTCGACCCTGCGCCCCGGCAGGTGGTGGCGGAGGGGGAGCTGCTATCCCTGGCCGTGTCCTCACCGCCACCACCAGCTGGCCCATGAGGTCCACGAGTTGACCTATACGGGCGTCCATGGACCTCAGCACCCCCAGCACCTCCCGCGTGTCTGAAGCAGACCTGACCCATTGTTCTTGGGCCTCCTCATAGGCCCCAAGGACTCTGGCCATTTGAGGCAGGGCATGGCTCCCAGGGGAGGCTGGCGTTTCCCTGACCCTGCTCCTCCTACCAGTCCTGCTGCCACCGGCCTGCCCACTAGCCACATTGCTCACCACGGTCCTCGCTGTGGCTCCCAGGGTGGATCCAGTCGGCCGGGCCACCACCTGCGCTGGGGCTGGTGCCAGCGCAGACGTGGTGGTGGTGGCGGCGGTGGTGGTCGGTGCGGCGATGGTGGCGGTAGCGGCAGTGGTAGTGGCCGCAATGACCGTGGGTGTGGCCGCAATGACCGTGGGTGTGGCCGCAACGACAGTGGCAGCAGGGGGCTGGGACTGTTCAGCAGCCCTGGATGATGGGTTGGTGGGTAGGAGGGGTCCTGGGGAGCGGCTGGGCCCTGCCACACCAGATGGGCCTGCTTGGTGGTCCGTGTCCGAAGAGGAGGTGAGATCCTCCACATCCGTGTGTCCTCGTTGGGGGCTTGTGGGCTGGCTGTGCTGGCTGCTGTCTCCATCCCCAGCATCCGGCAGTTCGTCACCTGTGGAGAGAATGAGATTTGTTATTGTGTTGCACCTGGCGAAGTATGTATTTGTCGTCTGACATTGGCAGTTCGTGCAATCTCGTACATGGGTTTCCCGGAGGCGTGTGTGTGGCTGTGGCATTTGTAGTTGTGTGTGCTTGGCAATGGGACTGTGTGCTGTGCACATGTGGCATGGGACGGATTGGCCATGCCGATGGGTGTGTTGCTGTGCCCCTACTCATTGTGACTCTGGTGTATGCGGGCTCCTGGCCCATCCTGGGTCTGGTTTGTACTTTGCTTTTGGGGTTCAAATGGAACGCTTAGGAACGCATATGGCAACATGGGGGCCATGCCCCAGATTCGCATTTGGGAGGGAATATGCTTTTGGGGTTCAAATGGAACGCTTAGGAACGCATATGGCAACATGGGGGCCATGCCCCAGATTCGCATTTGGGAGGGAATATGCTTTTGGGGTTCAAATGGAACGCTTAGGAACGCATATGGCAACATGGGGGCCATGCCCCAGATTCGCATTTGGGAGGGAATATGCTTTTGGGGTACATGCTGTGAGCCATGGGTGCCGAACGTGACATGTGTTGTGGCAGCATGACAGTGCATGGTTTGAGGTGTGTGCATGCTTGACATGGCCTGCATATTTGCTGTCTGTTGTGATTACTGGACATGGCATTGGACGCATCGTTATGAGTGAGTGATGGTTGTGTGTGAAAGCCAACGTATTGCAGTTGTCCCATCTCCTTGGTGTGCGTGCTGCCCTGTGCCATGTGCATCACTGCAGTGCTCGTGGGGGGTGTGGCCCATGTTGTGTGTTGTTGCTCACAGTGTGTCGTGCGCTTCATTGACTTCTGGCACATGGTTGGTCATGGGCATGTATCTTAGCGTGACTGCTGTATGTGTGGCAGCTGTGCGGATGACATGCCTTTCATGAGACTGGGGCTGACGGATGGGATGGATGGTATGTTGTATGTGCATGGTGTGTCTGTGTGTTTGATGGGTTCAGTGGTGTTCGTGTGCATTTCTGTTGTTCCGCTCTGTTGCGTCTAGTGTTGTTTGTCTTACATAGGCGTAGTTGTGGGGTGTGTGGTTGACAGGCAGTAGGGGCTACATGGACAGGACTTCAATGGTGTTTCGGTTGTGTGTGATGAGTTGCACAGTGGCTGCCGTGTGGTACTATTTTCAGTGTGGCTTGTGTATGCAGACGTGGCTCCTTGGGTGTTGCTATGTCTGTGATGGGTCATGTGGGGTGTGAGTCTGTTGTTCATGTCCGTGTGCACATTGTTCACTTGTTCGTGACGGTGGGCGGTGCTGCGTTTCCGTCTGCTACGTGACATGTCCCATGTGTTGGTCGTGTGCCGGTCCTCATGCCTCCAGTAATCCAGCCCTGTCCAGTTTCCCACCTGCAGGTTGTTCGTGCGTGCACTGTACTGGATGCCACATGGCTCTAAGCGGGGGTGCTCCATGTTGCAGGTCTGTGGGGGTGGGGGGTGTTGTGAGTCGTGGGGGTGGCTGGACACCCACTGACACCGATTGCTGTGGACCGTGATGTCTGCCTTTCGGCTGTCGTTGTGCACTGCGGTGGCTGACACGTGGCTGTGGGGTGTGGGGGATGCTCCTCCTTGTTGTGCTGTGGGACTAGGGGCCTGGTGTGTGTTGTACTTGGGCTGTCCACCGTCCCACCCACTGCACTTTGTGTTCCTGCCACTTACCTGTTACTTGTCGGTTTGTGCAGCTGTGGCGGACACATGGGTGTGGTGGGTGCTCGTTGTGGCGCTTCTGGCATATTTGGGGACCTGTTGGTGGTTACGTGGCTGGCTGAATGTACACATGTCCCCACGCATCTTACAGTTGTTCTGTTTGGGCTGTGTGTGGTGGTGTCTGTTGCATGTGTGTGTCGTGTATTGTGTGCTGGACATGGGGGTGTTTGTCCCTGGGAGCTGTGGCATGGTGGTAGTGCATGTGAGTACATAGCGGTGTGCTGGTATACATTAGTTTGTACTTACCAGCCTCCACTCCCCCTGCTAATCCGGCGAGGATCTCGGGATGTATGATGACTCGCACCTTCTCCTCCCACGCTTTGAAGGTCTTGAAGAGCGCGGGATTCCCTCCGCCAGTGACGGCAGCCAGCTCTCTGTTTTTGCCCTCCTTCTTCTTGACCAGGCTCTTGACGTCATTCCACCGTTTGTTAATTTCGACTCTGTTCCTGGGCAGGGTCCCGACTGCATTGACCTGGTCTACGATCCGGTTCCACATTCTGTTTCTGGTGGCTAGTGGTGTGTGTTGGACCATGTTCCCATAGATTTGTGGGTGCACCTTGATGATCTCGTCGACCATGACCGTCAGCTCAATGGGCGTGAACTTGGGCATTCTTTGTGGTGCCATGGTGTTTGTGGTGCTGGTGCGGTGTGTGTTGTGTAATGTGCAGGGGGTTTGTGGTGCCGGTGTTTGGTGGTGGTGGTGGTGGTGGTGGTTGTGATGTGTGCGTTTCTGTGGTGTGCTGCTGTCCTTGCTGTGTCACTGTGTCCTCTCCTCTCCTCTCTGGTTTGCAATGTAGCAAGGGGTTGTGGTCTGTGGGAGTGCTGCTTTTGTACACACCTATGTGGGTGTGTCCTCATGGTCTGTTGTTTTCAGGTGTGTTGTGTCTGGGGTTCTGGCCTTTGTATTTTTTGTTTGTCCGGGGGTGTTTTCGGGATATGTACTGTGCTTGTGTATTTGTGCGTGCCTTGCTGTGTGGACTTGTTGGCCATGTTGTGTGCTATTGGTTTTGTGTGCGGATGGTTTCTGTGCAGGTACGTGGGCACCATGGCTTCTGCCGTGTCGATTCTCATCGGCGTTGTTTGCGCTGGCGGGCGGTATATTTGTGGTTTTTCCGCGCTCATGTCGGTGCGATCGTAATTTCACGTGCGGTGTGTCGGCCGTGAGGGCGGGCGGTTTTGTGTTGTCGTGCGTGTTTCCGTCCGTGGCGGGCGGTTTGTCTCCGACTCGGACGTTGGCGGGCGGTATTTTGTGTGCTTTTTCCGCCGATGGCGGTATTCGGTTTGTGTAATCGTAATGGCGTGGTCGTTGTTGAGGCGGTGTGTGCGGGCGGATTTTTGCCGCTTCCATGCCTGGCGGAATTATTTACGCCGGGTATCGTAATGTGCCCCATAGTTAGTCAAAATATCGAATTTTTTAAATGTCTTAAAAGTAATGTAAAATTAATAAAATTATAAATATAATTAACTAAAACATACTTAAAAATACTTAAATAACCTTAATATTAATAAATAATTAATGTAAGTAAAAAAATAAATAAACATGCATTTTTATTTTTTAATACATATATATATTAACGTAATATTAATAACAAATATTCAATATTTTTAGCGTAGTATAGCGGGAGGGTAAAATTTAGTATTCCCACTCCAGTGAGTGCAACAGTAGGGAAAGCGTTAGATAGCGGGAGGGTAAAAATTACTATTCCCACTCCAGTGAGTGTAACAGTAGGGAAAGCGTTGGATAGCAGGAGGGTAAAAATTACTATTCCCACTCCAGTGAGTGCAACAGTAAGGATAGCGTTGGATAGCGGGAGGGTAAAAATTACTATTCCCACTCCAGTGAGTGCAACAGTAGGGAAAGCGTTGGATAGCAGGTAGGTAAAAATTACTATTCCCACTGCAGTGAGTGCAACAGTAGGGAAAGCGTTGGATAGCGGGAGGGTAAAAATTACTATTCCCACTCCAGTGATTGCAACAGTAGGGAAAGCGTTGGATAGCGGGTAGGTAAAAATTACTATTCCCACTCCAGTGAGTGCAACAGTAGCGAAAGCGTTGGATAGTGTAGGGGTAAAAATTACTATTCCCACTCCAGTGAGTGCATCAGTAGGGAAAGCATTGGATAGCGTAGGGGTAAAAATTACTATTCCCACTCCAGAGAGTGCAACAGTAGGGAAAGCGTTGGATAGCGTAGGGGTAAAAATTACTATTCCCACTCCAGAGAGTGCAACAGTAGGGAAAGCGTTGGATAGCGTAGGGGTAAAAATTACTATTCCCACTCCAGAGAGTGCAACAGTAGGGAAAGTGTTGGATAGCGGGAGGGTAAAAATTACTATTCCCCCTCCAGTGAGTGCAACAGTAGGGAAAGTAATGATTTAATAGTTAAATATATATAAATTAATTATCAATACCAATAAAAATGTATTAAAAATTAATTCCCAATGACACATTATTTAATAATTAATTAATTATAAATACCAATAAGTATTAATTATTAAAAATTAATTACATATTAATAATTAATTAACCACAAATTATTTTTCAATACCAAAAATTAATAAGTAATACAAAATGTTTACCAATTAATAATTAATTAACCGTAAATTAATTATCAATACACAAAAATATTTTCAATAATTATTTAATTACAATTAAATTACTTCCCACCCTATTCCCCGATAAACCCACAACCCGCTCCAAATAATAAATTAATACAATTAATATAATTATCAATTAATAAAAATTAATTAGCAATTAATACAAATTAATTACCAATTAATACAAATTAATTACCAAATAAGAATTAATTAACAATAAATTAATAATCAATACCAATAAATAAAAATAAATAATTACTGAATTACAATTAAATTACTTCCCACCCTATTCCCCTATAAACCCACAACCCGCTCTGAATAATAAATTAATACAATTAATATAATTATCAATTAAAAAATTAATAAAAATTAATTACCAATTAATAATTAATTAACAATGAATTATTTATCAATACCAATAAATAAAATTAAATAATTACTTAATTACAATTAAATTACTTCCCACCCTATTCCCTATAAACCCACAACCTGCTACAGAACTAAAACGCAAAATTAAATTAAAAATATTAATAATTCCTAAAAATTAATATTTAATTTACTATAATTAAATTACTTCCCACCCTATTCCCCTATAAACCCACAACCCGCTACGGAATTAAATTACGCAAAAATTAAATAACATAAAAGTCATTGCTTTAAAAAAATTAAAACATACATTACAAAAATAATACATACTTTTAACACATATACTAACACTTAAAACACTATAAAAAAAATCGATATTTTTAACAACTATATTATGACTGTCGATATTATGACAATCGATATTTCTTACCTGAATTTCGATATTCTGCACCACTATATTTTGGCAATTCGATATTCTGTCCATTCTATATAAAAAACTCGATATTTTGGCAATTCGATATTAAAAATTCGATATTATGTCTGTTTACCAAAATTCTCACCAAACGAGCCGAGGCTTTACCAGTGCCATTACTATTCAATAAGGACAAAAGAGGTTTGTGGTCACTTTTAATGATAAAACTTTTACCCCACAAATAAGTTTTGAAATGTTCAATACCTCAGGCACATGCTAAAGCCTCACGCTCAATGGTGGAATATCTTCTTTCAGCTACAGAAAGAGGTCTGGAGGCAAACGCCACAGTTTTGACCATATTGTTAGATTTCTGGCTTAACATGGCACCCAAACCCTCTAGACTAGCATCCACACTCACAATACACTGTTCCCTAAAATTAAAGGGAGCTATGGGAGAAGCATTGACAATGGAGGCCTTGATCCTTTCAAAAGATAACTGCTGAGAGTCCTCCCAGACAAAGCTCTCACCCTTCTTAAGCAACAACCTGAGGGGTGAAGCAATCTGAGAAAACTGATCAACAAATCTAGAATAGAACTCACAAAGACCTAAAAATGATCTTAATTGGTCTTTGTCCTTGGGAGCAGGCATAGACTCAATTGCCTCCGTCAATTTGCGTTTAGGAGAAATACCTTTGGCAGAAATACAATGACCCAAATACTCAACTTCTTGGGTGAGAAGTTTACACTTTTCCAGCTGGAGAGTCATCCCCTTGTCCTGTAACACTTGCAAAACCTTAGACAATCTGGCATTGTGAGACTCTTCATTTTCAGCAAAAATCAGGATGTCATCCTGAAATGCAACCACACCTTCCATTTCACCAAAAAGAGAAAACATGAGTTTTTGGAAAACGGAAGCTGCGGATGCAAGTCCAAAAGGCATGCGGATGTATCTAAAGGCCCCATCAGGAGTGATAAACGTAGTCAGATGTCTACAGCCCTCCTCCAACTCTATCTGATGATAGGCGGATTTAAGATCTAAAGAAGTGAAAAATTTGGCTCCACCAATCTGGGCAAGTAACTCCTGAATCTTGGGAAGAGGGTGACAATCAACCACAATCTGTCTGTTGAGGGATCTCAAGTCCACACACAACCTCAAGAGGCCTGAGTTTTTTCTAACAAGAACAATGGGAGACACCCACTCAGACACAGTAACTTCCTCAATCACACCCTTGAGGAGCAATTGCTTGAGTAAAGAAGAGAGTTCCCCCCTCGCACTCAATGGAACATCTCTAAGTTTGTGGTGAACAGGAACTGAATTAGGTTTGAGAATAATTTTGTGAGAGAAACCCACAACTTTTCCCAACTCTTTGCGAAAAACATCTTGATATTGTTCAATAACTTTTTCTATACCTTGATATACAGCCATACAATACACAGGTAACTCTGCTGAAGGATTCAAAATAAGTTCCAAATTCCCTTGGTGTCTTCAGCCCAGAACATGTTGTCCATCTTCTGCAACATAGATTTTGTCCATGATGGTGCGATCTTGAAACGAGATGGCTACAATAAAATATCCTAAAATATCAATGTTAGAATTCGCGTATCCAAAGGCCTTAATGTCACAGTCTTGCAATTTTCTGTCAGACCAGATCTTGTTAAAGAATTTGTGAGAAATCAAGGAAAAAGGAGAACCTGAATCAACCAACATGTTGGTCTTGACACCATCGATAAAAACTTCACAAGAAGGTGACTTGCACGGCTCCTTATCAATGCTAGATGTGGCCACAGGTCCCTTGATCATAAGAATTTTATTGCTGGTCTCAGGTTCACCAGATTGTATCTCTGAACCACACTCCTGGATGGCATTGATACCCCGTTGAGATCTGCACACATTAGAGAAGTGACCTGCCTTGCCACACTTGAAGCAACTTTTGCTGATAGCTGGACACAGCGCTTTGTTAGAATGAGGGAAACTCCCACATTTAACATATTTCCCTTTGGTCACGGAAGAAAAAACTTTATTTTTAAAAGGTTTATTTTTGTCACCATTGCGTATAAGAGCCACATCCAATTGACCTTCTTTCTCAACATTCAAAAGCTTGAAAGATCTGGCAGCTCTCTCAATACCTTTAGCAACCTCAATAACTTCTCTGAGTGATGGATTTTTATGTCTAAGAAGTTGTTCTTGAATTTTTTTATTAAAGCAATGCATAATAATTTGATCATGCAAATATTGCTCAATGAGAGCACCAAAATCACAACTAGCAGCTAAAACTCTTAATGCTGCAACATAGTTTTCAATGGGCTCCGTAGACATCTGATGCCTGGAATCACAATTGAAACGTTCCATCACAATGTGGGGTTCCACTGTAAAATGCAATTTTAGTCTGTCCATAGCCTCCATAAATTCATCATAGACTTCCACACCTTGAGTCGCAACCAGGCGAGGCAAATGATCAAAAATTTCTTGAGCTTCAGTGCCAATAGAATTGAGCAACAAGCCTTTTTTCCTTGCGACACTAAAAGAGTCACCATCAATCGCTACCATAAAATTGTTAAAAAGCCCAAGCGATTTACTCCATTTCATTGGAATGTCCCCTGGATTTTGTAATAAAGGAGGTGGTGGAGTGCAACACTGCTGCATGACGAAAACAATTGCAGAAAAACAAAGTACAGCACTTGAAGCGTGAAATTAAACAGCAACGCTGCAAAACCCGAGAAAGTTTTGAGGAAAAGCCAAATGTCTCATGAAAACAGCAGGCCCTTGTAGCATAAAAAGGATTGCTTTGAATAACAGTGCTGGCACAAACACTCAGGTGAAGAAAGGTTTGAAAAGCAGTAGACTTCCACAGAGCTGAAACAGATGCCAAGTTAATGCCAACAAAACTTTGACCAGTAGATGGCAGCAGGAGCTCACAGAAACAGTAGAGTTAGCTGGAAATCTTGCCTTGAAGGAAATATAGACGTTAACCCCGGAAAGGAAAGATGCTTACGTGACCACAGCAACAGGGTAACGATAGTTCTTGCCTCTCACTCCCCTTTTCCTCCTTGCGGCAATGAAATGAGGCGGAGAAGTGTCCAGCACGTTTTGTCTTGATGTCTTCGTGTGTGGTGATGGCAGAACCGATTAAAGAAGAGCAAGCCAAGGACCGCAAGAGGATCGTTGCCAAAATGAAAAGATCAAACCACGCAGGTAAAGTGAACAGGAACTGGTTTAATCGTAAATGCAGGTCCCCAGCAACCACAGGTCCCAACAAAGGCAGGCAGGAACAGCAACTGCCTTTACAAATACAAAACGGAACCAACGTTCGTTCCCGAGAGCGTGCCTTAGCGCGAGGTAGAAAAGAATCCATCTCGCGCCAAGAGACGGAAGGAACACTACAACCTCCATGAAATCAATGGCGGTGAGGAAAGTCATAATATGCTTGGTGGGACCGGAGCGGTACCGCCAAGAATATTGATGCCTCTTGAAGCCTGGCCACTGCCAGAAAATGGCAGCTCCCTAGCAGAGTCGGTGGTCCCAGGGTGGCAACTCCTAATCTGGCGGGTGGCCTCAACACAGGTTTGGTGGTGCGGCGGCCGGGCGGACCCGGCACCACCCCGCCAAACTCGTAATCAGCCCTTAGCGTTGTATAATGACCTATGTGGAAACACTGGGGTGTGCCTCTAAATTTGCACACAAGCAGCAGTAATGCCATTTTTGGACCTGAATCATCACTGTGTACACGCACCATCCTTTGTGTTTAGCTTAGCTATATGAGTTACATTTTCATCAATTGGTACTCAATTTATGAAACTGTTCCTACCCAAGTATATGAAAAAATGTTTTAGACACATTCTTCAACAAAACTTCATAAAGCATGCACTAACTAATGAAAAATAAAATATGCATATTCATAATAATCATATATGTGGGCTGAGATGTATTTAACATTGCAATGTGTATTTATTTTATTTTGTTTTTAACATAAAATATATATGTATTTCTTTTTTTACATATTTATATTTTTATTTATTTACTATGTTTTTGAAATTATTTTATTGTGTTGAAGGGAATTTGTTTGTTTCTAATGTTGCACTGACTGGAGTGGGAATAGTAAATTTTACCCCTCTGCAATCCAACATTTTCCCTAATGTTGCACTTATTGGAGTTGGAATAGTAAATTTTGCCCCTCTGCAATCCAACACATTCCCTACTGTTGCACTGACTGGAGTGGGAATAGTAAATTTTACTCTTCCGCAATCCAACACTTTCTCTATTGTTGCACTAATTTGAGTGGGAATAGTAAATGTTACCCCTCCGCAATCCAGCACTTTCCCTACTGTTGTACTGACTGGAGTGGGAATAGTATATTTTACCCCCCCGCAATCCAACACTTTCTCTATTGTTGCACTCATTTGAGTGGGAATAGTAAATTTTACCCTTCCGCAATCCAACACTTTTCCTACTGTTGACGCTATTAGATGTAACAGTTTTCCTACTGTTGCGTTGCATGAAGTGGGAATAGTAAATTTTATACATCCTTAGTACAACACTTTGCCTACTTTAGTATAAATTGTAGTGGAATCAGTATATATATATTAATTGCAAAACTGTAAAATTTATTATATATTGTTACAATTTATATCATTATTTTTTGACTTGTTAAAAATGATAATATTTATAATTATTAATGTGTTTAATGTGTAAATAGTTTTATTAAATTGTAAGAAATGTATGTTGCTTACGTTTTTATTTTAATTAACATGTTTTTTTAAATATTTTATGTTATTGGTATGTGTATGGATATATATATACATTTGTTATATTATCACATTATTTAACAAGTTCTGAAATTATAATATAAATGATCTAGCTCCGCAGTGCAGCATGAGGGATGTAAAGAAGGAGGGGATCGTGGCCTTCCCCATAGGCCATCAAACACGGATAGCGCTCAGCATTGGGCTACCGCTTCTGGGAGCAAGCCCCCTGAGGACTGATAATCTGTCTCTTTCACCTCCCCACTCATGGGGCTAGCGGGAGGACGAAGCGGAGGGTGTTTCCCAATTACACCGGGACCGATGCCTTCGATTGAACTATGATGATGCCCCATGGGCGAAAACCGAATCTGTTTGTGCTTACCGGTGAACCCGAGTACCATTGGCCATTACCCGGTGGAGCTGTCCTATGCAGCTATAGAGGAGTCTGGCTATGGTTCACCCCCTCGGCCGTCACCTACCCAGCCGGACATCGGACATTGTTTTTAACGGTGCTTCACGGTCTTGTCTATCTCTCACTTTGACTGCTTGTTTCCCCTGAAGTCCCTCCCCCCTCTGGTCTGCCTGACGCCATCTGCATTCCTTTTCCCCTGTTTACCTTTCCCCCTCTACCTTCCATTCCACATAAGACGTTTTGTCTTTCCTATGTAACGCGAAAATAACTTATGTTATCGTGTAATCTCATGTTTTTCTACTGTCTATTCTCACCGCGGAGTCCGAACAACCTTGGCCGATGCCCGGTGGAGCTGTCCTATGCAGCTATAGAGGAGTTTGGCCCTGGTTCACCCCCTCGGCCGTCACCTACCCAGCCGGACATCTGACATTGTTTTCCTCGCCTTGCCTCCCCGTTATGTTTCCTTCCCTCTATCTTTCTCCTATGTCTATACTTGGAATCTGTAACTGAAGTAATCATGTAATCTGTAACTTGCTGATCATCATGTAAAGCGCTCCGATACCTCCGGGTCTAGCCAGCGCTATATAAAACTTTGCAAATAAACAAATAAAACAAATAAATGAAACTTATTAAAATAAGTTTCTTTGTTATATCTGTTGAAATATAGATTACATCTATTTTAATATTTAATATTTAAATGTATATATATTTAAATAAACGATATTTAGTACAACGATATTAATGGCAACGATATTTATTTTTGATATTTCTGTACTTACCATTATAAGTATAGGGTAACGATATTTTTGACAACAATATTTGGTCACAATATTTTAGTATGTCGATATTTTCATAGGGGACATTTTGTCAGTGAACCTTGAAGATACACCTCTATAAAGAACGCTACGTCACAATCCGTTAACAGTCTACAAACCAGCTACATCTCCTATCACTTATTGACTTTATACTTGTCTGAACTGTACAGCTCTCCACTTCCTATTGGCTATATTTGTGCAATATAAATACCAGATACATGCCTACATAAGACAAAATGAATATACTGTATTTTGAAATAAATATAATAAATTTTGTAAAGAATATGTTACACCCTGAAATGAACATGACACACATTATACTAAATATGACTGTGTTGAAATTAATACTACCCACCGTGAATGAGTATGACACATTCTGGATTTAATGATACACCTTAAAATGAATATGACACACATGATATAAACACTACACATGTGTTCCATGTTAAAAATTATATGACAGACATTTTAAGATGACCAACTGGTGAGAAGCTCCTCCATCAAGCTCCTCCTTCATATTCATATTATCCCAATTCATTTTCAGCCATAATTGCAGCTCTCATCTGTGGTGAATCAAGCTTAAACTCTGACTCAAAACCGTATGCAGTTAAAGGATCTCAAAAAGTCTACCAACGAGAAGGTAAGAAGTGCTATCTCAGCAGGTCCAATTCCAACCCCCTGCCTACCTTCTCTTACTACACCAGCTCTACCAACATCATGTCCAGTCACCAGTCACTTCCTTCAGACAACTGATGTTACCATAAGTCAATATAGGCCCGATGTACAAAGAGTAGGAATAGTGATTTCCAAATGGCAATTTTTTCTGCTGTAAACTCCTTATACCTAAGAAATATTAGGAAAGACATAATACGTGATAGAGAATTTGCAGATTGAATTATCATAGAACATACTATTAAATTCACAATTTTGGAATTGTGAATATGCAAGTAAAGAAAATGTTATTGTTGTCAATCATCTGATGGCTATTGTACTTTGCAAGTCCTAAACTGTTACCTTCTGTGGGTGACTTCTTTTGAAATGCGTCTACTGATTTTCTTCTGCATGACTTTCATCCCACATTGAAAATGTTGAGCTGATGCATTAAAATCATTATCCTGTTCTCTCAGATCTGTAGCTACGATTTGATAATGGACAAAGAATTCTAGATTTTTCATATAGTTGATTATGGTCTGATGTGGCAATCCTATTGATTTAAGGAGATTGACAAACTCTTGTGTGCATTAAATGTCCTTTATGAAATTTATCGATGGTGCATCATGATTGTAAAAGAACAGGAACCTTGAATCATTTTCCAGCTTCAATTAAAGTAGATACAAAACAGTTATGTACTATACTGAAAACCTGGATTAGCAGTAATAGTAGTAGTAGTAGTAGTAGTAGTAGTAATGCATTACCTCGTGCTTGCAGTTGAAGACAGAGAGATCGTCTTTTAAATTTTTGTGGAAACCAACTAGAAGTTTGCAGTCAAGGGAATGTTTCCTATACAATCCGGCATCATTCAAGTTCTTCGTATATTCGGCATCCACTTTTTTTCACTTGGTCTGTTATTTTGAATGGTGAAATGTTTTTAGAGAAGAAATTGTTCATAGACATATGATTATCTAAGATTCATGTGACGTAAACTGATTTTGGTCATTTAAACTTACAGTTGATATAATTCAGCTTCTCTATCTTCTTCTTCTTCTCTCAAATGTTCCCCGTCTTCTTTGGGTGTTCTAGGAAGTCTGAAAGTATGGGATACATTTGAGAATTAAAGCATGGAGTGGATAACTGCAAGTGATAATAAAATGTAGGGTTCCTCACATGGAAGCACCACATGCATGCAAGGAATAGCGACCCTCCAAGGGTTAAGATCAATTGTTAGTGATATAGAGGACATGTACTCATTAAAAATGTTTAAAGATTATGTATGAATTCCTATAATGCAGTAGCTATGACATTAGATTTGGTGATTCTGACGGTAGACGGCAGATAACTAACAATAATTACTTAAAAAATCGATTTTACTTGCACAAGAACAGGATCAACAGGCTTTCCAGTAACAAAGCTACCATTTGTTTCAAGCATATTGATAATATAACATTGATATACAATCTTCTTTGAACATAACCTTGAGACTGTCATAATGGTATATCCTTCCCTTTTCAAGTTGGGCAATCATAGATTCTCTAGCTTCCTTCACTACTGCTCCAATCGCTTCGTGAGTGCTTCCCTTCATGCAGACCCTGGCCAAGTGAACTGACATCTACCCACAGTTTTTAAAACATTTTGTGCAAAACAGAGAGAAGTGATTGGCCTTGCTAGAAGAGAAATAAGACAGCCACAGAATTAGAATAACACATTTTAACAGAAAATGTAATTCATTATATTGCTAGTAAAAGACGGTAGAAAAGAAATAATCAAAAGTGTTAAAACACATAGGGCCTCATTTACAAACTTTTGACGCACAGCAGTGCAGCAAGCCTTCCTGCTGCGCTACTGTGCGTCAAAAGAAAAGGGCAGATATGGAGCATTCCTGTCCTCCCCTGCGCTGGCGCACAAACAGCAGCCGTGCACCAATGCAGACACGCTTGCGTCATGTTGCTAGGGTGCCTGGTTTGCGGGGATGATTGTTTTTGTGCAGGAAGAGATACCTTCCTGCACAAAACAATCATTGATGGCATTTTCCTCTTTCTTTGCGTGCTGCAGAATGCAGCACGCATACAAACAGGAAAAAGCAAGGAGAAATAAACGTATTTCTCGTTGTTGCGCCACTCCTTCGCCTCTCCTGGGGAGGCGTAGGAATCTGACATTCCCAGGTTTACGATTCCTTGTAAATCTGGGAATGCTTCATATTCCATGGGTGTTGCGTGGGAACACCCAGAGCAATACCCATGGAGCGCCCCTTTTATGCACATATTTACAAGGCCATGGAAAGCCACGTAAAGTGGCTTTGCGTGGCCTTGTGAATATGCTGCAGCACATTGCGCCACCAGAACATAAAAAAGTGACACTCTGGTGGCGCAAAAGTGCCGCTGGGGCTTCGTAAATAGTTTTGAAACATACAGATGTCAGGTAAAACAACTGATGAAGAAAACAGCTATACATGACATTACATGTGTAACACAAAATGAAAATAACAATAGAAAAATGAACAATGCAACACACTCCCCTTATTAGAGCCTATACATTGGAAGAAAGGCCAGGAATGGGAAAAAGAATGCTAAATTCCAGGGTACATTCTAGATTGGTATTGTTTATTGGAGAAATTAAAACTAAGTCAAAATAACAACGCTAAAAGCAAACATCTTCTGCACTTTATATTAAATCTGATTCTTTAATTGTTCATGAAATATGAAGCAAATAGTACAGGATTCTTTGGTAACCTTTTAGCGAAAAGTGAAAGCTATCATGGAGTAAATCCCAATCATCAAAATCTTATATTTATGCAACAGGTAGGGAGAATGGCTACAAAATAAAATGTACAGATTGGCTACTAATGTAAAAATAACCAAGAAGGAAACACTAATTGAAAGCATTAAAATATTAGAAAAAATTGCAAAGACAACACAAATATATAGACTTACCTCACAGGTAAATGCATTTTAAAGGTCTGAAGGAACAAAGGAATCTGGGAAGCACAAAACAGTTCTGAGCTCCTGTATATGTCTGTATTCAGCAGAGTTGTTCAAGTACTGGTGTTTATTGGGAAATAAGCTTGCTATTTATACAGACCTTCAGGTGGAAGGAACATTCCTTAAAAAGATTTTATTGGCTCACACTGATAATGCAACGTTGAGTTACTTCTCCATAATGTGAACTCCGCCCAAGCATCACATCTGGACTGTCCTAATGCCTCAGCTCCGGATCCTAAGGACCTGAAATGGCCAGCAGTTAACACCTGGCTCAATAAAGGGCAACAGCAGCCACCTGCAGACACACCCCTTAAAGTTTTCAATCAATATTGTATTAAACAAGCAAAAAGTTGTAGCAAGGCCACATGAAATGGAAGAGGCATGGAAATTGGCACAGCACAGTAAGGCAGACTGATCTCGCTTGTATTATGCACTTTGAATGATTTCTCTATCCATCACGGTTCCTGACTTATGACTCTGAAGTCATTGCTTCTAAAAAGCAAAACAAACTATAAATACAAAGATTAATCCATGCCACTTAGCAATAAGCCAGAGGCCTGCAAATGTGAACAGGTGGGCAGCATGATCTCCACATCAATGTGCACTTAAATCGTAACTATGATGAGTCCCGATTTATGGTGCAAAATGTGTTCAGTACTTTGATTGGTTAGCAGCCAAAAAGCAAAATGAAATATAACTTCAAATATTCATTTGTGCCACTTAGCAATAAGCCAGAGGTATGATAATTGAAACATGTGGTCAGCATGTTTTTTGTATCATTCTGCACTTTAACTCGTCTCTCTATCAATCACGGTTCTTGATTTAGAGTGTAAAAGGTGCAATATAGTCTGATTGGCTCGCAGCTAAAAAGCCAAATGAAATATAACTTCAAAAAGTAATTAAGACCATTTAGCAATAGGCCAGAGGCATGAAACTTTGCACATTAGGGCAGCATGAGCTCAGACATATTGTGCACTTTGAATTGTGTCTCTATCTATCACGATTTCCGTTTTATATTGTAAAAGGTGCACTGTACTTTGATTGGCTTGCAGCTAAAAAGCAAATGAAATATATGTTCAAATATTAATTCAAGCCACTTAGCAATAAGCCACAGGCATGAAACATTGCACATTAGGACAGCCTGATCGCAGCAATATTGTTTACTTTAAATCGTGTCTCTATCTATTATGGTTCCTGTTTTATAGTGTAAAAGGTAGACTGTACTTTGATTGGCTTGCAGCTAAAAAGCCAAATGAACTATCCATTCAAATATTAATTTGTGCTACTTAACAATAAGACAGACATATGAACTTCTACACACTAGAGCGGCTTGATCGTAGAAATATAGTGCACTTTAAAGTGTGTCCTTATCTATCATGGTTCACATTTTGCAGTGTAAAAACTGCACTATACTTTGATTGGATAGTAGCTAAAAAGAAATCCAAATTAGAAGTTAAAATACTAAATCGTGCTTCTTAGCAATAAGCTAAAAACATGAGTCTTTGCACATCAGGGTGGCATGATCCCAGCAGTATTATGCACTTTGAATTACATTTCTATCTATTACGGTTCCTGAATTATCAAACAAAAGGAACGGTGTCCTCTGAAGATTTTGCAGCAAAAAGTGCCTGGAAATAACCTAATCTGAATTAGCAATTAAAATATAAAATATCTTTCCCAATCCCAGGCCTCACCAGTTTATATACTGAAATGGAGGTTAGCAAGAGACTACTCTGGTAGGAGGGATCAATAAGAAAGAGAATTAAAACGTATTATAACAGAACAGAGCCACAACCTCTGCATTTATTAGTAGTAGCTGACAGCTTTGCTAACATAGAAACAAAGTCAAACTCTAGGTATAAAGCAATAGAAATAACTGCATAGATATAAACAACATTACCTACATTTACATGGCTGTCAAATATTTACATTTTGAAAGGCACGTTGAACTTTGGACAGTGCTCTGGCTTTATGGTGGCTATGCTAGTGCAAGCATCATGCCTGGACTGTCCTAATGCCTCAGTTCAGGATGCTTAGGACCTGAGATGGCCAGCAGTTAACACCAGGCTGAGGGAAGGGCAACTAGCCACCTACAGACACACCCCTTAACATTTTAAAACAATATTGTATTAAACAAGCTAAAAGTTGTAACAAGGCTACAAAATATGCCAGAGGTATGGAAATTGGCACAGCAGGGCAGACTGATCTTGCTAATAGTAGCACTTTGAATCATTTCTCTATCTATCACGGTTCCTGACTTATGACTCTGAAGTCATTGCTTCAAAAAATCAAAATGAACTATAACTTCATATATTAATTTGTGACACTTACCAATAAGCTAGAGGCATGAAAATTGACACATGTGGCCAGCACGTTTTTGCATCATTGTGTACTTTATCCTGTTCTGTGCACATTCGGGTGGCTTGATTGCAGCAACATCGTGCACTTTAAATTGTGTTTCTAGCTATCATGGTTCCTGATTTATGGTGTTTACGTGTGTTGTACTTTGATTGGCTAGCAGCTAAAAAGCTAAATGAACTATAAATTCAAATATTAATTCATGCCACTTAGCAATAAGCCAGAGGCATGAACCTATTCACAATAGGGTGGCTTAATTGCAGAAACATTCTGCACTTTAAATCCTGTCTCTATCTATCATGGTTTCTGATTTAAAGTGTAAAACGTGTGATGTACTTGCTTTGCTAGCAGCTAAAAAGCAAAATAAACTATGGGTCTCATAACGGTGTGGTTCGGACCACAACTGACAGCTTGTCCGTTGCGGTCCGAACCGCATCTACTGCTGCGGTCGACCAACGCCGCATTACGATGCGTGCAGTCAGAGGCAGCAGTCTGAGGAACCGACCGACGCCTTCCGACGGGCTCATTTGGAAGCTCCTCATAATCCCTTAAGGACGGTGTTTCTGCCATTGGGATTATGATGTCGGTTTTGGCCTTTCCATGTCAGCCTTTCCGACATGGGAAAGCTGTCGGAAAGTGACATTGGGGGACCCTAGCAGGGCCCCTTTCCGCACGGCCCTCCTCATCTGGGCATGGGGGGCACCTATGATGCCCCCCTGAAAATCCCTGCACTGTGTGGCAGGCACTGTGAGGTGCCTGCCATATGGTGCAGGGATTTTCACAAACTCCCATTTCTCAATGGGAGGGTGAGCTGCAGGCGGTTTCCGCCCGTCGCACAAGCTCCCATAGAGAAATGCGACCGCACAAGGTCGCATCGTAATCAGGTATTCGGAACCGCTGACCTATGGTCGGGCGGTTCCCTCACCGAAATGGCCTCCGACCGACATCGTAATCAGGTCCCAAATATTCAAAAATATATTTGGGCCACTTAACAATAAGCCAGTGCATGTAGATTGACACATTAGGGCAGCTTCATCTCAGCAATATTGTGCACTTTAAAATGTGTCTTTGATTTATGGTGTAAAAACAGGGCCGGACTGGCCATAGCGGGCACCGGGCATTTCCCCGGCGGGCTGCCAGGGTGGGGGCCGGTTTCGGGCCCCTGGGGGGCCGTTTTTGTTACAGGGCCGTTTTTGCAGCATAGCTGTAACAAAATCCGGCCGTGGCAAACAGCTCGGCTGCACCCCCAAACCCCCGGGGGGCCAGCCGAGCACTTTGCCAGGTCCGGTTTTGGTTCCCAGTCCGGCCCTGTGTAAAAAGTGCACTCTACTTTGATTTGCTAACAGTTACAAAGCAAAATGAACTACAAATTCAAAAATTAATTTCAGCCACTTATCAATTAGTCAGAGGCACAGTAATTGGCACCTGTGGGCAGCATGATCTCAGCAATAGTGTGCACTTTACAATGTGTCTCTATCTATTACATTGCCTGACATGTTGTAAAAGGTACGCTGTACTTTGATTTGCTCGCAGCTAAAAAGCAAAAAAGAATAATAAAAAAAAAAAAATTAGATCCACTTAGCAATATGTCAGAGACATGAAAATGTGCACACTTATCAGGGCAACTTGATCTGAGCACCATTGTACACTTTACATTTTATCTATCTTTCATGGTTCCCGATTTATGATGTTAAAGTTGTGCTATACTTTGATTTGCTAAAAAGCAAAATAAACTATAAATTGAAAAATTATTTTGAGCCACTTACCAATGAGCCAATGGCATGCAAATTGGCATACAAGGGTGCGCGTCTCTCAACAATATTATGCACTTTACATTGTGTCTCTATTTATCTTGGTTTTTGACTTATGATGTAAAAGACGCACTATACTTTGATTTGCTTGCAACTATAAAGCAAAACAAGCTATAAATTCAAAGATTAATTCAAGCCAGAGGCATGCATATTAGCATACTAGGGTGGACTCATCTCACCAATATTATGCACTTGAAATTGTGTCTCTATCCATCACAGTTCCCGACTTATGATGTAAAAGGTGTCCTGCACTTTGATTTGCTCACAGCTATAAAGCAAAACGAAGTATAAATTTAAAAATTAATTTGAGCCACTTAGCAATAAGCCAGAGGCATGAAAATTATCGCACTAGGGTGGAATAATCTCATCAATATTATGCACTTTAAAATATATGTCCCGACACCGCAATTACAATGTGACCGCACATGGTGCGGTCGCATTCTCCCATTTCTCTATGGGAGCTTGTGCTGAGGCCGTAAACTGGCCATAGCACAAGCTCCCATAGAGAAATGGGAGATTGTGTTAATCCCTGCACCATGTGGCAGGCACCTTGAGGTTAACAGGGGGGCACCATATGTGTCCCTTCTGCCCCCAAACGGAGGTTGAATGGAGAAGGGGGCCCTCCTAGGGGCCCCTAAACTTGCTTTTCGACAGGCTTTCCATGTCGGAAAGCCCGGCATGGAAAGCCTGTCAGAAACCGAGCATCGTAATCCCCACGGCGGAAACGCCGTCCATAGGGATTATGGGCCGGTCTCCGACTGGCCGACGGGCTCAAGGAGTGACCGGCCTGTTTCACTTTCGACCGCCTAGATTGTAATTAGGCGGTCGGAAGTGAAACCGACGATCAGGCTAGGAAAGCATCCGACCTGAGGTCGGAGACTTTCTGACACTTATCGTAATAAGACCCTAAATGCTTTAATAGAAACCTATATTGTAGCAAAACATTTCGCTTTGGAAAAATATCTTGAACATTGGAGACTCCTAAACTGGAGCACAGATAGCCACTGTGTTGAGGGGGGTAAAACTTTTGTGAAGTAAAGCCAGGATCCACAGTGCTTGCCCTACAGATATGCATGGCCGTTATCCTATAAACTAAAATAAAGGTTAACTTGAATCTCGTAGAGTACGGTCTTTAAGAAATTATTTACCATTAGCAATACCAATGGAATTGCTGGGCTGATTTTTTGTGTGGTAGGAGCCTAAGATTACATCAAGTATCTATTAAATACCAGTTATAAGTCTTCCAAATTACAGCAGAGTGTGTATTTGGAATATTCCTTTTTCCAACCTAAATAATGACTTTGGACCTGATTACAACTTTGGCGGTGAGGGAGCTGGCTACCATGCCATCGCCCCACTCCAAGACCGCCAAAGTCGACTGCCGCCCACCCGCCAGATTGCGAGTTTCCTTGTTGTCTGGCGGGCGGGTGGCGCAAAGGTCACATTGCGTTGCCTATTAAAAAGTCACTGCAATGTGAGCGCCTAAGGCCGTTACTGCGCGGCATGGACTGTGCAGTCCATGCCATTCAGGAAACGGGGTCATGCAGTCAGGGGGTCACAACATGTGCACCCCTGCATGCATCCCCGTGCACAGGGGCAACAGCGGGCCCTGTAGGGCCCCCTTTGTTTCCCCACGACCAGGCTTTTTTTGGCAGGCTTACTGCCATGAAAAGGCTGGGGTGGAGAAACTCGTAATCTGCTTTGCATTGCCGCAGCGGCACAGTCAAGCATATTACTTCCCCAGACAGCCACAAGACCACCAGGGATCGCAGATCCCTAGTGGTTGCGGTGGTTCCCTCGAGGTCCAACCGCTGTACTCGTAATACGGCGGTCGGACCGCTGGTGCAGTGCCACTGCACCTCCACCGCGAGTTTGGCAGTCCTGTGGACTGCCAAACTTGTAATCGGGCCCTTAATGCTTGTAACCTAAAACACTGACAATGCTTGTTAATGTTATGTTAATTTAGTTTTATAGGGCGCACAGCTACCCAAAAAGGGTTTCACGGTGCCAGCCTGAGAGGAATCAAAAGAAGCAGAGAATTATTGGTTAAACAGCCAGGTTTTTAAACCTTTACGAAAGTTTCCGTAGACAGTTTCATTACGGAGCGACATGGGGAGAGAATTCCACAAAGAAGGGCCCAAACAAGCAAAAGAGCGACCGCCCATCCGAGACAGTCTAATCCTGGGAACTGAAAATTTAGCTTGAGTAGTGGAGCGAAGAGGGCGAGAGGGCAGATAAGGGTGAACTAAGGCTTTCAGGTATTGTGGGGCCGTGCCAGATTTGATCTTAAACATGTAACTCAGGGCTTTGAATTTAATCCGGTTCTCTACCGTGAGCCAATGAAGATCGCGCAGAGATCCGGAGATAGAGGCCGCTCTGGGAATCTGGCAGAGCAACCTGGCGGCTGAATTCTGCACCACTTGTAGCTTACGTGTCACATCCTTATTAGCCCCCAGATAGAGAATGTTACCGTAGTCCAGTCTAGAAGTAACAAGAGCCTGGACTACGGTTCTCTGGGTGGAACGGGGAAGCATCCAGATAATTTTCTTGAGCCATTTAAGGATGGTAAAACAGGTTGCGGCCACCTTCACGGCTTGTTGACGCATAGATAACTTGTCGTCAATGATGAATCCTAAGTTGCGGACTTGGTGCGTGGGCTGGGGTAGAGCACCCATTTCCGCAGGCCAGTGATGAAGACCCCAGAGAGCTTTATTTTTCCCAAAAATTAGGACCTCCGTTTTGTCAGCATTAAGTTTAAGTAGGTTGGCCTGCATCCAAGATGCGATATTCCTCAACCCGACCTGGAGGGCAGATGATTCAGACACCTTCTCAGCAGAGAGAGAAAAAATAATCTGGGTGTCATCCGCGTAGGAGAACAGGGACAACCCAGACTCTTCTGCAATCTCCGCCAGAGGTCTAATGTAGATATTAAACAATAGGGGGCTAAGAATAGAGGCCTGAGGTACCCCGTAAGGAGAAGAATGAGTTTTGGAAGTGGCCATAAAAGAAAAGACCTGGAACGTGCGGTCGGTGAGGAAAGAAGTAAGCCAGTTGAGTGCAGGACCAACAACGTCCAGAGATTGTAAAGCTTTTAATAACACGGTGTGAGACACCGTGTCAAAAGCGACACTCAAGTCAAGTAATATAAGGGCCACCGTGTCCCCAGTGTCCAAGCGGTGGCGCAACATTTCTGTAACTCCAAGAAGGGTAGTCTCAGTCGAAAAACCGGCTCTAAAGCCTGATTGAGAGGAGTGTAGAAAATTTAGGGTTTCAACAAAATGAGATAGCTGCAGATTAATATGTTTTTCCAAGATTTTAGAAAAAACCGGAAGCAGTCAAATAGGCTGGAAATTAGAGGGCTGGTCAGGATCAGCATTAGCCTTCTTTAGAAGTGGAAGAACCATAGCGTGCTTCCACTCTGGCGGAACAATTGCCTCCAGAAGGGAGGCATTCAAAAGCTCCATAATTATCGTAAGTGAAGGCAGCTCAAGCTGCTGAAGCACCGAGATAGGGAGGAGGTCACAAGGAGAACCTGACTTAATACTACCTAGGAGCCACTTGAAGGAGTTTATATCTAAAAGCGACCAAGTTTCCAATTTATTGGCAGATTCAAGGGTTTTACAGTCTCCATGACTGGCAGTTCTGGCTGTCTGAATGGAGGTGGATGATTGCTGAATGGCATTAACTGGCTGATCGCCATTCAGTGCAGAGTGGATTTTCTCCACTTTAATGAGAAAAAAATTGGCAAGGTCCTGGCATTGTGATCCATTTAGGATAAGAGGACTGGCCTGAGTTTCTGAGCCAGATAGTTCTTTAACCATCTTAAACAAGGTCCTTGAACAATTCTGCGCACCGGAGATCGTAGAGGAGACATAATCAGCACGAGCTGTCCTGCATAGGGAGTGATAGTCTCTTATGGCCCTTTTATATGTGAGTTTGATGTCGGCTGAATAGTTCCACCTCCAGCGTCTTTCCAACGCTTTACATTTAGTTTTCTCAGCTTTTAATCTCTCGGTAAACCAAGGGGCAGGGGGCGGTGATTGTTAATCCTCTTAGTAGAGGGTGGAAGACAAGCATCACTGGCTTTAAGAATCCAATTGTGGATCTCACCCAAGGAAGTGATAGAAATTTGTTTGATGGTAGGAGCATTGTTAGATAAGAACTTGTTAAAAGCTTCAATATCCAATATCCCCCAGTTTCTAGTTTTTTCCTTGATGCCAGGTACATCTACAGACAGGTTCACAGGGGTTTTAAACCGAAAGCAAACTGCAAAATGATCAGACCAGCACAAAGGAAGAGCTGGGAGGCATTGGATATTGGGTAGACTCGAAAAAATGGGATCCAATAGGTGGCCAGAAACATAAGTAGGGCCGGAGTTGCAAAGCATGATATTCATCGCTACCATGTCAGAAATAAAGGTAGTGCTATTAGTACACGCCGGGTCATCAAAGTGGAGGTTAAGATCACCCAAGATGGTAAAATTGGCAGCATTAAGAATATGGGGAGTGACTAGATCGGGAAATGATGAAACCTATGGGCCGGACGGCCCAGGGGGGCGATAGACTAGCATGCCCGAAAAAGTAAACTGGGGAGTCAAGGCAAGCTTAAATGAGGCCGCCTCACAGCCCATAAATGGTACATCTTCAAATTTGCAGGAATAGGACTTATTGTAAATTATGGCAATGCCTCCACCCGTTTTAAGATCCCTAACCCTTCTAACTATGGCATAGTTAGATGGCAAAGCTGAAACTACATCAGGGCCTGAACTCATGTGGAGTCATGTTTCAGTGAGAAAAATAGCATCAGGCAGTTCACCGATCAGAAGATCAAAAATGTCTGCCCTGTGTTTGGGGAGCGAGCGGCAATTAATACTAAAAAAGGTAAATTCCTTATTAAGTAAGTTGCTACGTCTTAAAATGGAATTATCCTGTGCACTAGTAAGGGTAGGCATGGTTAAGGTACTATGATCGTTACAAATTCCTTTTTGAAATGCAAAATTACAACATCGACATGCTTAATACAATATCATTAGTTTTCCAGAAACAACATGTGTATCCCCCTTGTTTGCAGCATTTGCTTAAAAAGCACATTCTCCCTTGTTGCTCACTTGACGGGAGAATGCATGAAGAGCTGCTCTCCAGAGGTTATAGAGACAGCTGTGATGGAAGCTAAATAATTGGTTGTCTTACATCTTCATCATGGATGGGTGTTTCAATATGAGAATGTTAAGGGACTCTTTGATGAAACTAACAGAAGAAACGCAATCATTCTGCTTGAGTCAAGTGGATGCTTTATTGATGGGAAGTCTGAAAAGTCACTTTAATTACAAGACACATGTATATTTTGAGACATAATTATATGTAAGCCGTAAGTAAAGTATGCATTTTTAGAAATATATGCTATTCTATCTGTGCTTATTTCTTGTTTTATGCATGTAACAATCTCATAATCAAACCACACTTTTACCTCATGTCGTTGGACTTTTCTACGGATCCATTTCCTATCAGTCACAAGAAAACATTGCAATATAACTCACACTGTTCCTCCATTCAAGTTTCAAATATTGCATATTTCTAACTTTCAGACTTTACCAACCAAGTGAAGCAGAGCCCGAAGATGAACAGCTAGGAGAAGAAGAGAAAACAATAGGACGGTTACGAAATCATTGTAGGAAAATGTGCCACATTACGCCTAATCAGGTAACACTACTTGTATTTGGCAGTATTCAAAATGTAATTATTTTCACTACATTGTGAGATATTAATGTTGAAGAAGAACTGTTATTTTATTATGGAGTTTCAAGGAAATTATTTAAGGGAGAGGGAGCAGACTTAGGGCTTGATTTAGATCTTGGCAGAGGGGAATACTCCATCACAAATGTGATGGATATCCCGTCTGCCATATTACGATCCCATTATATCCTATGGAGAACGTAATACAGCAGATGGCATATCCGTCACATTTGTGACGGAGTATTCCATCAGCCGAGATCTAAATAAGGCCCTTAATTTCATTTGATACATGTCCAAGGGGATTTTAACCTTATAAGGGTGAACACTATTTAATCATTTTGGATACACTCTACATTTTAATTGTTCCTCACAGATCAGCTGGAGCCCACCCAGAAGAATATTTCTGGGTGAGGAGTCCAATGATGAAGCAGCCATGATGGAAATGGGGGTGAGGGCCCCTTTATAGCCCTAAAGCTCTGTCCCATGCTGACTAGGAATTAATTTCACCAATTGCCATTTTATCTAGTTCTGCTCACATTTGAGCTATCTCATCTTAGAAAATAGTATCTGACTGTATCAATCCTTATTACTGTTTGTCGGTCCCTGTGGACATCAGGACAAGATATTATTCAGGGTGTTTCTTCCTTGGCTGGAGGTGAACAAAACTTTTTATAGTACAAAAGGTACATATAGCCCTTCAAATATCAGATCTGAGCTTCCTAACAAGTATATTTAGGTATTGTGTGCACAGTGAAGTGAGATGTTCTTTACAATATTTTGTCACATAAATTAAGTCTCTGTCCTTCATGGATCGTTATTTATGACACAAAATATCCAGCAAATTTTTCCAAACCAGTAGGCAAAATTTAAAAAACATGCATGTTTTCAAATAAATCATACTACTTACCTAAAAGAAAATATTCCTAGCAAGCTGCACTTTGAATGATGTTTCTATTTTGTACAGTTGAAGAATTATAAGCCTAAATATACAGTATACTTATTCCAAGCATCTAACGAAATTAGAAAGCAAACATTAATTAGGCTAACATTATTGGTACTTCACAGCTTTCTAACAAGTGTATGTAGATATTGTGTACTGAAAATGTGAGTTTGATATCAAGTGATAGCTATTTACAAATTTAGCAAAAGCAGGCAAAAAATTTCACAGTTCACACAACAGTGTGTTTTTATAGTATCATGATGTGCAGTGTTTCATGAGTGACTACAAGAGTGCTGTGTGAAGTTTACATTATACAAACAATGTAATTTCTTTTCTCCTGTTTTTGAGAAATACCCTTACCTAGTATCCGCCGATGCCATATTCTAGTAGGAGTATTAATAAATGTTCACCACTATCGCTTCTCAATTCACCGTTCAAACTGCCTGACGTGCCAGTGACGGCGGCAGCTGCCAACAAAGTACTAAGAGCAAATCCAATGCAAATCAGGGAAATACGGATGCGGCACACCAGACGGTAGAACGAACATTTATTGTGCAAACAAACAACACGTTTCGGCAAAAAGCCTTTGTCAAGTTGTGAAACATGCGCCACTCATACAAGAAATACGTTTGTACGTTTGTATGTTAATGGAAACGGACAAAATACTATTCATATTACATATTGGTACAAACCTCCATTATTTAAAAAAAACGTGATCTTTAAATACCAATTTAAGACGTTATGAAATGCATTATTTACAAAATCAATATACTTCCCATTTCATTGAATATGGAAAGATGTCTGTAAAACATAACTACTGTAATGTTCAATAAAGATACATGATTCAAAACGATGTGTATTTTGCCCTTGTTTTCAATAATTTTACAATTAGTCAATGATAACATACGATTTAAAGTGCATAAGTGTGCATAATTGCCACCCAAGTGCAACAAGGTGCTCAGTAACAAATAAAACTGAAATGAAAAGTTAATGTAATTAACAGCCGGAATTGCATTGTACCCCATTATCAAAATAATTTATGTTAAAAGACAACCAGTTATTTTCAGTTATTTGTGATAAAGGGGCAATATGGCAAGATTATTTTGGCATTGCCTCTTACGAAGTAAGAGAGGTACGATCTCCTTCAGTGAACACTCAAAATTGGTGGTGTCTACCTTATAATAATGAAGTATAATGTGCCCCTTACGGCCTCCTATTACATTCCTCTTATGAGAGAAAATCATAACTGATTAATTAATATTGGGCAAGTGTCTTTATCAAACTGGTAATAATGTATTCAGATATCTAACTGTAATCACAGATAGGATCCATCATCCATAACATTGATAATAATTACTGGGAGTAATCTCATTCCTACATATTGAAAGTGCATATAGTGATATTAAAGTTTGTAGTGAATAGTGAACTATGTAATTGTAAGAGAATAGGAAACAGATAGCCGACCATCATTAGATCAATGTAATACAGTTACGAGCCATTATGTGTGGCTAATTCTTCCCCACTATTCATGCCATTGGGCATTCTGGTATTTAAATCAATAATGTATCGTGATTCCAGAATGCGAAGCTGTTTCTCTCTATCACCTCCCCTAGTGTGTTTCATGATTTGATCAATTCCAAAGAATTGTATCAAATTGCAATTACTGTTATGTCTCCATTAGAAATGTGAGTCCCTAGTTGGCAGGTTGTTATCCTGTCCAAGTAGGGACCCACCTTCCGAGTCAGGATAAGGGGAATACACTACTGAAATAACCCCTGCTCACCCCCTTGGTAGCTTGGCACGAGAAGTCAGGCCTATCTCAGAGGCAATGTGTAAAGCATTTGCACATAACACACAGTATTACAGTGAAAACACTACAAAAGGACACCACACCAGTTTTAGAAAAATAACCAATATTTATCTGCGTAAACAAGACCGAAATGATAAAAGACCAACATACAGTAATCAAGTCAGTCAGCAGACTTGTAAATAGTATCTTTGGTTCCGGCTGACCGCGTCGGTGCAATTGCGATGTGAAGCTTAGTGGTGCAGGCAGCGGCTCGGTGACGGTTGTCCAGCGGCGTCAGTGAGACCAGGGCTGCAGTGCAGTGCTTGCTGCAGTGCTGACAGGTCACGGTGCAAGTGGCAGTGCCGTTGATGGGAGCTCAGGTCGGTCATCCCAGGCTGCAGTGTGGGACGGGGCGGTGAATCGCGTGACTTACAAGCGGTGCCCCCAAACCACGGTGCAGTCATGGGTATCGAGGTCAGCATTCAGAGACGTCCTCTGAGACCAGGGCAGTGGAGTGAAGCGAGGCAGTGCGTAGTGCAGTGTTCACTGGTCGCGGTGCAAGCAGCGGCTCGGTGGCGGCTGCGGCCGTCGGTGAGACCAGTGTTGCGGTGCGAACTGTGGCGGTGTCTTCCGCGGTGCCTTCAGGACCCAGCAGCGGTGTTGGTGAAGGTGTTGGCTGCTTTTCCCCTCTGTGGCAACTGAAACCCATGGTTCCAGAGGCGGTACCCAGAGGTAATTGAAGTCTTTGCTGTCCCCGAGACTTTGTGAAAAGGAGGCAAGCTCTATTTCAAGCCCTTGGAGAAACTCAGCAACAAGTGAAGAAAATTCAGTTCAGTCCTTTCACTGTCCAAGTCAGAAGCAGCAACTGCAGGCCAACCCGGCAAAGCAATAACACAGCAGAGGGGCAGTACTCCTCCTGGCAGTTCTCCCAGTTCTTCTTTTTAGCAGGTCCCTTGATCCAATCGAGTTCTAAGGTTCTGGAGTCTGGGCCCCAGTATTTATAGTCAGTTTCTCTTTGTTCTCTTGGGCAGAGAGTGTCTGTGTCCAGCTCAAACCAATTCGGTCCTCTCTGGCCCAGCTTCCTGGCAGGAGGTGGAGACAGCATTATCCAAGGCATACCAGGCCTATTCAGGTGCAAGGAAATCTCCTCCCACTACTCTAAATGCAGCCCAGGTCTATTCAGCTCAGCCCTGACTCATCCAGGAAAGGCAGGACACACCTCGACCCCCCCCAGTGGCTGTCTGAAGAGAATGCACATCCCCAGCCCCTGTCACTCCAAAGCCAGACAGTCAATCCACAACCCAGCAGAGGCACACAGGACGGCTAAGCAAGAAAATACCTACTTTCTAAAAAGTGGTATTTTCAAACACAGAACATAAAAATCATCTTTACTAAAAGATGCATTCTCTATCTTGTCCCAGTGGGAAGATATACTCGTAAAATGTTACCAAGTACTTTCCATTCCATCCTATGGGACAGATAACCTTTCAAGAGTGAAAAACGAAATATACTTTATTTCAGTATCAGGACATGTCACACACACCAGTACATGTCCTATCTTTCAAATACACTGCACCCTGCCCATAGGGGTACCTTGGGCCCACTTTAGGGGTGACTCACATGTAATAAAAGGGGAGGTTAGGGCTTGGCAATTCGGTGCACTTGCCAAGTCGACTTGGCAGTAAAGAATGCACACAGACACTGCAGTGGCAGGTCTGAGAACCCTTTGAAAGGCTGCTCGTGTGGGTGGCACAATCAGTGCTGCAGGCCCACTAGCAGGCCCTGGCACTCTCAGTGCATTTTAAATTGTATCCATAATACAATTTACATTAGGAGCACTTGCACTTTAACACTGAACAGCAGTGAGAAAGTGCGCAGAGACACCAAACCAGCAAAAAGAGTCAAAACCGGTAGGTCAGAAAGCAAAAAGACAGGAGAAGCATGCCAAACGATGCCAGGTCTAACAGTCTCTCATGAAAATTTCTCGCCATGGGGTACCTGATATCTTGATTGGTTATACCCTGTATGTGCTGAAGAACTCTTATTTTTAATTGCAACTTAATGCTGCCTACATATCTTAGGCCAAATGGGCAGTCTAAGACATATATGGCAAAGTCAGTAGTGCATGTGATAAATTTACAAATTTGTTTGACTCTCCATTGTAGGTAGTGTAGCTCCTGCAGCTTTAACTGTTTTTACAGGATCTCCATGAACTACATTTGAAAAACCCTTTTTGTCCTCCCAGCCAGGAGGCAGACATGGGATTTTCTTGATAGCTATCAACTGGCCTGTCCCTTGGTGATCTCGGTTTCCTATATGTGATGAGTGGTGAGTCACCTATCACTTCGCCTATCACTGGGTCAGTTCTTAGTAGACTCCAATGCCATTTTAAAGTTCTTCTAAATTGATTAGATCTGAAATTTTACCGTATGTTGTTCAATTGTGTCCTTGACGGGTAAATGGATAGATACCCACTCAGTCTGGGGGCCAAACCATATATGATGTAAAAGCTTTGGGAGACCATGACCCGACTGCAGTGTGTGGATATATGGAGGGAGATTCATCTGACTGCCATGGAATTCTCCTGTACCACCTCTACGCACCGAGCCCATAGTCTCCTGGATCAGTTTCTTTTGTCTGCTGATGGTACATTGAATGCTCAGAAAGTGAGCAACCAGGTGCGTTTTCTCTTAGACCACGCTCCCCTGCTGTTGGAATGCAGACAGGGAGGTCAGTTGTGAGGGGGGAAGAGAGTCAGCAAGGTATACGCACTAGAAAATAATTGGAACAGGAGCTGCGGGAGAGAGAAGTCATCCTAGCTCGACTGCAGATATAGGCGGTAAGTCAGGCAGAGGATGAGGAGACTCTAGTGGAGGCACATAGATGGGCTGCCGGCATCTGGGACCACCTGGACGGTCGTGTACGATGGGCTTACTGTTAGAGATTACAGAGGGAGGGGGACCGGTCTGGCAGAATTCTGGCATGGCTCCTTAAATGCAAATGATCCCCACAGACGATACTTTCTCGGAACCAGGTAGACAGTGGGACGGTAATAGGACAGGCAGAGATGAATCTGACTTTTCAAGACCATTTGGCAAAGGTATATGCGGCCCCTCTGGGGGAGGCGGTGCACAGCATGAGAACATTCCTAAATAGGGTCATCAGTGGACCAGAGGGAAAGCCTAGAGGAGGAGATACGACTGGATAAATTGCAGGAGGCTTTCGGAGACATGGCTCGCGGGAAGTCCCCGGGACCGGGCGGCCTCTCAGTAGAATATTATCAGACATATTCCGCTGATCTACTCCCTAGGCTCCTAGAAACTCTCCAGGAAGCAAACCCGAACAATACCCTGCCTGTGCACATTTGAGAAGCTTTGATAATTATTCTTCGGAAGCCTGGTAAAGACCAGGGGGACCCCGGGTCGTACCGACCACTATTCATGCTTAATGTAGACATCAAATTGCTTGCAAAAGTACTTGCGATGTGTCTGGGTCAAGTGGTCACACATCTGGTACATACTGACCAGTTTGGCTTTATGCCTGGGAGGGGCACCCACATGAACTTATGGCAGCTTTCTCGTGTCATGCATGCCACCAGGGAAGCAGTGGATGAGGCAGCAGAAGTTGCTCTGGACATAGAGAAGGCATTTGATATCCACTGTTTGGATTATCTGTGGGAAGTGCTGCGGAGGATAGGGCTGGGCCGGTGTACTTGTCCTGGGTGCAGCTCTTATACACAAAGCCCAGGGTGAGGGTCTGTACTGGAAAGGTAGTATCAGATGCATTTCATGTAGAGAGAGGAACAAGGCAGGGATGCCCACTGTCCCCATTCCTCTTCGCACTGGCCATGAAGCCATTGGCAATATATTTGATGAACGAGCTCCAGGACAGGGTAATACAAGTGGGAGACACGACTCATATAGTGTATATGTATGCGTACAACACCATTATATATCTGACCAACCAGGAAAGTTTGGTGATGCATTTATTACATCTTATGGCTGATTTTGGGGGAGTGTTAGGCCTGCATGTCAAAAAACACAAGACAGTGCTCTTCCCCATGGCGTCCTTGGCTTACAGAGAGGTGGCCAATCTCCCGGAAGCGGGTCTCCCATGGGAGATGATGCAGTTACGCTACCTTGGGATACAGATCACATATGACAAACAGTTGCAGTGCAAGTTAAATATGGGGCGGGTCGTAGACAGTCTCACTGTTTCCATAACATTTTGGAACACCCTGCCACTGTCTGTCATGGGCAGAGTGGCATTTAGCAAAATGATATTATTTCCCAGGTGTCTCTGTACCATGCAAAATTCGTTTTTTTTGTCCTGCCGAACTATGCTCAGATAGCTAAATGGGCTGGTGGTGTCCTTAGTCTGGGCAGGTAAGCATAGCCGAGTGTGACTGGAGGTCCTAAAGCGCTGCCTAGCAGAAGGCATATTGATGCTCCCAGATCTCCAGTTGTACTATCTGGCTGTACTCCTCCAGTAGGCAGGGTTGTTGTGCGCCGATTTCTGTAATTCGGAGAAGTAGCTTCTGGAGGGCTTGGTTTCAGAAGAGGACCTTCCAAAACTCCTTATGGGGGATCGCAAGGTGCCAGTAGATACTCCGTTCATAGTGACCCAGGTGGCACAGGCATGGGAAAAGGTGGTCACATGAATACTGAAACATGCGCCATATGCAGGGCTACTTCCCATTTGGTGGCTTCGACCCTTCCTGCATATTTGCGCCACCGTGGATGTCATGCAGTGGGTGGATTGAGGCTGTCAGACGGCAGGAGACCTGTATTTTAATAACTCGTTTGTGACGCTCCTGGAGGCAGAGGAGATTTTTAGTGTGGGTCTGGGACAGTGTCTGCAATACACGAGTGTCCATATGGCTTGTGAAATATGGACCGGTTTCCCCAAGGAACCTAGTGAGTCCCAGACACTGATGGTGATGCTGTATTTGGGCTCTAGTAGGGGTCTCATTTCCCGCTTGTATGCTGCCTTGAAGGAAAACAGACAGACAGAAATAACAATAGCCGTGGTAACTGGAATGGGGACCTTGACATCCCACTCACAGATGGCAAATGGAAGCATGCTAGAGTGCAGGTGCAGGAAACAGCTAGTAATGCTAGGTTTCAGCTGGCACAGTTCTATTATCTCCATAGGGCTTATCTAATGCCACAGTGGCTGCATAGGGTTTACCCGGCACGTTCAGCTGGCTGTGATGCTGCGACGAGGCCCTAGCCGATTTCGTTCATGAAACATGGACATGCCGCGAGCCGAGAGCCTTCTAGGAAGGGGTGCTGCATGCAGTGAACCTGATAACAGGAGTAAGGGAAGAACTGATGATCCGGCATAGCCTGCTGGGTCTTTTGCTGCTCCCTAAAGATGGTAGGAAGATGAACTATAGGTTTGCCCAGGTGGGCCTAGTGTTTTCCAGGTGCTGTATCGCTATCCATTGGACACGTTTGGCACCACCGACGCAGGGCAAGTACAGAGCTGACCTGTATGAATGGGCATTGGCAGAAGAATACAGGCTTAGAAGGGTACACGCAGATGAGAATGAGGAGACAGACTTGGAGTTGTGGGGTGCGTTGGTGGACCACTTGGGGGAAGACGGGGAAGAATAGGACAACAAATCTGCCCTGGGGTCACCTGTGGAACCGGGGATGCTACCCCAAATGGTGGCAGTGGACCCGGAGATGCTATAGCATGGTTGGGTAGTTCCCCCCAACCTGATAGGTATACTGTTGGAGTTTTAGGACAGGGATTGCAGATGGTATGGCTGAGAGACCAGATAGTGGATGTCTGGTGGCTCTGTCCCCTCCCTGATAATCTGTTTACAGATGTACGCCTTCCAGGTATCACACATGTGCCCCTCCTGCACCAAACCACGGATGGCATATATTGCTCATCATTTTTTAACTCCTCTGGGATTTGGTGGAACACTGTATATGCTGCAAGTATGTTTTTTATTATTGTTCCAGATCTCAGCCTGGGGTGTTTTGTACTGTATGGTTTGCTTATTGCAAAATGATAATAAAGCAACTTGGAAAATAAACCTGTCTCAGACCTTCCACTGCAGAGCCTGTGTGCGCAGTTTGACTGCCACTTCGACTAAGCCTTTAAAAGCCTTTTCCAAGCCTTACACTCCCCTTTTATTACACATGTCACCCCTAAGGTAGGCCCTAAGTAGCACATAGGGCATGGTGATGTGTACATAAAGGGTAGAACATGTATGTTGCAAAGTCTTTCTTGTGCCCTGGGCACCCACCTTTTCTTTGCTGACTGGTACTGGTGGTAACTGACTCTGACTGTCTTCGGGATCTTCCTGCCCAGGGCCAGTGCTTTGTTGAAAAGACACTTAGAATACAGTGAAAACCCCTACATACACTAGGGTACAATATGGGTTAGGGTACCCCTAGGATTGGCAACACCTCCTCTATAAGGCCCTACTATATAA
The DNA here is from genome assembly GCA_963921515.1 of Calotriton arnoldi. Classification (NCBI taxonomy): domain Eukaryota; kingdom Metazoa; phylum Chordata; class Amphibia; order Caudata; family Salamandridae; genus Calotriton; species Calotriton arnoldi. The sequence goes on along the minus strand of CAWUFW010019287.1, from coordinate 63,399 downwards.
TAGGTCATGGCAGTTTGGAGGCCAGCAGCCGTCTCTGCACTTGCATGTGTGCACTGCTGAGGCCTGAGGTCAGTTTAAAAGCAGCCCTGTGTTGCAGAACTGCGTTTAAAATGCAAACTGTGTCCAAACTCGACTTTGGTTTTTGGGGTACTTAAGAATTAATAAACTACAATATTTTGGCATACTAGGTACCCCCAGGGTCTTTCCTATGTGTCCCAGTGGTGGGGGGTGGGGTGTCAGGTATTTATAAAATTCGTTTTGTATGCCTTGGGTTTAGTGATATTGCACATTTCACTCCCCACATTGTAGTAAAGTGCTTCCCAAAATCGACTTTTGTGCTAGGAGCACTCTGGAGTGAGGATCTGCAATATTTTTGCATATTCCGAACCCCTAAAGCCTCCCCTAGGTGTTCCAGGGGGTGGGGTCTGTAGATTTAGGCAGGGTCCTTATAAAAGATGTTTTATAAGCCCGCCCTGGTGTTGGAGAAATTGCCCAGTTAATTTTCCTCATTGCAGATCCTCAGCCACATAGGTTAACATGGCAAGAAGTCATTAACTAATAGTTCCTGCCAGGAGAATAATAAAAATATCATTCAAGGATTTACTAGAAAGGTATTGATAAATCCACCAATATGCTATTGTTGAATATATCCTAAAATGTACAGACAAGAAGTTATAAGACTTTCTTGTCTGCAAGCCAAAAATCAGCCTTCCAGTGCTCTGTCCTGATTGGCCAGACTTAAGTGGATTAGCCACGCTGCTTTGAAGAGGTGATAAGTACCCCCTGGGATTAGGGAGCCATTTCTGGAAGGAGAGAGTTCTGCCACAGAGGAATGCCAGAGCCAGGGGGAGGAGTCATAAACAATAATCTTCAATAGAAGGAGGAGCCAGGCAAGAGAAACCAGTTTCATTACACCCCTACTCTTTGAACCCAGACAGATGACAGGCTAAGGAAGGAATGTGCAGATGTCAAGGGGAGGGAGAATATGGAGATAAGCCATCCTGGAGGGTGGATTAGTTGGCTCTTACCTCTCTGCTGGGACTTCAGCCATATTGAATTTTGGAGAAATAGTGCTTTCTGGGAGATCATTGTGTCACACTTTGGAGGAAATGGACATGCTCTGAGGTGTCACCCTGCACCTCAATGGACAGGAGTGCCCTCTTGTCTGACTCAGGAGAACATTCTGAGAGGGGCAGTGCCTCTCAGATCTGTTGCTTGAAACTTAAGGAAGAAGAAGGGTCCATGATAGAAGTTTGATTTGCAACAACCAGGCCCTGTACTCTGACTGACTGCGCCTGCTGCACAATCTGGAACTACAGCCCTGTGGATCAAACTTGCTTCAAAAGGGTTAAAGAGTGGACTCCCTGCAAGCCACAGGTTAACAGACTTCACCTGGACCATCACCACCAAGAATCCCCAGCCTGGAGTACTACCGGTGGATTTGTAAGGGTTTTGTCCAAGTGGATTGTGAGAATTGAAGTCCCAAACTTTCAAGGACCATCCAGACCCTTGGAGTACGTTTTGGACATGTTGGGACCCTCAAAGTAACTTCAGGAAGGACTTCCAGAACTTTGAAGAACTTTGAAGCAACTTTGGAAAAAAGCTCCATAAGTGGACCGACTCGACCTGACCAGCCAAACTGGCGACCCTCAACCGTGGGCCGGCCTGTAGTCCAGGTTCGTCCCGCTGAAAAGCACCAGAGGTCCGACTCCAGAGTTTGACCGGGAGTTTGTTCAAACACAAGCCAGCAAACCCTCACCGAATCTGGCCTGGTGAACAGCATCACCGGGAGAAAAAGCTCTGTAAAAATTTCTAAGTCCGAACATAGAAAAGGTGATCAGGACCAACCGCGAGAGTCAAGCCGCACACCTTCAACCGCGAGCCAGCCGGATCTCTGGAAAGCTGGAAAGCTCCGGAGGTCTGAGTTCCATAACTTAGGCCGTAAGCTCATCGCAAAGCAAGCCAGCGAGCCCTCACCGAATCTGGACTGGCTGAGAGCTTTGAGGGACCCTGGGAAGAAAAGCTCCAGGAACTTTTGTACGTCGGAAGGTAAAAACTTTGACCGAGACTTACAGTGAGGGGTAGCCGCACAGGGCTCCATCATGGTCGGCCTGAAACTTTGACTTTTTCCCGGTCTAGCATGATCAGATGTCCCAATAGGCGCTATAGGTTTCTAGGTGCTATATAGTGCTAAATCTTTAAAAATTCATATCTCCATTTCCCTACATTGGATTTTTTTTGTTTTGGTGTCATTTTAAAGATAAAAATATTTCCTATTTTTATAAATTGGCGTTGGCTTTTTATTATGTGTGGTGTTTTAATTATTTACTGCATTGGTGTTTTTAAATGCTTTACATACCTGTCTTTGAAGTTAAGCCTGCCTGCTCGCAGCCAAGCTACCAAGGGTTGAGCATGGAAATCATTTTCTAAGACCTATTCTGAGCCCTATATTGTGTTAATGGTATTGTTGTGAGTGGTAGATACATATTTAAAACTACTAATAATCCACTTTCCAACAAGTTTCTTTTAAGTTTTACATGAAAACCCCCGAAATTTATTTTTTCACTACTATGAGGCCTACTCCTCTCATAGGTTAGCATTGGGAATGCCTTATTACCCTTTTGAGCTGTAATTCTAAATTGAGAAGTAGTACCTCTGATATTTTTATATCTTTGAAATGGTAATGATAAATCATTTTTTCTAGTAAAGCTGGATTTAACATTACTATTTTAGAAATGCCACTTTTTTAAATCTCTGCGTGCCTGCAGCCTGTCACCAATACACATCTGGGGTGGGTGACAGCTTGACTTTGTGCATTCCCTCTAGACAGCCACACACAAAAGAAGGTTAGGTGTTTCTGAACGCCCATCAGCATCCTGATGGCTCATCCGGGGTAGGATGGGGGGAGGAGCCGACACTTACTCCTAAATAGGCAGCATCCCGCCCCCACACAAATGGATGATTACCACCATGTAGTGAGTCTGGAGCTAGGGCTGGAAAGAAAGGACCTCTGTGCACTTCAAAGGCTCTTCTTTGAAGTCACCCCCACTTCAAAGACACAACTGGGTCTCTGACCCCACCAAATCATATACTTCTGGCCCTGTAAAGAGCCTCTATCAGAAGAACTGCTGTGCTGCTACAAGGACTGTCACTCTGCAGGACTGCTGCTCTGGAAGAATTATTTTTCTGCTGTGCTGCCTTGCTGCCTGCTGCTCTCTGACCCTGCTGAGAGAGAGCCGAACACTGCCTTGAACCCAGAGTGATCTACAAGGGCTTGTTGGCTTGCCTCTTGTTGCTTGAAACTCAGGGATATCAAAGTCTCTACACCTGCTCCTGTGCCTGGTCCATTGGAAGTGGACCCAGATACTTGCTCCAGAGAAATCCACGCATCTCCAGTCTGCGGGAGCAGAAGCAGCACATCGCAGTCAGACCCAGTGGATCGTTTTAAAGAACTGGTGCATCAAAACCAACGCATTGCCGCCACTGCAGTGTGGGAAGTTCAACACATCCCCTCAACTGTGTGGAGAAACTTGCTGCATTGTCTATGGAAATAATGCCTCTCTTCTTGGCTCATCATCTTCGGAATCAGCGCATCGCCACCACTGCGTAAAGAAAATCAACACATCAACCCAACTGTGGGATGGATACCAACACATCGCTTGGCTGCACTCTGCATCTCGCTGTTGCGACCTGGATCAAGGTACTTTGTTCAGCAGGCCTTGCATGGCTCCTGTATCCGGCCCGCGCTCCATCGCAGTCGGCCTGAACTCTTGACTTTGCCCCGGTCCCGCGTGACCAGATAACCTTGATCATTTGTAAAGTGCTCTGATACCCGCCTGGGTCATGTATGCGCTATATAAAACTATATAAATTAATAATAAATAAATAACCCCATATGCGCTTATTGCTTCTAAGTGCTATTTTTACAATTAATCTTTATAAATTCATATTGCGACTTCTACTCATTGGAGTTTTGCCATTTTGGTCTTGTTTTATGTATAAGAATCATATGTATTTTTCTAACCTGTGTGGAGTCTTTTTGTGGTGTTTTCATTGTGTTACTGTGTGTTGTGTTGCACAAATACTTTACACATTGCCTCCTAAGTTAGGCCTGTCTTCTCAATGCCAAGCTGCCAGAGGTTGAGCAAGGATAATTTTTGGTGTGTGATTGACTTACCCTGACTAGGATTGTGGTCCCTACATGCACAGGGTGCATACCTCTGCCAACTAGAGACCCAATTTCTAACAGTGGTTTTATGGTAGCTGGGGGTGGGGGGCTTGGGTCTGGCTAAATCGTTGCCCCGGGTGGGGGGGACATGGACGCTGCCTCTACCTTAAAAGGGCTGAGAGCTCTGTTGTTGCAGGGTGCATTCTGGAGCTGTCCTTTCAGGTATCCCCTCACGAAGCCTGGAAAGGGGCATAAATGCTGGGGGAATTGAAGAGCGGGTGGGGCTAGGCCTAGAAAGCGGACAGTGGCTTTGCTCTCTTTAAATCTTTCCAACTCAAAGTCCCCCTTCGCTCCACAGAGCCTTGAGCCCTCAATGGACATGTCCATTAAAGTTTGCTGGATGTCATTTGAGTCAGTGAAGCGAACCCAAGTGTGGCGCCTAAGTACCACACTGGTTCTGACTGCCCTTCCCAGACAGTCGGTGGTGTTCAGATCAGAGCATATTAAATACTTAAAGCAAACACAAGGAGATGATGGACGGAGTGCTGAAACTTTTCAAACACTCACCCCCAGTCACAGATCTGGGTTGAATCCATCATCATTCTTTAGCTCACTTTGCCACCCCAGTTCAGACACAGCTATATGCAAATCAGTCTTGACCCTGTGCCTCATGGGAATAGTCCAGACCGAACTGCCAAGCCATGTCTTCCCTGGACCGGAATCAAGCATCCTGGGACCGGTTTCGGGCTAACAGCCCTCATCATCCAGGCTAGCTTGAATCCAGTGGCAAAGTGAGCAAGGGACCCACGTCTGGGCATACCCTGCCAACTTAGGGCGAACAAAGCAAACACAAGGAGATGATGGACGGAGTGCTGAAACTTTTCAAACACTCACCCCCAGTCACAGATCTGGGTTGAATCCATCATCATTCTTTAGCTCACTTTGCCACCCCAGTTCAGACACAGCTATATGCGAATCAGTCTTGACCCTGTGCCTCATGGGAACAGTCCAGACCGAACTGCCAAGCCATGTCTTCCCTGGACCGGAATCAAGCATCCTGGGATCGGTTTCGGGCTAACAGCCCTCATCAGCCAGGCTAGCTTGAATCCAGTGGCAAAGTGAGCAAGGGACCCACGTCTGGGCATACCCTGCCAACTTAGGGCAAACAAAGCAAACACAAGGAGATGATGGACGGAGTGCTGAAACTTTTCAAACACTCACCCCCAGTCACAGATCTGGGTTGAATCCATCATCATTCTGTAGCTCACTTTGCCACCCCAGTTCAGACACAGCTATATGCAAATCAGTCTTGACACTGTGCCTCATGGGAACAGTCCAGACCGAACTGCCAAGCCATGTCTTCCCTGGACCGGAATCAAGCATCCTGGGACCGGTTTCGGGCTAACAGCCCTCATCAGCCGGGCTAGCGTGAATCCAGTGGCAAAGTGAGCAAGGGACCCACGTCTGGCCATACCCTGCCAACTTAGGGCGAACAAAGCAAACACAAGGAGATGATGGACGGAGTGCTGAAACTTTTCAAACATTCAACCCCAGTTAGCCTGAAACCGGTCCCAGGATGCTTGTTTCCGGTCCAGGGAAGACATGGCTTGGCAGTTCGGGCTGGACTGTTCCCATGAGGCACAGGGTCAAGACTGATTTCAATATAGCTGTGTCTGAACTGGGGTGGTGAAGTGAGCTAAAGAACGATGATGGATTCAACCCAGATCTGTGACTGGGGTTGAGTGTCTGAAAAGTTTCAGCGCTCCGTCCATCATCTCCTTGTGTTTGCTTTGTTCGCCCTAAGTTGGCAGGGTATGCCCAGACGTGGGTCCCTTGCTCACTGTGCCACTGGATTCAAGCTAGTCTTGCTGATGAGGGCTGTTAGCCCAAAACCGGTCCCAGGATGCTTGTTTCTGGTCCAGGGAAGACATGGCTTGGCAGTTCGGGCTGGACTGTTCCCATGAGGCACAGGGTCAAGACTGATTTGCATATAGCTGTGTCTGAACTGGGGTGGCGAAGTGAGCTAAAGAACGATGATGGATTCAACCCAGATCTGTGACTGGGGGTGAGTGTCTGAAAAGTTTCAGCGCTCCGTCCATCATCTCCTTGTGTTTGCTTCATATTAAATACTTCACTGCATCCGGACCATCCTGTGTCAGAGTTTGTCCACTGCTGATGTGCAAGGGAATTACGATTGAAAAATCTCCAGATCCAGTCTGGAAGTATTTACAAGATGAGGAATCTGCTGTTAGAAATCTCTATTCTAAACATCTATTTAAATAACACAACATCAAGATAAAATAACAATCTGCCTCCACTCTCAAAGCCTAGCTTCCTCTCTAATCACTTATTGACTGCATCCTTATGTTTGACCCTGTATATTACTCCACTGCTTCATACATACATACAAGGGTGAGCAATCATTCTTCACTACAAATAGTTTTCGTAATAGAAGAAAGGGTGCAGATTTACTGATGCTTTGTGCCAGATTTGCATCACAAAATTGACGCAAACCTGACGCAAAGTGATGGGATTTGTGTTGGAAAGTTCCCAAATGTTGCAGAAACTTGTGCTACGTGCTACTTTGCATCAAGGGAGCATTCCATGGGTGGTACACATTGGCAGTTGCATGCAACTATTGAACATTTGTAGCCAGGGTTTTGCGCAAGAACCTTAAGGCAGTTGTAACACAAAGAAATGTTTTCATTTTTCCGTATTTTTCAACTTTGCATGTGTGCAGCATTGCAATGTAGGACTGGCCTATAGGGCAATCAGGCAGTGCCCAATGGGCTGGTCTGATAAATCAGTGTGTGGGCCAGTTTTTTAGCAGTTTGTAGGTCTGTTTTCTCGCTAAATGGGCAGGTTTTAAGTGTTGATTTCTCTGATATTACCACAAACATTGCTTACAGCAAACACAAATGCATGCCGTGCAAATTACCGCTCCAGGGCATCTTTAAAAGTTCAAAACTGACCTGATTTGCAAATGTTGGCCATTTTCTTTTAACTATCTGGTTCGCTAATAGAGGCCCCTTTTATTTTAGTGCCCGGGCCTAATTTTTGTCCCAGTCCATATGGCACATTATTTTTCTCTCTCCCTTTGACACAAGGCAGCACAGCAACTCTGGTTGCTGTGTTGCCTTGTGTTAAATATTAGTAAATCTAACCTTACATTTTTGGTCATCAGTCAAAGTTCTCATCTCAACTATGATCGCTCTCTTCCTAGCTTAGCAATCTGTGATGATTCTTCTGTGAAACCACTACTCAGATGTCCTTGTTTTTAGGTTGAGCCTATAGGGGCAGCGCGCACGCGCTGCTCGCTTTGCGAGGCATGCAGTTATCTAGTATGGAGTGGAAGCTCCGCCCATGTTTTTAATTGGCTCGTGTCATTTACATTTGTAAATGCTGCTGTTTGATTGATTATGAGGCTTGTTAGTCCCGCCTTGTGATGGCCATGTGGTCATTTGTATCCTTCCATAGCTACTGGCCCCTTTACTTCGAGTGTTGCACGGAATGTGTTATTTAGATTGTGAGCACTATTTTCTTTAATAATTTCGCTTAGGAATTACAATCTAAATAACATAAAAATCTAGGTGGGCGGAGCCCAACGCTCTGTACTAGCAGCCGCCGCTGTACTGTGCACTTCGCTAATGGTTCGAAGCCCGAGGAACAGAAAGGTACGCACAAATATTAAGTGGCACCCCTCATTCTCGTGAAGTTGGTCGGCTCGAGCTCTGGGGCGCAAAGCCAGTTAGATATTACATTAATTCGTGTCCAGGCGCTACCCGTAGGCAAGCAAAGGCAGAGGATCAATAGGAGCTGCATGGAGCAGCCGGGACCTCGGATGTGGAGATGCCCATGTCTCTAAAGCTACAGCGACCCCAGAGGGTGATGCTGCTGAGGAGAGGATGGCTGCAGATGAAGCCTGCTCTAGACGTACCCTGAGGCGCCTCGACCGGGACCGAGAGTACCCGCTGTGTCCATCGTAACGTATTCTGAGTGAGGTAGGTGGCGTGTGCGCCACTTCCCAGTCTGCGGGAACGCTGCCAGGAGGGAGGACCACAATTAGCCTGGGGTTGCCCTCATTCGTCTCGGAGGATGCTCACAGTCCCTCACGCAGTTCGACTTTGTCTTGCTTCTTAATGTTTGCACATCAACGGCTGACAGAATCTTCTGAGAGATGCTCATGTGCACTCAGGATTCAGTCATTGGGATGCGGTGCGTTGAGTGTAATGCCAGACAGCTCGTGGGGTTAAAGTGCCTGCTACAGAAATCTGTGCGCAACCTGCAGGGAACAAGTATATTTGTCATCGAGTGGCGGGGTGGCTAGCAGGGGTTGCCATGCATTAAAGAAGTACCACGGAGTTGGGTGACTAACATTATCATTTTTTTTTTAGCTTTATACAGCGCAAACTATACCCGAAGGTATCAGAGCGCTTTTTGTTATGCACGGGGAGGTTCAACGATTTGCCCAGAAACATAGATGTTTTGAGCGTCCCTGCCAAGACTTGAACCCGGTACCGCTGCTTCGGGGTGGGACTCCTCGAGCCAGGAATGTAGAGAGGAAGAAAGCTACCTCACGGTTTCTAGAATGCGTGCAAGAAGGAGAGCGCAGAGAAGCTGTACCCCTAGTGCTTCTGTAAACGTGTCTGCATTCAAGAATCAGACAAGAGGCGCTGGATTTCCGGCCTCTTCCTCGGGTCATCCTAATGCCCCCTTCAGTCTCATCAGGCGCTCTCAGCAATCCCAGATTTGCAGCGCTCATCCTTCTTCTTAAGGCTTGAACAACTGCCCTGCTGAGAGCTGTAACTAAAGACCGCTCTGCAGTGGCGGCTGTTGACTTTTGAAAAAGGTGAGGCGTAAAAGTTGTGCGTGAGTTACCTGCGGCGAGAGAGACTGACTGCCAAAAGAGGGGTTCAGGGAATTTCCCCCTGAGAGGGACTAACAAGCCTAATAACGAGTCGGAAGCCAGCGTTTACGAAGGACAATGACACAAGCCAATTAAAAATATGGGCGGAGAGTGGGCGGGGCTTCAAAGCCATACTCCACTACTGCATGCCTCGCAGCAGGGCATGCGCTGCCCAAGCTCGACCTAAAAATGCTTGTTAAGACCAACTGCAAGCAGGCATGGTCAGTCTCCATGCCTTCAGGGAATAGTCATGGGGCACATCTGAGAAAAGCTCCTGCTAAAAATGTGAGCAAACAGGCTTTGTAGGTCTTACTTTCCTCAGGCAGGAGTTGCAGTTCACAGAATATGCAAACCTCATAGGTTAGGTTTGCAGCTTCAGTTATAGTCCCAGTCATTACATAGTGAGTGTCGACGACTGGGACGAGGAGGACCATATGAGGGGGTAATGCTGTTATCAGGGCTTAAAACCCACAGAGAGTTGACAGCTCATAGACCGATTCAGAGGACTCGCTTGTAAGGGATGAAAATAGGACACAGCCTCTTTCTTCATACATTGAAAGATTCGCCTTTCAGGTCCTGAGGTAAACACAGGCTTTGAAATTAAGGTGAGGGGCAGACAGCTTCTGCTTTATACATTCCCACCATCTACTCAGATTGTGTTGCTTTGGCACTATGTTACTTGTGTTGTAATTGTAAGATAGCTCAGCAAGGTCGAGGTTTGCTGCTGAGATATTTGTCTGATATGAAGGTCACATTTCTAATTCTGGCGGGCTTACCCAGCCTTTCATGTTTCTGAGGTATTTAGTTATTGACTATTGTATCTTTCTAGATGGTGTCCTTCGACTTTAGAGCGAGGTCAGATAACAGCCCTTTCATTGTTGGCGGGGGAATAATAGCCTCCATTCAGAAGAGTAAAACACCAAGTTCTGGGTTCTTCGGCATCGCTCCTATTCCTGAATAATCTCAATCAAAAGTGAGACTACAAGATACATTTTTTTATGCGTTCTCTGAACTTAATTAAATACAATCAAGCTGGATGATGGTAGCTGTTACCTACATTACAAACTTGCAAATCTGTGGTAGTAAGCGCTTAGTAAAGAAACAAGTTTTATAATTATTTTATGCTGTGTTTTCCATTATCTCATAACACCAGTTTTTTAAATGGAAATATAGAAGTGCAAGTACTAGGGGGCCTGATTACGAGTCTGGCGGTCTTGCGACTGCCAGACTCGCACAGGCGGTCCACCGTCTGAGAGTTGTTCCTTGGCGGTGGCGCAGCTGCGCAACAACGCAATATACTGAGCAGGGACTGGTTCTGTCCCACTCAGCATATTACGAGTTCGTCCACCACCAGCATTTCATGGCCGGAGCCCCGCCATGAAAAGGCTGGTGGTGGAGGAACAAAGGGGGCCCTACAGGGCCACCTTGCCCTCCCCCTGCCATGGGGATACATTCAAAGGGGCACAACATGTGCCTCCCTGTCTGTATTCCCACAAACTTCCAGCACGGCACGGACGTCCACGCTGTGCTGGAACTTTTTTGTCATTCTCATTGAGGTGTCTGTTTTCTAGGCACCGCCATGGAAAAGGCAAAGGACCGCCGGCCGTATCACGATTTGAACTCGTGTAACACGAGTTCAATGTGTGATACGGTCGGCGTTCCATGCACACGTTTGGCGCAGCAGAGCCAGTGTTGAGCCGGCGCCGTTGCACCAACCTCATAATCAGGCCCAAAATCTTTAGAGTACCGGTTTAATTACCTGTTTGCTCCTCCTGAGAAGTCCTGTACCCTACTGTGTTTTCTTTCACCCCCTTCCCGACTCCCCACTCAATCTTTTGTGTCCCCTCTGATATGTTCTTTTGAATGAACCCATTTGCAGAACGTTCACTGCGCATTAAAGAGCCTCAGATTCCTATTCCTAAAAAAAAGGGGGGAAAAACAAGCTATGATGAGGACAGTGCTGGCCGCGTCATGGCGCTTTTTTTTTGTCTACTTTAAGCCATGTTACACAGCAGCTTTGCCAATGCTTGTTATACACTAGAGACCAATCTTTTATTTCTCGCAAAGTAGTGGGGACTGCTGATCTTTAAGAGCACCCTAGCAAATTGATTGAAAAGAGTTCCCCATTTTTATATATGTCCTTTTGTTGTCTTGTGTTTTTTTATTGTTCTGATTGATGAATGGACTGGATACTAGCTTTTTTTCCGCTCCTGTGACATGTTACATGAAGTTATTTTACATTTAACGAATAATCTGTAATGTCTGTTCAGGATATTGTTGGCTAGAATCGGACCTTTATGGAGGATCTCTTAATGTATAAGTACTTCGAAGTGGTTGGACGAGCCACTTGATGCAGTACTACGATTGTGCACAAGAGGGCACTAAACACAAAGAAAACATAGTAATTAACACAACACGACACCGTGCATTGCAATTGGCATCCATTGCCATTTATACGAGACATTTTATGCAACCAGTTGCTCATCACAGTGAAACTTGTTTAAGAAAGTAAAAGGCCAACGTTAAAGATGAAATAAAACTTAAAAGAACCAAAAAATGCACACCAAACCTAAAAAAATTATTCGGTTTCGAATGTTGATTACACCGGGGATGACAATTTTTTACGGCGAGGTACCAAGATTAATAGAGTACTAGTAATGTCAGTAATGTCACCTTTTCTAAAAAAAAAATCGTATGCATTAGACTGTTGTCCTATGCCGAAGTTTGCTCTGCTTTAAACCCCGCAAAATAATTTGTTCTAAAGGGACTATTGTGCCCTGCCATTGAAATTGTTCAGTGGGAAAAATGCAAGCAATTATTTACAATAGTCCCTTGCCCACCTGTTAGGAACTAAAAGCGAGCCTTAATGGCAGGGTTGGATTCAGATGCAAAATAGGCCCGGGCCCCCTAAAAAAAAGGTGGCCCACATTTGCAGATAATGCCTTTTCACAAAACACTGCTTCAGTGTTTTAAGTATTATGAAAAGAAGGGGGGAGGGTTGTCTAAAAGATATGTTTTCTTAACTTCGCTGCACATGCTGCCAGGACTCTGTGCACGGATTAGTTCACACTGGTGAACCACACCTGAATATAAGCGAGGCCACTTCTGCCCAGGCCCCTTGCCCCATCTGCATACACTAATGGGCCGGCCCAGCAAGAGACTGGGAATCACACCACCGCTCCCTTGGTAAAAGGGAGGTAATAGAGGCCCATCTGCCTCCGGTAAGGCCACTCAGGCCCCCACTGGGCCACTGGCGGCATGTGAACAGCACAGACAGAGCCTCCATGCTGCCCAGGCAAGCAGCCCACAGCTGCAACTCAGATACCGGCCCATCGCCCACTGCCCGCCTTCCCAATCCGGAGTGCAGTGAGCCCTTCAAATCCTTCGGTCCTGGTACCACTGGATCTGCTGCACAACTGAAAGCTACGCCCCTGCGGGTATGCCTTACGTCAGGAGATTATTCAAGAGTTACTATTCCAGTGTGAACCTTGAAGAACCCCTCACTCTTGTACTCATAGTCCCACAACTACCTTTGACAGGGGTAGATTGGGGGTCAAAAATAAGCCCGGACACCCTAAAACAAAGTGGCCCACATTTGCAGATTGTGCCTTTTTGCAAAACACTGCTTCAGTGTTTTAAGTATTATGAAAAAGAAGGAGGGGGGGTCTCTAAAAGAGGTATGTTTTCTTAACTTTACTGAGATTTAAGGGAAAAAAAGCAAATGTTGCCAGGACTTTTTGTGCGAAGATTAATTCACAATAGTGAACCACAACTGAATATGTGAGGCCACTTCTGTTCAGGCTCCCAGTCCCTGCCCCTGCTCAATCTGCATACATTAATGGGCCGGCCCAGAGAGAGACTGGGAATGACACCTCTGCCCCCTTGGTAAAAGGGAGGTAACAGAGGCCCATCCGCCTCTTGAAGGTGGATGGCCACATCACCTGCAGGGGGGCACTAGATGAGACAGCCCCTTAGCGTTTCCTCACTGCCCATGGGGTAGTATTGTTTTTTCTGTGGCCTCCTGGCCTGGATGTTGGCCACTGAGAGAACAAGATCTCGCCTCCCCTGTGACCCCAGGTATGATGTCACTTCTGGGAGGGCAATGGGGTATTTTGGTGGGCACCACACCAGGATGTTCCTCTTTCGGGGGCCAGCAGCAGAGGAATTGAATAAACTTGCGACAGTTTGCCCACAAAAAATGTGTGTGGTCTGTTTTTTGTTGATGATACAATTGTATTTTGTCACAAAAGTATGTGCATAGACATGTCAGATGACAGAAGAGCTAGGGGTGGAAATGCTAAGGCCACTCAGGATCCCACTGGGCTGCTGGCGGCATCTAAACAGCACAGACACAGCCTCTATTGCTTCACACTCCCAAATAATAGAAATACAGCTCTCCCACGCGGTGGCACACACACGGAGAAGCAAGAAAACACCTGGAAAGGGGTTTTACTCTCATAAAATGAGGCACATCAAAAGACAGTTTTCAGAATAAAGTGTGGGTTTTATTTGTGCAACACTCTAACAGAAAGGCTTTCCCAGATGTCAAATGAAACAACATATAAATGTATATAGAAATATATATATGTGCATGCAATAATAACACACTTACAAGTAAGCAAATGCAACTGTTAAATGCATGGAATAAAATACAAGCAGATAATACTGGATGTCCACTGCAAGAAATAAACACTGTTAAATGCAAATAATCAGACACAAGGTATAAACCCTGTCAAAGGAATGCATGAAAGATATATACACAGAATACATCAGATGATTATAACCACTGGAGGCTTCAATGTGCACACAATCACACATCACAATGCCAATAATCATTGAAAATACATCAACGGCTGCAATAACTTCATTTTACCCCACTCCAAACTGGGGTATTCACAGCTGGAGTCAAGAGACTCAGCAGGCCGGGAACTGCTACACCGAATAAGACGCGTCCGTCCTTCATTCAGGTCCAAAATCCCGCTTTCCAAGTCAACAGACCCCAGTTTTATAATCTCAATGCACTAGAAGTTTCCGAGAGGACCTACTCTGCGCCAAGTAAACTTACTGGAGTTAGCCACTCTCCCACAAGTATTCCAAAGGCAAAGGAGTTCTCACGTATTCTTCTGCGCTCCCACAAGTTCCAGCCCCTTAACTTAGCGAAGCTTGAGAAAGTAGAAAAAGAAAGTAGAAAACATCTCCAATAGTACAGAAAACAATCTTGAACGTGAATAGCCTTAACAACGTGAGTGATCTGGGGGCCTGCTTGTGTGCACAAAGCTCAAGCTAGACAGAGTCCGAATTCAAGATGGCATGAGGGCATGTCAAAGCCAATAGTAAAAACTTCATAAAACTTCCCAATGGACAACATAATGCACATTTGAGCACCACTGCATAAAATACTACACTCCAAGACAGAGAAGTACATTCCACACCTTTCTCTCTCTCATGCTTTCAAATGCACATCCCACACGTTTTGTTCCTGGCAAGGATGTAAAAAGCAAACACTCCCACTATGAAGCTTTAAGGAGACACAAAATGAAAGCACAAGGCAGAGTACACAATCAGAAAAAAATGTTGCGTACATTCAAGCTAGAATAAATCCAAACACCTAAAATCAATTAAAACAATGGTAGTCAAAGGTCATCACATGGTCCCAATACATGGGAGTGCCTCTGGCACTACACAGCCCAAATCAGCCACCATGCTGGCCAAAAAAGCGACCCACAGCTGCAACTCGAAAACTGGCTCATTGCCCAAGTGCCTGCCTTACCAATCCGGCCCTGAACCGGACTAGTGTAACATCCCTTCGCTACAGGGGAAGACTGAACCATTTTTGCAAAATACACAATATAACAATTTAACCCCTTGTGTGGGTCGGATAGCCGGGAGCCGTCTGACGCCACAGTGGGCGTGTGCATCGGACATCTCCCGGACGTCTTAGCACCCACCCATGGGGGAAACGCTGGTGCTCCCCCGTGAGCCACCCTTCCTGACGCCCCCACCCATGTTGGCAGCGGAAGCGCTTCCGCTGCCCCCCCACCACCTCTCACCACATCATCTAATGACATCAGTCGGCACCGCATGCTTAGATGTTGTCGGGCGCGCTGGAAGCCATTTGCTTCCTGTGCGTCGAGGGAGTCAGCTGAGTTTCTCCCTGGAGAGGGTGGGCGTTTGTATTCAAAGACTCATCAGGGGAAAGGAAAGGGTTTCCTTTCCTCCGATGTCTCTTTGGAGCATTCCTGCTGCACGATCACGCATGGGGCCGCAGCAGGAATGCCCACTAGACCCCTGGATTTTTTTTCTTCAATTTCATTCATGGCGGGGAGCGGTCCCTTGGGGAAGTGTCACTCACCTTAGGGGAGCAATTATGTTGCCCATTTCTGCCCCCCTTGGGGGCAGATCGGTGTTTTTATTTTTATTACTACCCACTAGGCCACCAGGGATTTTTATGTTTCTTTGATGTTGGGGAGCAGCCCCTTGGGCAAGGGTTGCTCCCCTTTATGAGGGTGATTATTTTGGCCATTTCTGCCTCCCTAGTAGGGGGCAGAAGCCACTAGACACCAGGTTTTTTTTATGTTGTCGGGGAGCGGCCCCTTGGGGAAGGGTCGCTCACCTTTATGGGGTGATTATTGTGGCCATTTCTGCCCCCCTTGAGGGCAGATAGGTCATATGTTTGTAGGCCCATCTGCCCCACAGGGGGGCAGAAGCCACTAGACACCAGGGTTTTTTTTATGTTGTTGTTTTATAGCGGCCCCTTGGACAAGGGTCGCTCCCCTTTTAGGGGGTGGTTATTTTGTCCGTTTCTGCCACCCTTGGGGGAAAATTGGCCATATGCTTTTAGGTCCACCTGCCCCCAAGGGGGGCAGAAACCACTAGACACTAGGGATGTTAGTTTGAAGGTGTTTTTGGGGAGAGGTCCCTTGGGCAAAGGTCGCTCCCTCTTTGAGATTGAATGTTTTAGCTACATCTTTAGGCCCATCTGCCTCCCCAGCTTGGCTGGTGGATTGTGTGTGGACTGGTACATTATTTGCATACGTGATTGTAATGATTTATTTCTCCTTTTTATTCTAGTGCAAAGCTTTTGATTCCTGTTTGCGGTTTCGACAGTGGTTGAGCTGCTGTTTGCGTAGTTGCATGTGTTTGGTAAGAAAACCTTTTTTGTTGTGTATACTCCAAATGAGTATTATTGTCATGCATGAATGAAATTTTTGTAAGTGGTGTCATAATAGCAGCATATTTAGCTTGTTTTGAGTGTGAAATTTTTGGGGGATTTGTGCACGATTTGTATTGCGTTGTCTTATGTGTAATTTTCGTTTTCTTTTTTTTGTGGGATATTGTTGGCCCTTGCTGTGTCTGTGCAGAGTAGGTGGTGATGAGTCTAGCTGTTTCCGGCAAGTGAGTGGTATCGTTTTGGAGTTCATAGTTCTTTGTGATAAAGCCACATTGTCTTTATTACTTATTTCACAAAGTGTTTGTTGTTGTTGACTTGTTTATCAAGTTACCTTCATTATTAAGGATTATGGCTAGCCGCAGGATTACTGCTTAGCAGGTTGTCGGAATGCTTTTTGAATCTTCCTCTGACCATGATTATGAGACTGACAGTGCATGTGAGGCAGAGGAGGCAGTGCATGATTCTGGCAGTGAGTTTTCTGTCCACGAGGAAACATCTGATGATGAAGCTACTCTGAGTGCGGATGAAGCTACTCTCAGTGCGGATGAAGTGCCTGTTTTAGAGGAGGACACTGATGTGTGGATGGTGCAGCAAGAGGCATCTGGACTGCAGCCTAAGGCTGCAAGGCTTCCCATTGGAAGTGCTGGACTCTGGGTTGATCCAAACATGGTACAGCCGATGTTGCCTGCCTTTAGTGGTGATGCAGGGTGTAGAGTGAATTGGGAATTTTTTTTGCCTATACAGTTTTTTCAGCTGTTTATGGACGATGTATTTTTGGCTGAGATTGTTGAGCAGACTAATTTGTATGCTCAACAGTATTTGAGGGACAACAGTGTCAGACTTAAGCCCCACTCCCACATATCTGGATGAGATGAAAAAGTTTTTGGAATTAACCTTTTTGATGGGCTTGATAAGGAAGCCGTCCCTGGCTTCATATTGGTCTACCAATCCCTTGATGGCAACAGCCATATTTCCTGAAATTATGAGTCAAGATCGGTATTTACTTTTGCTTCAGATGCTGCATTTTGTTGATAATGCTTCAGCGTTGCCACTTAATCATCCTGATTGTGACGTCTTTTTAAGATTCGGTTTGTCCTTGATCACTTTGTAGATCGATTTTCTAATATCAATAGCTATTACTTTCCCTGGAGCATAGATGAGTCTTTGGTCTTGTTCAAGGGCCGTTTAGTTTTTAGGCAGTACATTCCTAGCAAGAGGGCACGTTATGGAATTAAGAAGTATATGTTGTCTGAGAGTAGGGCAGGATATGTCTATAATTTCCGGGTGTACACTGGTAGGGATTCCACTATTGAGCCCCCCTCCACCCCCCCTTCCCCCTGGTTGTCCATCTACTTTTGGAGTTAGTGAGAAAATTGTGTGGGAACTTGGTGGAGGACTTTTTAACAAAGGTCACCATTTGTACCTAGATAACTTCTACACTGCTGTGCAATTGTTTAAGGAATTGTTCAAAGTGGACACTGTTGCTTGTGGCACAATCTGCCTTAACCGTAAAGGTTACCCAAAAGAGCTTGTTTGCAAAAAGCTTGAGGGGACAGTGCAGTGCCTTGCAAAGTGATGAACTACTAGTTGTAAAATTTGTGGACAGGAGGGATGTCTACATGCTGACTATCATCCATGATTAAAGTACTTCACCTGTGTTTGGGGTCAGGTTGCTGAAGTACGCAAACCTGTGTGCATTGTAGACTATAATAAGCACATGGGTGGTGTAGATAGAGTAGATCAGAGGTTGGAACCTTACACTGCTGTTCGTAAGGCTTACGTTTGGTATAAGAAGTTGGCCATTCATCTCTTCAACTTAGCAACTTTTAATGCTTTTGTTGTGTTCAAGGAGTGTTCTCCAGCATCAAGGATGACATTTTTTTACAGTTTTAGGAGTCTGTGATAGGCAGCCTTGTTATAGTGGAACAGGCAAGTGCTCCTGGAGTTGGAGTGGTGGAGGATGTGGCTAGATTGAAAGATCACCACTTTCCCGATTTAATTCCTCCCAAGCCCAAAAAAAAACCAATCCCTGTAAGAGATGTAGAGTCTATTTGCGAAGAGGTTTGCGGAAGGAGAGTTGTATGCAATGTGCTGATTATCCTTCTAATCCTGAGCTGTATGCGCCCACATGTTTTAGATTGTATCATACACAAAAAAAAAATTGGGAGCAACAGTGAGTGTAATGTTGTATTCCGCTTTAGGTGTCCGTATATAAGTTTTCCTGAAACATGTCCTTATATAGGCACAATTCGCATTGCCCTTATATAGGCATAGAATCCCAGTCCTTATTTAGGCATTAGCCGTGCACTCCAAATACAGGCATGGTCACGACATCCGTCCACCCTAACGTCACAACGAGTTCTTAGAAACCAGACCCTTAAGCTCTTGGGAGTTCCCCTAGCACAGGATTATTGATTTCTCCAAGAACTCATCTATTATGCATGAACCGCTATACCTTAAGGGTTCATTCCTGACGTCTTCCTCTGTCCGACTTCACGTCAATGCTAACATTCCAAGGCACCTACCAGGTATAAATATACCTTCCCTTGCCCAAGCAAGTTAGAGGAGACCTCTACTTCAGAGGAGCCCGTATCTCGGCCTGACGCACTGAGACGACGCTGTCATTCCTGCTCACAGAAGAATCCAGCTTCCAGTGTTCTGACTCCCTTCGTGGGGTGTTAGAGTTTGAGATCCGGCAGGAGATTCCCACCTCTCTCATTCTCAAGGTATGGAGCTGACTAGAACCTAGAGGGACTCTTGGCATACTAGACTTAACATACTCTTAGTATACCATACTAGAGAATACTTCACCTACTTCTTACCTTTCCCTACACCTACACTAGGTTAGGTACATTGGGGTAGAACTAGCTTAGAGAAGCATCGTATGAGTACTCGCATTTTTAGCTCATGTTATTTATGTACGTGAATATATGCTAAAAGATAATGCTAGTGCAGTATTATTTATTTCTACTGCTTACGCTGTACATTATATATCTTGCATACTGTCTTGTGATCAAAACAGCTCATATCTCTTACACGAGAAACAAGACTGTTCAATAAAACCTTTTTATTGAAACGCCCATCTATTCTTTCTGTGTAACTCTGAGGAAACTAAGCATGCACGAATAGCTGAGTGAAACTGTTATCTATTGTTTCCACGATTCTGAGAAGTGTTCCGATTCTAAAGGGAAACAAAGTTGTCATGTTTATGCGGTTGCCAGAAACTACTCCCTTCTTGTTTACAAGGAGTTTCTACTGGCCTCTGAGTTAGCTTGCACAAAGTAATTAAGTTTAATATACTCGATAGGGACATACCGACCTCAGTCCTATGTCAAACCTATAGGGTCTATTATTCCAATGCGCAGAGCCTATTAGGGAAATAGGAACTACACTACATGGCGCCCAACGGTTTTGTAAGGCTCTAATTTAACGCTAGATACTGAGTAACTCAGTCGTGCTTTTCTCTCAGAGACCCCTACTCACATACTCCATAAGACGTCTGGAGTGGGTAGAGTTAAATATCCGCCAAAGCTAAATAGGACAAAAAACCTATAGATTAGCTATTTTGGTTTAATCAACGTTGAAGGATACAGTGTTCCAAAATATTGTGCACCTTATCTTTTGTTTCCTTGAAACTTGTACTACATTTTTCAAAAAACAAATGTCCAATCACGGGGACAATGACACCGGGAACGGTGTAGCTGCGGCTCAACCAGTCGTAACAGCTTTTAACTTAACCGGTTTAAATGAAACCGAGGAGGGTGTTATAGACATCGCTCCAAATTTAAGGAGAGCCATCACTCTAAAACTTATAAAACACGGCCTACCACCAAGAGGAGGTAGAGCAGTTTTCGTGATAGAGGCACACGAATCCTTTCAGACAGAGGTATTCTATTCATGGATAGTATTCCCAGAATAAAATCCAGTAACAAGACTGTTTCACTTCTACAAAGATTATGAACCACCAGAGGAATATATTCCTTTCGATGATATTGAAATTCCACTAACATACCAGGAGCATCAGCTCTGGTTTAAAGGCGCCCTAAAACATCACAGAAACATTACCAGGCTCGGTCCACTAGGTAGACCAGGAGCAACATGGCCGATTCTAGCCGGCTACACTCCTCATCCTGACCTCGATATAATGTCAGACGAGGAATTACTTACTCAACTTACAGAGTTAATAAAAATTTACAGACAATTAGTCCAATATGTCATGCAGACTTTCACAGTCCAACCACCATTGACCATTCCAAATCAAACCCCTCAATAGGGGAATACACTAAAAATTACACCACAGACTTTATACGCAGTCATGGGTAAAATGCCCACAAAACTTGAGCAAATTCTATTCTGGATAGCTCCAAAAATCACTCAAATCGAAGCAGTATTTCCAAATACTAGCCCTTATGAGAAACACAGAATCCTAACAATCTGTTTACCAATGGGGATCACACCACAACTGGAAGATTGCACCACTTGGGGCGCAGTCTTTGCTGCCATCTATACTAAAACACATGGTGTTCCGTCAATCGCAGTAATACCAGATGTCCTGAAACAAATTCAAAACGAATACGGGGCAGAGCCTGCTCTGAATTTAGGTATGAAATTACTGAAAAACTTCGACCAGGTCTCAACAATAATATTTTCTAATATTAAAGGGGAGGCACTCAGTGGCGATCCGCCAACGCTTAAGGGAATTTGATGTTACAGAACATCAAAATGAACTACCCAGAATAATAGAACAATCTTATGCAGAATTAGGCAGAGATAGTTTGGGTGGAAAACCTTTGAAGCCAAAACTATCTGAAAGTCCTGAGAAGGACTCTATTAAACAAACTCCTACATCTTCTAAAAAGAAGTGGGAAACTAATAAACAAAATTCAAACGAGAAACGTTCTCAATCCCGAGGTAGGTCTCCTCAAAAGGAGCCCTCTGAAAGGAGGTATAATAGGGATAATTTGAGAAAACCTGACAGGTATCAAGATACTGATACACGTTCCTCTCGTACCTTTCAGATATCGTCACAGACATCGGAAAGAAGAGGACGGTCAGAACATAGAGAAGAACGCGTGAAATCCAAAGATGACAAACACGTTCAGAAAAATAAATCAAAACCTCAATTCACAAAAAAGAAGGTAGCAGGTCTGAAGATCAGACATGCCGAGAATACTGAGAACACAGCTCAAGAACGGAGAATGGGCTCAGACAATGCTGGACAGTGCAGCAGAAGTCACAATAGCTCGCCAGAACCTCAAGGAACTTCTGGAGACAGTGGACTTGAATGAGTACATCACAGTAGAGACTGTAGACACCAGGGTTAGTACTCCACAAAAGTTATATGAAATAACACTCCGAATGGAGGGAGACATACCAAGAAAAGTGAAAATACTCTTTTGGGAGAAACTTTCAAGGGGTTATGATATACTTCTAGCAGAAAAAGACTGGCCACCACAATTTGTCAGGGAGTGCCCACATGGTGAGGACATCATTATGCCTGCCTTCTCCAACCATATTCCAAGACACCTAAAATATACTTATGCCAGGAAATGGGCAGTTGCTCGGGCCCCAGCATTATACAAAAATCATGTAGGATGGGATGAGGACTCACCTCACCACAAAATACATTTAAAAAATGAACCTACTGCACAAAGGCAGTATCCAATAAAGCAAGAAGCTAAAAAACAGGTCAGGGAGATCTTAGATCAACTTGAATACCAAGGGGTGATTGAAACATGCACCTCCTCAATGAACAATCCTTTGTTTCCTGTATCCAAACCAGACAATACATATCGTCTAGTTTTGGATTACAGACACTAGAACACTTGTTCAAAAACATTTGCAGTGCAAAATGCACATAGTACAGCATTAATGAATAACATTGTGCGTAAAAAATATAAAACCACATTAGACATTTCAAATGGTTTCTTTTGTCAAAACATAGCACCTGAAAGCAGGTACTTAACAGCTTTCTCAATAATGGGGACCCAGCGTCAATTTTGTAGACTCCCACAAGGGTTCAAAAACAGCCCGGGGCTATTCTCAGCGAGGGTAACAGAGTTACTACAATTTTATGATAATGAGGCATTGTCATATGTCGATGACATCTATCTGACAGACGATGACCTGGATAGGCACTTGAACAGGGTGAGTACCATTATATTGGGCTTCGCCTCTGAGGCTATAAATTCAACTTTAAAAAATCCAGAATTGCCCATCTCAATGTCCTTTTCCTAGGATATGAGCTTTCAAGTGAAGGCAAGAGTCTGGCAGCTAACTTTTTAGAAAAGTGTGCGCTGCTCCAACCTCCAAAAACGCAGAAAAATTTACAATCCATCTTGGGTTTCCTAAATTTTGGAAGAACTTACATTCTAAATTATGCAGAAAGGGTTAAACCTCTCTACGAATTAATCAAACCTGATTTTTCAATCAAACATTGGACACAAGAACACACAGAAATCTTGCGTTCACTCCAAGCTAACATGTTAGCAACAAATCACTTACAAACACGCGTAAGTCAACGCAATTTAGTGATCCAAATAATTTCGGGTCAATGCGGATTCACCTACTTAACATTTAATGAGGGTGAAAAAGTACCAATAGCATACAAATCACATTTGTATACACAAGCAGAAATGCGCTTCACTTCAACAGAAAAAATACTGACAGCAGTTCAAACCGCTGTAGCAAAAGAAAGAGCTCTAGCCCAAGGGAAGCGCATTATTGTCGTAACTCCAGTACCAGTCTTAGAGGCGGTTACAAAAGCGAGCATTCCAAATGCTAAAGCTTTACATCCTAGATGGATACAATGGGTTAATTCTCTTGCTGCAACAGATGTTGAATATGTTTTTGATCCTGATCTAAAAACACAAGCGTTCCTGCAAAATGAACATGAATGTCCTCTGCCCACTGAAATTCTGCCTCTGGATCAGTATGAATTTATAATTTACACTGACGGATCCGCACAACCCGCTACAAGGAGTAAGCAAGCTTACAGTGCAGCGTGCGCAATCGTTAAAGGTCGCATGCGCGATGGTAACTTCAGACCAATGGTCACTAAAACTCAATCTCTAGGAGATTGCACAGCTCAGCGAGCTGAACTACAAGCATTCAAACTGGCACTTGAAAGTACAGATCGCGAATTCCCCACACTAATAGTGTGCGATTCTTTCTACTGTGTTCAGTCGTATAATGAATATATACAAAATTGGCTTGAAAATGGTTTCAAAGATGCAAAAGGTGGCACAATAAAGCATAAAACGCTTTGGGAACAAGTAGTTCAGTTAAAAAACGAACTACCAAAAGCTCACGTGATACACACGCTGAGTCATCAACGTGATGGCGTTCACGTTGCAGGGAATTCATTGGCTGACGAAGCCACAAAGGGGACTGTTCAGACGGCTTCCGTAGCTGCGATCACTTGTTCAAAAACGAGAATAGACAGTGAGATATTGTTGGCTGTCAATGCTTCAAGCAAAGGCAGTGGTGCAGCGTTACCAAAGAAATTTCCACTCAAGTACTCTTATGTAATTGATGCGAACAACGTTCCTTTTGCTCGAATCCCTGGAGTGGGGGATAGGGTAATACCAAACATGGAACTTAGAGCAGCTTTGATTTATGAAGCACATCTGGGGGAGGGTCTGTCACATCAAGGGATCTCTAAAAACAATATTAACATTAAAAGAGATGCACTGGTGGCCTGGAATGAATACACAGATTCACATCTTCATCGATGACTGCATAGACTGCAATAGACAGCGTGATGCAGAACGCCACCAGACACCATGCTACGAAGTAGCCTGCCCAGTACAGACAACATTGTTAGACAGCATTAGACTATCTATGCGCAGGCGTCCGTATGGACAAATGCAATCCCACAAATACTAAGTCAAGGTTCCTATGGATATGGCCTCAGCGCTCGGCTGACGCTCGAACTGTTATAAAAGATTTGCGAGCCTTTATCGGCACATACGCAATTGGCACACTACATTCTGACCAGGGCCCTGCGTTTAGCTCTCGGGCTTACAAAGAAGCCATGGCCAGTTTGGGCATAGCATTGCGGTACTCTTCTCCGTTTCATCCTGAGGAAAATTCTGTTGTGGAAAGGAAAAACCGGGACATAAAGCAGTCTATAACAGCTAGAGTATTAGGTTCGGGTGATGGGTGGGTCAAACATCTTTATGGGGTCCAACGCTCATTAAATAATTTGCCAAGAAGTTCTCTAGGGGGGGTCACTCCATATGAGGTCCTATTTGGGACAAGAATGTGGGTTCCTGATCTCGAATGTAAAGGCACAGTGGTGGAAAATAAACCCTTTGATATCAAAGATCGTTTGGCTGTTTTACAGGATCTAAATGAAATAAGATCGAAACAAAGCAACATATTCCTTAAGCCAACCACCACTGGGGAAAAACCGGCAGTCCCAGCAAGGCCTGTCTGGATCCCAAAAGTTGGGGATCTAGTCAGAGAGAAGATTGCGGACAAGAAGGAATTTGGAACTTCTTACAGACAACCAGTACCTGTCCTAGCCATTCACGGAACAAGAACAGTACTTCTGCCGCCCCTTGCTGGAAAAAAGGAGAAAAGATTTGTGTCAATCGACCTCATCAAACCATAGTATGTGGCCAATACTAAATAGTAGGCCTCGTGGACTCCAACCTAGTAGCAGACGCACTCCTCTCGCTACTATCCAAGAGGTTCAGACTGAAAGACTGATAACCATCGAGAATTCAGCAGTAACAGATGAAGGACTAAGCAACAATGCTATGGAACTCATCCCTCTTGAAACTCAAGTAACAGTTCGTCCAAATACACCTGTCTACACCAACGTAACAAGTGATCAACTGGTTCCAGCGATTTCAACAAATCCTGATGCAATTCCAACAATTGACCGAACTGCTTCTGGCTACTTCATTAACTTTGATACGTTTTCTGAGGATCCAAGTGAACCTGAAACGACGCCGGCATCAAAAACTTTCAAACAGCATGTACAAGACTTTTTTCATTTTCTGAAAAAACTTATCTGGTTTCACCATGGATTGAACTGTGGATTATTTCTGGAATATTTTTCTTTCTGCTTTGGCTAGCTTTGGTTATGACTATCAGCGTGCTTATAAATGGCAGATACATCCGTTTGGACACTGAAAGTAAAAATGTGAACTTACTTTTGAAACCACACAAATCATCCCATCGTGAAGCAAGAGACTTGTCAGCAGTGAACATCACAGCCATTCCTATACAGGATGGTATAGTGTGGGACAAAACAGATTTCGATATCTTTGGCCCTACGGAACTTTTGAACATTCCACATTTATTTAAAATTTCACTAAGTGATTTTATTTCCTCTAGTACCTATTTTGATGATTGGGACTTTGAGACTGTAAATGATATGATGTCTGATCTAGAAAAGTCTGCTGCATTCTCTAACAATGAATACTTAGAGGGTTCATCAGACTACGACCAGCTTTATTGCTATAACCACTATGGTCATCATTTCTTGCATAAATCTGCAACACCTAGAAATGTGTTTATGTTTAACCAATGGGAACATTGCCCTACACCACCAAAAGTAGTTCAAAAACGTTTGCTAAAAAGTTTCCCTATTTTTCAGGGTACAATACATCTGATCCAGAAACATTTTACTATAAAAATGTAAACAAAACAGGACAGAAAATTATGTTAACTAATACAAAACAGATTTACTCTGCAGCATTTATTACCCAATTGTCTAGACATGGATTTGAATTTTGGAAAGACACAATAGACACAAAGGGGTCGATTCCGATTCGGGCCGGAAATTTCTCCGACCGAGCCGGACCCGGAGAGATTTCCGACCGAATCGGACCCGTGCAGTCCGACCGAACGAGTACGATGCGGCCGTATGTTATCGGACACGAGTCGGTCGGACTCCCATTGAACTCAATGGGAGCCGGTCGTACAACGCGTACGCGGGCTCCCATTGCCTCAATGGGTGCGAGGCGGACAAGGGCGCCCCTACAGCGAGTACGCCGCGAAGCGCTCGCGGCGTACACGCACAGGTAGGGGGGACCCTTGGGTCCCCCTGTGTGCGCCTCGCACGGGTACGCGTACAGGGGGTCCGACACGGACCCCCAAAGTACGGCTCCGACAGCTCTTACGAGCCGGAGTGCGCGGCTCGGTCGGACTGCTCGCGGCGCGCATCGTACTTACCCGGCCGGGAAACGTCTCCATTGCGCGGTGCGAATCGGGTCCGAGCGAGTCGGTCGGAGCGGTTCGAGTCCGAGCGAGTCGGTCGGAGTTGTCGGGACGCCCGGACGAGTCGGTCGGCGAATCGCATCGTACTCGCTCGGCCGGACCCGCGTACGGTTCGGTCGGGAAACAGGCTTTCGCATGGCTTTTTTCCCGACCGAATGGTATTGGGTCCGCCTCCGACCGAGATCGGAATCGGCCCCAAAATCTGTCTGGGGTTCTAAAGATTGGCAAGTACAGGGGATAGAAGCTTTGTTTAGAGCATGTATAATCCCTCAGCAAATAATGTTTTTGAATGACACTGTGCAATGAACGTCTTGCCTTGGTTTAGCCAAGATCAAAGACATGAAAACACCTTCTGTACCAACACCTGCAAGTAATGACACTACACAGGCAGCGGTTACAGTTGACACAATACTACAAACCAACAGAACAGATCCTGATTGGAGAAAATGGTTACTCTGGCCTACAGACACAAACATCTGTCAAGAAAGATTCCTGAATAGAAGACAGGGCTTTACTATCCATAGGCCAGACCCACGATACGTTCAAAGACAACATCCGGGGGTAGTAACAACATACAGTGTAGGTAAATTGTGCCTCGACTGGCTACAAAAATCTACACTTGAGGATGTGAAACAACACTTATCTTTACTTAAAGAAGACGCAGACCTTAGGGAATTCTTGCTAGGACCAAGAAAACCGCGTCAAAAACGTTTCATATATGCCGGCATCTATGCTGCTTATAATGAAGTATGTAAGGTTTCACAGGCAGAGGCCGCAGAACGAATACGTGAACTTGATCGTATTAACTTAGAGAAAACTCTCTCTGTGGTCGACAATGGGTTAACAACTTTGTCATCCAGAATTTATTCATTGGACAACATTGTATCCTCTGCTATTGACATACTGGAACAAGATTTAGCCATGTTACAACAAGGCCAATCTCAGTTACGTTCTATTATGTTATTAAGCTGGACGCTGCAATCTTTGCCTGCGGGCTATGTGCCTTGGCGTTTTATCAACACGTCAGATCTGATTGCAGAATACAATCTAACTGATAAACAGATCGAACTGGCACAAAGGGGAGCAAAGTATACAGTGCTGAGTATTGAAAAACTGGAAAAATTACCATTTACGGTAGCAGAAAAACCAGCTACAGAATGGCTTATCCATGGCAAAATCACTCTGCCTGTCACTACTTTTCAGTTTCAGTATTGCCTCAAACAAATGCAAGCAGGAAAATATGAAAGGTTGGGTAAAGAATACATTAAGACATCCTGGGATTTACCTTACGAATACAGATGTTGGAGTGGGGATCGTGAAGTGTTTCTAAGCGGTATACACTGTGAAAATGCACTAAGCGGTTCACTCATATGTCAGGACATTTCTTTACACGGGACTTGTAATGGTTCTGTGGCAAATTTGTCCTGCCACCAGCAGGGTACACCAGCTACTGTGATTAATCCAATGTTTGGCCAACTTTCTAATGGGAGTTACCTTAAGTTGAATGATCAGAGTTGCTGTGGCATGTTGCCAGGCATCCCATATCTGGTAACGGTCGACTCCAGGGTCACTTGCTGTATGCAAGTATTGTTCCCCCCAATAGACACAGTCAGGGAGTCGCCTTTATGGCCTTCATTGAATGTTTCTTTTATACGTTTTGATACTTTAAGCAGAATGAAAGCCATGCTTTTGCAACAAACCGTGCCTTTGACCTCGGCCAAAGAAATCTATGATTTACAAATTGCAAGGACTTCGGCTGAGATACAGGCTTTAATTCGTACAAACTGCCCTATACAGTTCGCAGAAATGATGGGACGTATCTTTAACATGTCTGATACGAGCGGTATTGTGCATTTATTTAAGACCATCTGTTCAGGACTGTTAGCACCCTTCCAGGCAGTCCTCGGAATCATCCCAAACTTCGCACATTCGGTGTTTGGTGGTGTGCCATTAATTCTAGCACTTGTTGCTGGAATCCCATTTCTATTCCTACTATTACGCTATGGCAAGCCTATGCACCGACATCACTCCGAGCGATGTGGAGAAAGCTCTCATAGAACGGAAGTGCTGTGAGCGGATAGTGCAGCTTTTGGGCATACCTCGTCTACAGGAACTTAATACAACATGGTTTCTGTCATTCAGACCAATCTGGCAAGATTGCATCTTACCTGTTCTACGCTGCCTGCTTTGCGGTGAAGAATGCGTGCTAGACACCTGTCTAACACTCCCATCAGTCATGCCAACGGATATCGATACTCTGCTGGACCCGGTAACGGCCTATGCTCTGTGTTGTCCCCAGAGGCTACCAATCCTGATGACGGCATTCATTGAGATCTCACAGACGCTTCCTGCTGCTGCTGAGGTACGAGATGGATCAACAGGCACACAGGTAACAACGGACGCGAACATTGCTGCGGCATCTTCTGCTGAAGGCGATGTTTCTCATCTCTGTGCAATTAACCTTCTGAACGAGGTGTTCCAAATGTCACCAACTTCGGTAGACGATATTTTGTCTACAGAAATAGATGATTTCATGTTTACACCAGACCCATACACTGACTTTGAATCGGCTCACAGTGTACCAGGGACGTAATGAATTTGGCCTTCATATTTTCGAAACTTGGAAGTCTTCCTAAAATTGAACTTTTTCTTTTTAAAATTTTTAGGGGAAAATACATGGCAAAACAATCTGCTTACAGTAGAACTATTCTTATAAAACGGACTTCTTTGAATACTTCCAGGGACACATTGTCACCTTATTTGTCTAAAATTTCATTTTATACCATGATATGCAATGGCTTTGATTTTTAAAACTTATCAACCATTTCATCATATGTATATTTTTCTGTTTATTCATTCATGTTGCATTTATTTCCAATATATGCTTAGACTGAAAAAATGCTTTAAAATGTACAGTACCTATTGCATTACATGTTTTAGCAACAGTTCTTTTAAAAACGTCTTTTACTATGCTTTTAGAAATGTTTTTAGCAATATGTGGTACTCAAGTTTAATGTTTAGCATTTAGTATTATCGTTCATTCGAAAGTGGAGTGGGTGTTGTATTCCGCTTTAGGTGTCCGTATATAGGTTTTCCTGAAACATGTCCTTATATAGGCACAATTTGCATTGCCCTTATATAGGCATAGAATCCCAGTCCTTATTTAGGCATTAGCCGTGCACTCCAAATACAGGCATGGTCACCGACATCCGTCCACCCTAACGTCACAGCGAGTTCTTAGAAACCAGACCCTTAAGCTCTTGGGAGTTCCCCTAGCACAGGATTATTGATTTCTCCAAGAACTCATCTATTATGCATGAACCGTATACCTTAAGGGTTCATTCCTGACGTCTTCCTCTGTCCGACTTCACGTCAATCCTAACATTCCAAGGCACCTACCAGGTATAAATATACCTTCCCTTGCCCAAGCAAGTTAGAGGAAACCTCGACTTCAGAGGAGCCTGTATCCCGGCCTGACGCACTGAGAAGAGACGCTGTCATTCCTGCTCGCAGAAGAATCCAGCTTCCAGTGTTCTGACTCCCTTCGCGGGGTGTTAGAGTTTGAGATCCGGCAGGAGATTCCCACCTCTCTCATTCTCAAGGTATGGAGCTGACTAGAACCTAGAGGGACTCTTGGCATACTAGACTTAACATACTCTTAGTATACCATACTAGAGAATACTTCACCTACTTCTTACCTTTCCCTACACCTAGACTAGGTTAGGTACATTGGGGTAGAACTAGCTTAGAGAAGCATCGTATGAGTACTCGCATTTTTAGCTCATGTTATTTATGTACGTGAATATATGCTAAAAGATAATGCTAGCGCAGTATTATTTATTTCTACTGCTTACGCTGTACATTATATATCTTGCATACTGTCTTGTGATCACAACAGCTCATATCTCTTACACGAGAAACAAGACTGTTCAATAAAACCTTTTTATTGAAACGCCCGTCTATTCTTTCTGTGTAACTCTGAGGAAACTAAGCATGCACGAATAGCTGAGTGAAACTGTTATCTATTGTTTCCACGATTCTGAGAAGTGTTCCGATTCTAAAGGGAAACAAAGTTGTCATGTTTATGCGGTTGCCAGAAACTACTCCTTCTTGTTTACAAGGAGTTTCTAGTGGCCTCTGAGTTAGCTGGCACAAAGTAATTAAGTTTAATATACTCGATAGGGACATACCGACCTCAGTCCTATGTCAAACCTATAGGGTATATTATTCCAATGCGCATAGCATATTAGGGAAATAGGAACTACACTACAGTAATAGTGAACTGCCCGGTCTGTATTGTTTCATATTTTTAGTTCTGTTTTACAGTTGGCATTAGTGTGATGTATTTAGTTACATCTGTTGTCTTTGTAGTTATAGTTTTGTATCTACTTCCAATTGATTTGTGTTTACATTTTTGTTAAAAGAAAATGTGATGGTGGTGTGCATGGACTGGCGCTTGGCTGGCGGTGTGCGTGGTTTGGGGCTTGGCTAGGGGTGTGCTTAGACTGGGGCTTGGCTAGGGGTGTGCTTAGACTGGGGCTTGGCTGGTTGTGTGCATGGACTGGGGCTTGGCTGGCAGTGTGAGTGGACTGGGGCTTGGCTGGCGGTGTGTGTGGACTAGGGCTTGGCTGGCGGTGTACGTGGACTGGCACTTGTCTGGTAGTTTAAGTTGACTGGTGCTTAGCTGGTGGTTTGTGTGGACTAGCGCTTGGTTGGTGGTGTGTGTGGACTGGTGTTTAGCTGATGGTGTGCGAGTAGTGACTTGCTGCTGGTCATTACACACACTGCTAGCCAAATGCCACTGCACACACTACGTCAGCCGCCAGCTGGTGTGATTGCTGTGTCAGTCATGTGGGCATATGAAAGTGATGGGTCCTTGAATGGCTCTGTCTGGTGATGTGAATGTTGTAATGTGCTGGGCCCGCGGCTGGCAGTGTTAATGGTCTTGTGTTTGTCACATATGAACAGTGTGTGAATGGCCTGTAAAGAGGTTGGTGCCTTGCCGTGGCTTTACAGCTCACAAGCTGAGAGTCATTGGTTAAGTTTTTTAACCTTTTACTTATTAACAGTGCCTTTCCTTGTTGTGAAATGTCTCGTTAATAAAATTTTACGCTCTGAAGCTTCACTCACCCTCGTGCCAAATCCAACCAGTATGTGTGTGTACTTAAGGAATAGTTAGTTGTGAAGTAATATTTGTCTTTTCAGTCTTTCACTGCCAGGGTGTACATTGTCTGTTGATGTGAGTGTTGTAAAGTGCTGGGCCCATGGCTGGTGGTGTGAATGTGTGTGTCAAGTATAAAAGGTGTGTGAATGGCCAGGTTGGTGCCAGGGGGGGGCGAAGCTTGCCTGGCTCTAAGATGGCCACAAGTTAGAATCGCTCCGCCGAGTCCGGCCTTCTATCCTTCAAAATCCTGCTCAATATAGCTGAAACCTTACCGCAAACTTATGGAAACCAGAAACTAACAGAAGCGGAATACCTGGGACCAGCTACGATGAGCTATGGATCTCTGAAACGCCGGAAATACATGAGGGCTGGAGCCAGGCCTCCGCGATCGGCGCACTGTGATGCTACATATGAGGCACTGGGAGGCGACCTGCCAGGGCACAGAACTTATTGAGCACTGAAAGGAGATGAACTGCTGGCCCGCGGGAGCCTGCTGCTGCTGCCCATGAACTGATTACTCCGCTCCTGAGTCTCGGCCGATCTGCGGCCCCTGGCAGCCCTGCGGGCGTCATCGACTGGCCTGGACCTATGCGACCTCCGACAGGGCGATCGCTGGCCGGGAGTCTACACGCTAAGTACACGACTAGACGCCGCTCTCCTACAGCGCTGCTCTTCTACAGCACCATCGCTACTAACCAGGTGAGATCCGGGGGAAACTGACAGCCCTGGCTGTTGCCAAGGCTCCTGTTGACGGGGCTGGGCCCTGGGGCACTACCCTCCTGACTGCAGGCAGCGGAGGAAGTCGGATTGGGATCACTTGTGTGGCAGCCGCGCCCCTGGCCCTACTGCTGCCCCTGAGACGTGCTTGCAGTCCCGTGCTCGGGATCGATGGAAGGCCCCCACACTGTTCCCGGCACCCCTGATGAAGCGAGAGCCTAAGGCATTTGCCTTTCCCACCGCATGGAGTGACGCCTCCAGCTGGGACTAATTACTGTGCCACGCTGCTTCTCATCAGATCTGGAGATATTCCCGGGGCGAAAGGGGAACATACAGAAAGGTTCCACCACTAAACTAGCAACAAAGGGGGAAGAAGGAACTAGTTTGAACACAGCAAGATAAAGTGAGGTGGGGTGGCCCGCTACTACTGTCGGACCAACAACGACAGCAGTGCATTGTGAGGCTACATCATGGGGAAAACAGAAAAATCGCAATCCAAACTACAATTCGAACCAAGAAAATCACAGAGGCAGAATGACCAGGAAAAAAATGCCTCAGAATCAGGCTCGGAGGCTGGAGGCCCTCCTCCAGACTCCGACTTAAAGCAAATCCTTGCAGCCATTCAGCGCAGGCTGAACAAAATTGATGGTAAAATTGAGCGTTAACTTTCTGGATGGACAGGATGTCTGAAAGACTGGACAAGCATGCAGAGAGCCTAGACACTGTAGAAAAAAGGTTTTTTGATGCTGAAGACGCCTAAAATGCCACGTACCTTTCGCACACTACCATCGACAAACAACTTCGACTGGTTCAGGCTAAGGCGGAGGATTTGGAGAACCGCTCAATACAGAATAACCTTCGGGTGGTGGGCATTGCAGAGTCCCAATATGGACCTTTTTGTAGAACAATTACTCACTACACTGTTGGGAGGAGACTGTTTTTCTGCTATTTTTGTGGTGGAGAGGGCACATCGGTCGCTGGCCCCCAGGCTCGTGCCAGGGGCTCCACCGCGCCCGATTATCGCTCAGCTTCTCAATTACAGAGATCGAGACAGTGCACTTCGCAAAGCCAGAGAACTGCAAGATCTTCGATATGAGGGAATGACAGTATCACTTTATCCAGACTTTACGCAGCATGTGCAGGAAGCACGACGACAGGAAGCATCAGAAAGATCTCGTCCACAGCAGTTTTCAAAAAAAGAAGCGAAGACTTTTCTTATGAGCAAATTCCTACCATAAATAAAAGTCCAGACAATGTTATGATACCTTCTAGATCACAGATAGTTAACACAGATAGATCTCTAGTAATCGTTAGGACATGTATGTATGTTGTAGTAAGCACAAATGGCCCAATCTGATTATTTACGCTTGTTACTGTTGCTTAAAGGTTTGTGCCAAACCTGCCATCGAAAGTTCTTGGTTATGGAATTGTGAATCGCTCTGATACCCTAATAGGGTCATGTCCGCGCTATATAAAACACGGAATAAATAGACTCTTTGCGCCAATCAAGAGGAAGCTCCGTGAGCTGCAACTGGACTACAACATGATGTATCCTGCCAAATTGTGAGTCACAGCCGATGGGAAGACACATATTTTTACAGATCCATCACAGGTGATGCAATTCCTTAAACGGAGAAACGCCAGTCGCTCCAGAAAAAGCCCTTAGATTGACAGCGGGGATGAGACTTCAAATGGAAAAGAATAAGTTCTCAATGCTTCCTATAAACTATTGAGTACTCTGAGTCATGGACCTCCATTGTAGTAAGGCAGGCCCAATTACTGGTTTGTGGTACCCTGCTAGATGTGTGGTGTCACGACTCCATGCAGTAGATAGAACATCATATGGTACAATACCATATACTGGTTTGAACATTTTGGAAGACGAATGCAACGCAGAATGGTCCATGGTAATCTGTAAGCTTTTGGGGGCTTTACACAATTCCCTTGTCTTTATATTTCATTGTCCTCCTTTACTACAGAGACCCCTTTGAGAACGATATATGCAGGATGTTACCCCTAGAGATATTGTCAGGTGGAGAAACATATCAGACATTTAACTAAGCTTATAACACGAGCTATTATGCATGCCAGAGTGTGGTGGGAATTGAGCCGGGCAACATCTGCCCCAGAGTGTGATCAACAAAGGGAGTGTTTTAGATGTTGCGCCTTGTTTTGGAATAAATTTCTTCCTTGTTATCTCGGTATGAGGGAAAGTAGCAGGTGGGTAAGGGTGGTACTCGACTATGCGCAGTTGGGGTTTGCATAACGTGGGTGGGGGGGGAGGCTGTTTGGTTGGCGAAACAATAATATGTGACAGTTACGTAATTCTATGATTACTCTGGGTGTGGTTATCCTATGCAGGACTTCAAGAGAGGTCCAAGGCGAGTGCGTCATGACTAGTAGCAACCTCAACAATGGCTAGCAAAGTGTGTTTCTTAACATGGAACGCAAGAGGGCTGAATGATCACAGGAAGGTCAGGAGGGTCATAGCGTACTTGAAGAGGCATCTTATAGACGTTGCTTTATTCCAAGAGACTCGCCGCAGAGTAATATGCTTACACAGAAGCTTCTCCAGGGAGGGTTTAGTGCAGCGGGATTTACATCACATTCTAGGGTGTATTGGTATGAGGGAACCCAAAGTCAGGAATCTCATTATAAGCAGTGAAGGCAGATCCAAATGAGAGATATGTTATTGTGCGGTGCCAGAAAGATGGCTTAACAGCTAGACTAGTGAATGTATATGGACCCAATTATGGTGACCCGCAATTCTACCATAAGCTTGGGGCTAATTTGATGCACGATAGGAACACCCCATTAATACTGAGTGGGGATTTCAACTGTATCTTAGACCCGCTTGAAGATCATTCCAAGTTTCCCACGCTCCGCAGCCGTTGGAGCCATCCTAGACCTAATGGATGGATTGGAGCTGTTGGATGTTTGGAAGCAACGCTTCTATAATGTTGCAGGGTTTACTCACTACTCAGCGCCTCACAACACGCACTCTCAAATTGATTATTGGTTCATATCCAAGACTCTATTCTCTCAATTTGAAGAGTGCTCCCTCCATGCACCTACTCAGACCATGCACCTGTACAACTTGACTTGAAATGCCCCATGAGAAAGGCTCCAGGGTTTCTTTGGAGGTTTCCCCCTACTCTTTTATTACCCAGTGTTTACTGCAGAAATTGCAATAGCAATAGAGGTTTTCTTCTGGAAAAAACATAGGATCTGTAGAACGTTTTGCCACCATATGGGAGGCTTCTAAAGTCTATATTCGTGAGATAGTCATTTCTAAACATGCAGGAGTACATCAGTCATTGAGGGATCGATTGTCAAAACTGGAGAGGGAAATTTCAGCCCTAGAGGAGACCTTCTAAAAGACAGGGGATGCAAACATTCTGGGGGATTTAAAAGTAGCACTTAAAGAATTTCAGGACACGGCAGACAGGGAAGTTAAACACCATGGTAAATATGCTACGGCAAGGGTCTACGGCGAGGGGGAACGACCAGGGGCCACCTTAGCAGCCTTATTACGTCCCAAATGAGAAGTAGACACAATAACAGAAATTCAAAATGAAGACGGTCTCCCCTTACATGATCTTCAAGATACTGCGGATCGATTCCACAGGTACTATTCCCAACTATATAAACTGCACAGTCTTTTCCAAATAATGACGCTATTCATAACTATTTGGAACATATCCAAATGACATGGCTGACTAACACTAACAGGGAATACCTCATGGCCCCACTCACCCTAGGCGAAATCAAAGCGGCAATTAAATCCATGCGCATTGGAGGCTCCCCGGGTGTGGATGGCCTCACAGTCTCCTTTTACAGGGCCTTCCAAGACCAACTGGTTCCACACTTAATGTCGCAGTACGAGGACATGGTTCAGGCTGAAACAATGCCCCCCTCCATGAGAGAGGCTTTAATAATTATGCTTCTGAAACCAGGGAAAACACCTGAGGCCTGCCCCTCTTATAGACCCCTTTCGTTATTAAATGTTGACACCAAGAAATACGCCAAAATTTTAGCCAGTCGGTTAGCTCCATTGATACCCCTGGTGGTTCGCCCAGAACAAGAAGGGTTTGAGCCAGGTCGCAACTTGACCCTAAATCTAAGAACTATATTTGGTACAATTCAAAGACTAGATCCCGAAGTCAAGGCGGCAGCGGTTTTTTGGGACGCCGAAAAAGCATTCGATTCTGTGGAGTGGGCATTCATGAAGGAGGTACTAAGGAGAGTGGGAGAGGTCTTCCTTAAACTAGTCATCACACTGTACACCCTGCCTAAGGCTAGGATACACCTTGGTAGGGCGGTCACAGCTCCTATTGCTATTTCTAGAGGGACTCGCCAGGGCTGCCCTTTGTCCAACTCCTATATGCACTAGTGGCCAAGGCCTTCTCCTGCGCCCTGCAGTAATATCTCAGTCACAGAGGTTTACGATTCCCAGGCTACCACTTAATAATTTCAGCATACGCTGACGACACCCTTTTATATTTCTGTGATCCGCGATACATCTTGATTCCACACTAACTGAGGTAGTACAGTTTGGGAGGCTATCCGGCCTCAGAATCAACTGGACTAAATGCACTATTTTTTCCTCTAACGCCCAAGACGATCCCAGCTAGGATAGATTTTCCTATGCAGTGGACGGCAGATCCTGTCCGTTACCTTGGGATACAAATCCACACTGATCCAGCAGTAATACTAGCAGAGAACTACGGGACAGCCATTTCAAGACTAGAGGATGACGTTAACAGGTGGATAAGACTACCTCTCTCCTTGATAGGACACATCTCCCTGATGAAGATGGTGGTCCTTCCCAGATTCTTGTTTCTTTTCGTAAACATCCCTATACTACTACCGCGCACTGTGTTTGACACACTGCGAACACTCTTAATTAAGCTGGCTTGGGCCGGGAAGCAGCCAAGGGTTCGATGGGAAACACTGACCCTGCCGTACTCGGCCGGGGGGCTGTGGGCGCCTGATCTAGAGTTATACTACAGAGTGGCACAGGTCACTAATGCATATAGCTGGATACACGGTCCACATGACTCACCCCTTATGTATATAGAGAGAGATGCAGCAGACCCTCTTACGCTCTCACAGATCCTGTTTAAGCCTTCCACAAGGCAACATGGTGTCCTGGACTCTTTAAACTCCACTTCGCAGGCGTGACATAGACTTCTGGAGACTTAGGGGGGTGCTCTCATGTACTCACCACTAATGCCACTGGACTGGTGCACTTGGTTCCCAACGGGTAAGGAAAGGGATGTGCACCGCACAAAGTAGGCATACTTAAGCTGGGCGATTTGTTCCAAAATGGGGTAGCACGCAAGTGGGAGGACTTGATCAGGGAGACGCCGGGGCTCTCACTACTAGATCAGTTCTAGTACCTAAGAGTTCGGCATGCATGACATGAATTACTTGGCGATCACATGCAGGAGCCTATTGCAATGGCTGCACTTACACATGTCATACAAGCGGAAGTTAATAACTATACTATATTCCACTGCGCGGGAACCTAGGAAAGCACAACTCCATAAAGCCAGGTAAGAATGGCAGAGAGACCTAGATTTGATTATAGATAAGTGCTGTTCATACTGCAGTGAGATGACAAAGCGTGTGTCCCTGAATGGCAGACAACGCTTAATACATTTTAAGTATATCAAGATACTAACAGATTGTTTCGCTATGGGCTACGAGACACTGCCAGATGCGACCAATGCATGGAGCAAGATGATGGGTTCTTCCATGTGGCGTGGCATGGCAGTGCCCCGATATTTTGGCATTTTGGGAGAGGGTCTTTGTGAGAAGTTGGCCTGGTATATGCTGTTCACTAATTAAAGTGGACACCTTGCACCAGGGCAAATCGACTCTTATGGTAGATAGGTTTAAGACAACCTTTTAAAGAAAGCTATCCTAGTGGTAGCTGTGGAGAGCAGCCTTCAGGCTAAGTCTCGGAGGAATGTAAAGCAGCTTGTTTTACCATATAATCTCTTGAATCACCAAATGAAAAGACACCACACAGGTATATATATCAAATATATGTATTTATTTCTAAATAACTCTCTACTAATCTCTTTATGAGATTAGAAGACAAACATATGCACAAATCAACGTTTCACAATAAGTTAAGCACAAAATATGGCTGGGGCCCTAGGGGCGTACCAGACCATATACTAAGTAAGAGACTTAGGGACAACGACTTGCAGGGAGACAAGGCCTAGGGCCTTCAGAAGTGCGGGGGCCTCACGAAACCACCCAAGGCAGGTAAGTAAAGGACCCACGGGGACGCGTGCAGTGTAGATACACAGGCGCGGATCGCCGTTGACTTCAATGGGGCAAGTCGCGGTTGGAAATAAAGAGTTTTAGGATACTTCTGTAGAACCTACAAGCAAGTCACTTACAGGGTAAGTCGTTCTAGGGCCCACACCCACAGGAGCACCGTAGTGCTGGAGTTACCTCACCCAGGAAGCCGGGTGCATAGGTGTCCTTTGGTGTCGGGTCGCGGCGTCGTTTTCAAGGGCGACCAAAGAAGACTTGCTGCTTGCGGGAGCTGAAGAAGTGTCCGGTGGAATCCAAGCCTGGATTCTGAAGAAGGATGACCTGAAAGCAGAGGGGACAGTGTTCAAAGTCACTTGGCAGTGACTCGGGGCAAGGAAGATGGATGCCCACCGTCGTCGAGTGATTCAGGTCGGTTGCGGGTGCCTTGACTCTTCAGCCACATGGTCCAGGAGGTGTCGACGACGACCAGGAGCTGGATTCGGTGGGTCCCTCGACGTCTGCAGCTGACTGCGGTGTCGGCAACTCGATTGGAGCCAACAAGCCTTGGCAACAGCAAGTCTCGGGGAGATGAAGAAAAGTCGATGGCGCAGACCAGCAAGGTCTGAGGGACTCACCCAGCGAGGGTAAGTCAGGGCAGGCCTGGAGCAACCAGGGGAGCCCTTTGGTTTCTTTAAGAAGTCTTCTGGGGACCCACAAGCCGGCGGGCAAGGGATTGCGAAGACACCTCGGGCGGAATCACTCAACAGGGGCCCATGGTCACTTGGAATGGTGTAGGCCTCTGATCTTCGGACGGATTCCTGCTGGAGGTCGGGACCATATGTGGTCCAAAGCACAAGTTCGTAGAACGTTGTGAAGGGGTTGCACTTGACAATAGTGCACGGTACCCAGGGGTCACGGTTCCTCGTTACTCGTGGGGTCCACTTGCCTCAGCTTCGCTGGGGACTCACGATGGCCTGGGAGAGGTCAGGAAATCCACTTCTTGGGCTGCAGGGACTTCGGACTCCGGCGGGAGCGGCATAGTTTGCGACCGTCGTTGTCGTTTTTGGCGCCTGCCAAGCAGGGGAGTCACTCCTTGACTCCAAGGGAGATTCTTCTGTCTTCCAAAGGTAGTGGAACGTCGAAGGGCCAGGATTCTTCTGTAGAGCGTCGTCCAGGTGTTATCTGCTTTGCAATGGCAAGGTTCCCCCTCTTATACTAAAAAGAGGGGATGGACTAGCTCTATGACCCCACCTATGGGAGGGTCAAGGGAGGGGTGGCTACACCCACTTCCCTTTGTCCAGTTTCGCGCCAGAGCAGGGGCAGGTAGCCCCTGAGCTGGTTTGAACTGGCATATGCACAGAGGAGCCTTTTGCTCCCCCAGTGCAGGACTTCAAAGCACTCTAAGAGTGCACCCAACCAGCCCCAATACACATTATCCTGTCTGGGGAGGTGGTCACACCTCCCTGCAACAGGAAACCTATTGTCCAGGCCTCCCCTGCCGGAGTTTCGTCCAGCAGCAGGAGGCCAGACTTGTGTCTGTGGCAGCAGCATCCATTTTGTGATGCCAGGGCTTCAGAAAGAAGTTACCGGGTAAGCCAGAGTTAACATGTCTTTCCCTCTAGAAGGGTGGAATGCTACTCCCGCCGCCAGGATTGGCGGGGGGTAGTATTCCAAGATGTTTGACACCAAACACGACATGTTTAGGTGCAGCCATTCCAAAGTTAGCATTTTACCGCGAGGTTATAATGCGCTTAAGAGTATATGGTCAGGCTGCACTACAAACAGCATCAGAGATGGTCTCCGAACGCTGCAGAGGGGCCCTGCTCATGCAGGGGCACCCTCTCACATAGGAACCATGCACTCTGCCTTTAGGATTGATAAGGCCTGCCTTAGGAGTGACTTATAGGTTTATATGTGTGTATGTATTTAGTGATATAGGTAACCTATATCACAGTAAGGGGTGCATGCACCACCCTACCCAGGCTGCAGTAGCAGACCTGTGGTGTCAGTTTGGAGGGCCTTCCAGGGGTGGCATAATACATGCTGCAGCCCCTGGTAGGCCTCTGAGGTACCTATGCCCTTGGTACATAGTATACCATATACTAGGGACTTATAAGGGCACTCCAGATTCCAATCAGAGATGTGCCTAAGGCACATGGAAACCTTTTTACAGAGAAAGCAGATAGCCTGGGGCCCTGAATAGCAGGATCCCAGTCCAACTAAGTCATAAACCAGCAAAACACCATAAAAAAAGTGGGGGCAACCATATAGTCAGATTCCACCTTCCTACAGTCTTCTATGTATTGAGTGAAGTCACAGGACAGCGCTTGGCACCTAGTCCACCGGTGGCCCCGTTGGGTTATGATAGAGAGATAACAGCCAGCTGTAGGAAATTAGTGGCGATGGACTTGCTGCTTGCGAAGCGTAGAGTGGCTATGCGCTGGGCCAAGGGTTCAATACCTCTCATCATGGAATGGAACGCTGATATAATTTATTGTAACACCCAGTCAGATACATACAATGAACTGCTGCTGCCGCAGAGCTGCCCCAAGGGCTTTTGGGGATTATACCAGCAATATTGTATTGTATTGTAATTGCATTTGTATAGCGCTTACTACCCCTGTATCTGATTGGGAAAGAGACAGGGGAACCTGAGGGAGCACTTGAAATAGGCAATTAATGGAAATCTCCGATATACTGAGTCATTTGTTTTTGTACAACAAAGGTTCTCTACTAGGGCCTAACATTTCGACCTCTGGAGTCACTGCCTGTTAACCTTGTGATCTGTTTCCCCTCAGACCAATATAATACGCACTGTACTCAATATCCATGACCCAATAATACATGATTAGAAGATAATGTAACATGCCCAGATAATGATGATGGGTTTGTCTTGCCCTGTTAGTTTTGTATGGTTTTTTTTGTATTTCAATCATAACTGAACACTTATTGTGAAATTGTAGACTATGACTTATAAAATGTAATAAACAAATAATAATTAAAAAATAAGAGGTTGGTGCCTTAACACAGCTTTACAGCTCACAAGCTGTGAGTCATTGGTTCAGGTTTTTAACTTTTCATTATTAACAGTGCATTTCATTTTTGCGGAATCTGTTAACAAAATATAAGTTTTGAACCTTTCACTCACCCTCGTGCCAAATCCAACCAGTCTGTGTACTTCAGGAACAGATGGAGGTCAGTAATTTTTGTCTTGTCTGTCTTTCTCTGCCAAGGTGTAGTTTGTCTCTAGGGAAAATCTACCAACTCTAGATATTTTTGTAAACTAAAAACCATGGGGAGCACTGGGTGGTGTGCCTCTCATGGACCCCAACAAGTTTTCTTACCCACAATGCCATGCAAACCTCAAAACGTGATTATAGTCACACATTTTCCTTTCATTACTGTGCCACAATCTTCTGGAATCAGAGAAACCACATTTTTCCTACCAGTAAGCATTCCCCCAGGTCTCCTGATAAAAATGGTACCTCACTTGTGTGGGTGGGGCAAGTACTTGTGACATGGAAGGGACCAAAATTTATTGTCGAGACATCAAAATTATCTATCACCAAACAACCTGTTTTTTTGGTCCTGGTCTCAGGGGCTATCTAAAGAAACCTAACCAACATAGACATTTCTGAAAACTAGACACCCAGTGGAGTCCAGGGAGGTGTGGCTTGCATGGATCCCCCAAAGTTTTCCTATCCAGAATCCCCTGCAAGCCTCAAATTTAGATGATAAAATCACATTTTTGGGTTGGAAAGTTAGGGGATCACCGGGCTGACAAAACCTTCCTACCACCCAGCATTCTCCCAGGTCTCCCGATATAAATGGTACCTCCTTTGTGTGGGTGGGACAAGTACCCGTGGCAGAGAAGGGCCCAAAATGTATTGTGGAGACATCAAAATTATCTATCACAAAACAACCTGGTTTTGCAAGGGGGTCACTTGTGTTTTTGGTCCCGGGCTCGGAGGCCATCTATGGAAACCTACCAATCCCAGACATTTCTGAAAACTAGACACCTGGGGGAGTCCAGGGAGGTATGGCTTGCGTGGAGCCCCCAAAGTTTTGCTACCCAGAATCCCCTGTAAACCTCAAATTTAGGTAAACAAATCACATTTCCCTCACATTTCTATGTGGGAAAGTTATGGGATCACGGAGCTGACACACATTTTTTACCACCCAGCGTTCCCGCAGGCCTCCAGATAAAAATGGTACCTTACTTGTATGGGTGGGCCAAGTACCCGCGTCAGGAAAGGCCACAAAACGCATTGTGGAGACATCAAAATTACACATCACAAAACGACCTGGTTTTGCAAGGGGGGCACCTGCATTTTTGATCCCAGGCTCGGAGGCCATCTAAGAAAAACTACCAAACCCAAACATTTCTGAAAGCTAGACAACCAGGGGAGTCCAGGGAGGTACCGCTTGTGTGAACCCCCAACGCTTTCCCCCCCAGAATCCCCTGCAAGCCTCAAATATAGCTTTAAAAAAAATCACATTTTCCTCACATTTGTCAGGTATCACCGCACCGGCACGAAGGTCCTACCATCCAGAGTTCCCAGTGGCCAAAAACCCAGGTGACTCCCTTGCAAAACCAGGTCGTTTTGTGATGGATAATTTTGATGTCTCCTCAATACGTTTTGGACCCTTCCCTGCCATGGGTACTTGGCCCACCCACACGAGTGAGGTACCATTTTTATTGGGAGACTTAGGGAAACGGGTGGAAGTTTGAGGCTTATTGCAGATTCCAGAACTTTCCATCACAGAAATGTGAGGAAAATGTGTTTTTTTTAATACAAAGTTTGAGATTTGCAAGGGATTCTGGGTAACAGAACCTGGTGAGAGCCACACAAGTCACCCCATCCTGGATTACCCTGGATGTCTAGTCTTAAAAAATGTGTACAGGTTTGCTAGGTTTCCCCAGGTGCTGGCTGAGCTAGGGTTCAAAATCCACAGCTAGGCACATTGCGAAAAAAGGGTCAGTTTTCACTGTAAAAATGTGATGTGCCCACGTTGCGTTTTGTGGTGTTTCCTGACACGGGCACTAGGCATACCCACACAAGTGAGGTACCATTTTTATTGAGAGACTTAGGGGAACA
Organism: Calotriton arnoldi; assembly: GCA_963921515.1. NCBI lineage: Eukaryota > Metazoa > Chordata > Amphibia > Caudata > Salamandridae > Calotriton > Calotriton arnoldi. Next base: position 19,668 of record CAWUFW010019287.1, on the reverse strand, counting down.
CAGAATTGTATAACAAGTGTTAATAACAATTGACTTCCAAATGTAAGACAACGTGTGAAAAAGATCTAATTTTGAAAAATGTCCTCTAATTCACATTCTAGTATGGGTACCCACAATTTTGGAGATGTGCAAATAACTACCGTTTCTAAACTCTATATTTTGTTCCCATTTCGGATATACATAGGTATCCTTGATACCTAATTTTTACTCTTCATATTTTACCAAATGAATTGCTGTATACCCGGTACACAATGAAAAACCATTGCAAGGCGCAGCTCAGTTATTAGCTCTGGGTACCTCGGGTTCTTAGTGAACCTGCAAGTCCTATATATCACCACAACCAGAAGGGTCTAGCGGACCTAACGGTATGTTGCTTTAAAAAATCTGCCACACCTAGGAGAAGTTACAGGTGAAAATGTTTGCATAAAGGGCTTTTTTTTTCCAACGCAATATTAATCTTTTTTTATTTCAACTGTCAGTTTCTAAAGGAAAGCCTTGAAAGATATACACAAATGACCCCTGGCTGAATTCAGAATTAGGTCTACTTTTTAGAAATGTATAGCTTTCCAGGATCCCTTATTGCTTTCACACCTATTTCTACCACCAACTTGAAGGAGGTTGAAAGCACACAAAAAAAGGGAAAAATAGGCTATGTCCCAGTAAAATGCCAAAACTGTGTAGAAAATGTTGGTTTTCTGACAAAAGTCTGCCTGTTCCTGAAAGCTGGGATGATGGTGATTTTAGCACCACAAACCCTTTGTTGATACCATTTGCAAGGAAGAAAAACAGACGCTTTCTTCTGCAGCACCTTTTCCCCCATTTTTTCAAACAAAAACTAATGTTTAACTGTTTTTTTACTAATTTCTCGGTCCTTTCCATGGGAATCCACAAACCCTGGGTACCTTTAGAATCCTCAGGATGTTGGAAGAAAAGGACACACATTTGACGTTGATACCTTATGTGGACCAAAGGTAACAGGGGCCTAAGCACGAACTACCCCAAATAGCCCAAAAAAAAAAGCTGAGCAGGGGGTGGGGTTTAAAAGCACGGGTGTTAAAGGCACAGGTGAGTGTGCAGCCTGGCTCGCTCACTGGTGTTTCACTACGAAGTCACATACTGCAGCGCACTTTTGATACAGTTCCCATTCACAGCATCAATGGCAAGGTAAAGCTCTAAAGAGTGGGCCTGATGACATGCAGCTCATACGAAGGAAAATAAGCCGAAAGACTAAGAATACTACAGAGTAACCAGTACTTCCACAAATGCACCATTTTCTTCCAGACTGATGGGCAGAGACGAGCATTCCCAATCCAGCCAAATAAAGAAAGCGGGTGGGGGAAAAAGCATATCATGTAGTTAAGAGCTATCAACTGGGTCATATTAATTTGGACAACTGACTTACTATGCCCAGCTCAGCTACCCTCAGAGTACACCTCGGCTCAGATTACCAAGCGGAGATTTTTAGTACAACGCCCTCTATGAATGGTTGTCAGTGTGAAATAAACATAACTTATAGTCTGCGATCTCCTGGAGAGTTTTTTTTTTTTTTTTTAACACATCTTGTTCCGATACCGGACCTACATTTCTAAAGTTTTATTATTTTAAAATTTTAGCTTTGATTGAAATTTGGGGTGTGCATAAGTTCATTTCTTGAGTGTGTTTTTTGGTTGTTAGACATTTATCCTACAATCATTTCCTCTGAGGATTTGTTTCACGCAGACCGCTATTTGCGATGGTTACTCAACAAAACAGGGTTACTTCTGAGGAAGGTATACTGTGGGTAGTATGGGGACTTTGGTACTGCTCCCATCAAGGTTAAAATGTTGTTCCAAAGTTTGGTGATGTCCTTACCCAAAGAGTCAGAGGCAATCAATTGTTTGACCACGAAAATACCACTGCCGTCGTCAACCATATTCATCCTGTAGTTCAGACTTCTCAAAGGTGTACCTCATGAGCTACTGGTAGCTCTCTCCTGGTAACTTTAAGTAGCTCTCCTGTGTGCAGCCCACTGAACTAAATTCAAAGGTTTTGTTTAGTTGAATTAGTATATGTATACCAAAACTGAAAACTGTGTATTTGACACGAAAATGTGAGCATTTTCAGTACTCATTAGCTGAGGTTGGAGAAAAACTGCTGGATTTCCAAAATATATTTAAAGCTGTTATGTGAGTAATACAAATCGCAAGGTGTTGAGCAGACTATTTCTAATTTGATTAACTTGGTGCTAGGGCTATTGCGTCTATGGCTGTTGTGAACTACCCATATAGAGGTATTCCATATTGACAAAGCATTTTTTTACATTACTGCTAGCAACCGTGCCTGATGCATGGAGGCGATCACTGCTGGTAATGTTGCATATAGTGGCCATTAATGTCATCTTGTGTGATGTGGTTACTACTACATCTCTAATAATATTAGAAGCTCCGGGGGATTTTCATTGAAGAGAAAAAGGGCTAATTACCTAAGAGGTTGGAGAACCCTGTTGTGGTTCATGTTTCAGGAAAAATATTTATATCAATCCAGGCTACCTATTGCAACCAGGAAGAAATAGGTAATACAAATTAAATACATTTTTGGTTCTGCATTACAGGGGTTGGTCTTATTTTAATGGATTGAATGGGTTAAACAGCCCAAGAACATACCATGGTGAGACACCCAACTGGTCAGAACATTTGTCTACTTGGCAAATAAAACTTGGGACTTTTGAGTGGAGGTACTGGACCACCAGCATAGATCATCTAGAGAATTGCTCAGATCAGGTCATGAGCCTCTGCAGAATCCCCAAAAAAGGGTTCTGCTTCTCCAGCTAATGGTCTTACAAGAAGCATACTCATGACACTTAGATAACAGATCTTTTAATGGCTCATGTTCACTCTGTTCTTCTAGATCTCCACCCTTGAGGTATATGTTGTCAGAAAGAAACCAGATACTGGCAGCAGAGGGGGCGTGGCCTAGCCGAGCAGCATGATGGCCACTCATTGAGAGGGCTCTGCCAGCCAAGGAAAAATCCTACATTTATCTGCTCTGTCCGGTGATACCCAGATCACCAATTCACTGGATCGGGATACACAGAACCCGAGGCTGCAGATACTGGTGCCAGAGTGGAGGAGGCTGAATCGGGAGGGCTGCCAGAGCGCCGGGCCCAGAACACAGAATGTGGACCTAACGGGCCTCCGCGAGGAATGACAGAGAATCGACGTGTACGCTGCCGGACACCGACTGCTGGTGCTGGATGCGACCCGGAGCCCCGGGGGCCCACGGAAAAGGCTTCAAATACCAGCTGCCTGGGGGTGGAAGAGAGGAGGCTGGCCGCAGGAGCGGGACAGAGAGGTGAGTGGTGGCTCCTCCCCCCCCCGGCTTGGAGCCAGCACTGCAGCTGTTGTGTTGGGCGTCACCAGCATGGCCTGTGGCTCAAGGGCTGGTGCCTCCCGGGCTGATCTGGGCCGTAAACACGCGAGGGCCGTTAATTGTGCACAGCATCGGGCTGCACCCATAAAGACTGCAGGTAGGCCGGGTGGCACCGAGGGGGAGCCACGGTGCTGTCTGTTCTCGGAGTAATGAGGCAGATACCGGAAACCAGCGGAAAGGGCGCTGAGTGAACTGGCACCCAAGATATTAGTGAAGACGCTTCAACTGTGCATATGCCTGCCCTGTTAACTTCCATGGACATTCTGTAGGTCTGTAACTATACACAAGAATACCTGCTCAGGTCAGTTGCATGTGTTGAGTTGTAGTTGCCTGCACTTCTGGCCGAAGGTGTACTGTGTATTGCGCCTCACAGGTGGTGAACCGTTTAGGATATGTGCTGATTGCTCCAACCCGAGCTTGGAGAACTGACCGCGCGGGGCAAGGCCATCGCTGTCCTGCCCCAGCTGGCTGTAGTTACCGTGACTCACCAGAGTAATAGCACAGGAACAGGATTGTGGCTTCTGGTCAATCTGTCGCAGCTAGCACAAGATGGGGAAAACGGAAACTAAACAATCTAAACTCAGCTTCGATAGCAAAAGGCAGACTCGGCACACAGATACTGAAGTGACACAGGACACTGATGCATCCTCTAGGGATGAACTTGTGCAGCCAGACATAGACCTTTGCACCATACTATTGGAATTGCAGTCCAGCCTCAAAACCATAGACGGGAAACTGAATGCTTTGACTGCCCGTCTAGACCAAGTAAAAAAAGAGTGGATGTTCAGGAAACCAGGCTAGATGCGCTTGAAAATAGAGCATCAGACGGACATGAATACCAGGTCAACACCAAGGAACAAATTCTGCAGAAGGAGATAGTGCTGTCAGTTATAAGGGCCAAGAACAAAGACTTTGAAGCATGCGCTCACCGCAATAACCTGTGCATCACTGGAGTGCCTGAAACCACCGCCATATCAAAAATGGAAAACTTTATGGAGTCCCTGCTAAGAGACTGGTTTGGGACAGATCAATCAACCATGTTCATAGTGGAAAGAGTCCACCGCTCCCTGGGCCCTAAGCCCCGTTTGGGGCCACCCCTCGGCCCATTATTGCTTGGATACTAAACTACAGAGACCGAGATGTTATCCTATGACTGGCAAGAGAGCATGGCACCATACAACATCAAGGTAACACTGTCTTTTTACCCAGACTTAACCCCCATGATGCAGGAGGCCCGTTGTGACTTCCATCCTGTGAAGAGACTGCTCAAACAGGCGGGCACCCCTTAAGCTCTTCTCTACCCAGCAACATTGCATGTGAGGGAAAATCTCATTTTACAGATGTTAAATCAGCGTTGAAATTCGCCAAGCACATCGGTGGCCCGAAACATTCTTTCTCACCATCCCCTAGAGCTGGGGCAAATTCCACTTTGATGACAATGATTAACCCTCTATAATAAAGATCTCTATTATAGCAGGTACCCAGAAAACCTTGCTATAACTGGGTTGGCAAAATGGTGGCCAGGTCCCGATAATGGTTAAGGTATATGTCAGATGGGTGGTGTCTCGCTTTCTAAAATGTTATGCTGGCAGCGGGCTCGGCTGGGGACCCACCAGGCACTTGATACGCTTGGCTACCTCACCAGCCGTACTGAGTTGGGGTGGCTAACTGGGCACAACCCAACTGGTGGGTTGGTGTAGGTGGTTGGGGCAGTTTCTGAAGTTGTTCTTGGGGCTATGCAGGAAACAAATACTTTGTTATTAAAGGAAGAACGCGGGTCCGAGCACAATGTCAGCACAATTAACGTATATACAAGCCAGGAACTTGGCGACATGGTGGTGTCTGTGAGACACACACAACGGACTCAAATACGACACTTGGGCTGCCCAAAGTGGAGCGCACATCAAATGACCTAAGATGACGTCAAGCACATTCCTCACGAGGAATATTCGTGGTCTGAACGACCACAGGAAAGCACAACTGGTAGTCTTATCTACTCAGGCACAAAATTTACATATGCTTCCTACAGGAAACTCATCTTACTACTGAGTCAATGTCCAGGCTGCACGCTAGACACTGGGGCCATACATATACAGCAACATACTGGAACTACTCCAGAGGGGTGTTGGTGCTCATTCGTAGAGACCTGGGCTGGACCACAATACAATCTCTGTCATATCCAGAAGGCAGATGTGTCATAGTGGATGGACACATTAAAGGGAAGGGCATTACGCTAGTGGCTGTATACAGCCCCAACACAGATGACCCGCAAGTTTTTCTGCAGGGTTTGGGCCAAAGTCACATGGGTGGGCACTGACACAGTGATCGGGGGAAGGGGTGGGGGGGGGGAAGAGTTCAATGCAATTCTAGATACGATGGACAGATTAGGTGCCGCCCGCTGCTTGCATCCCAGAGGCATGGCCAAGTTGCAGACTATTAAGAAAGAGTGATGCCTAGTCAACATATGGAGGAAAATGCACCCAGATACGTTAGAAGGTACCTGACTTTCCATACACCACAAGGCGTGGTCTAGATTGGATTTCTGGCTGGTGACTAGGGACGCTGCCTCCTGGACGATGGAAACCAAGCACGTTCCACACACACAGTCAGATCACACACGTCTTGCTCAGATTATTGCTACCCCAGACGACTCCGAAAACCTTTATGTGGTGACTGTCCCCAGAGGCACTAGTAGATATTGCCTTTAAAGAAGAAATCCGCAAGGAAATACTTGACTACTTCGCAACAAATAAACTCAGTACAATCCCCGGCAACTCTATGGGATGCATTCAAGGTGGTGATAAGGGGGGCATGCATAGCCAAACAGGAAAGGGTCCTAAAAGACAAAAGACACACACTAACGTTGAGAAAGAAGTACGCGACACAGAACTCACATACTTTCAAACTAACGATCCCAACCTTCTGGCCACCCTAAGAGAAAAGATAACGACAGATAGAGAAACACGCTTCTTGGGCAGATTCATGCAGGCCCGCAGATACGGGGAAGGGGACAGACCGGGTAAAACTCAAGCCACTATGCTTAAAAAAAAAAAACCTGTCTTCCACTTATATTACGGAGCTATTAGACACGGACCTCAATCCAATACGAGAGCCGGCCACTCTCCCAGATGTCATCACGGATTTGTATACGAAACTGTACACTTCTTGCTCCTCACACGAAACACACACACTAATTGACTAATAGGACACAATACAGCGAGTCTGGTTAGATGGGGCACACAGAGAGTACTTGGACGTACCATTTACCGAGGACGATATTATTCAAGTGATCCAAGGCATACCAGGAGATAAAGCCCCAGGGTCAGACGGACTTACAACCTCATTTTATAAGGCATATGCCCAGCTATTGGTGCCACATCTGTCTAAATGTATACCAAGAGGTCCTTGAGAAGGGTACTTTCCCACCGTCTATGCGGGAGGCATTAATAATTACACCTCAAGCCTGAACACACCTGCAACTCATACCACCCACTACCCTTGATAAATGTGGTTAATAAATTATACGCAAAGTTGCTGGCATCCCGATTACAGCCCCTTTTACCTCTAATAATCCGGCCTGACCAATCCGGCTTTATCCCGGGTAAAACTACCTCTCACAACCTACGCACACTTTTGCAGTGGTACACTTACACCCTCAGGTGCCCCCACTCACCGCCATATTGGACACCACCAAGGTATTGTACACCTTGGAATGCCCATTCTTGTTTGCACTACTGGCCCATATTGGGCTCAGCACACAATTCATACAGCAAATATGCTTACTGCACACAGGCCCCAGGGCACGGATCAGATTTAATTATGTAGTGTCCACACCATTCACAATTTCCCGTGGCACACGACAGGGGTGTCCGCTGTCACCCCCGTTTGCTATAGCAATGGAACCCCTTGCCGCAAGACTTCATCAACACCATGTATACCGAGGTTTGGGATTTACGACTAGAGGTCTGGTGGCATCCCTATATGCGGACAACATTTCACTATATGTTAGCAATCCAAAAGACAATCTAAATCCCATGATACGAGAACTGTTAAAATTTGGTCAGTTCTCAGGGATCCTGATCAACTGGTCCAAGTTTGTATTGCTTCCCCTCACAGACAACGCGGCCATTCACGTTGGACTAACAAACTGCAGTGGGCCTATGGCCCAGTCAAATAACTGGGCGTCTGGGTCAGCAGAGCCATGAAAGAATTATGGGAGATGAACTCTGGCTGTGTAATTACGTGGCTAGAGGAGAGAATACCTATTTGGACAAAACTGCCTATCTCGATGGCGGGCCGAATAGCAATTGGAAAAATGATTGTCCTGCCTAAGCTGCTGTATTTGTTCGTCAATTTGCCCATAGACTTAAGCTCGGCTTGCTTTAAGCAACTCAGATCTAACATGGTTGCCTTGGTCTGGGCAGAAAAGCAACCTAGAATAGCATGGGAGGTCCTGACACTACCTCTTCTCCAAGGGGGGTTGGGAGCACCAGATTTCAACCTATACGCGTATTGTGCACAATCCCAGTTTCTGCAACATTGGTTATACCCAACTTCATTCTGATCCCACGTCGCTATAGAACAATATAGCGCTGCCCACTCCCACTCTCCCCTGCACTATACCAAAAATACAAATACCTGAGTAAGGAGGTAAATACCGTGGAGACTTTGAGGTGCGCATGGAATGGATTAACAAAGAGAATGGGCCTCCCCGGTTTATATGTCCCATCCATCCCACTTGCATGAAATCCCCACTTCCCCACGCTACAGGATAGTGGCGCAATAAGACGGGGAATCTCAACATCACTAAATTTGCAGACCTCTACCCAGATGACGACTTTATGGCCCTTCCCCAGCCAGGAGACAGTGCTCCTCTCAATATGTCTGACACTCTACTCTATTACCAACTGCGGGCAACTTGTCATACATTGCATAATACATTCCCGGCTCCAACCCAGACCCTTGCTACACTGTAACATTTACTGAAGGTAGCATCACCACACAAACTAATTACCAGATTATACACAGTCAGACAGCGAGCACACCCGATAATTTACCCATGGGCGTTGGATGCCTGGAGCTCCGATCTCACACCCCCGGTTACAGCCGAACAGTGGCTCTATTGCTGCGACCAATTGGAGTTCCTGTCCTGTTCCGCCCCCACCGAATGTATGGAACACCTTTGCAAATCCATGACATGGGTCTCAGGGCAGACAGCAAGTGTTGGCAATGCAAGCTGCCAGATCCCACATTTCTTCACAAGGCATGGTACTGCCCACTGATAGTGAGATACTGGGTCAAAGTGTTCAACACTGTGTGTGATATTACAAGGGTGGACGTCGACCATCCACCATTAGTGGGACTCCTAGGTTATGTCAAAGAAGTCCCCCCCCGCTGACTTGTCACAATGTTGTTGTTGCTGGCCAAGCACAGAATAGCAGTGCACTGGGAGGGGAGGGGGGTGTTCACACAAGCCCATTGACTCATGGATCAAAGATGTTGCATTTTGTCAAGAACTGTCCACATTCTGGGAACTCAACCCTCCCGCTTCTGGCCTCATGATATTTGGGCTCCATTTCTAGTCTGGCTTAGACAGAGATCGGCCACGCCCAGCGCCCACTGGAGGGAAATTTCCTAAATGAACTCCCAGCCCAAGCGATCCGCCTGTGATGCCATTGCAAAATCTGTAGCCAGCCTGTGTTCTAGAGATGGAAGAAGTTGGTAGCCGCCAAGAGCACCTACACTGTTTGGACCATTGATTTGATGTTTTCCGTAATGTATGCCCATGTTATTGTCGATTGTGCCATGTGCCCAACAATTTTTTAAGGATGAAGTGACAGCTGGGACCCGAAACAAAGGATGTTATCAATTGCCTGCACCCAATTGTTATTCCTGTTTCTTTAGTTGTTTAAGCCACATTGTCAAAGTGGCTATGTAACCATGTGGAGTATGTTGTGGCTTTAAAATACCAATAAATAAAGTTTTTTTTTAAATATATATATATATATATATTGGCAGCTGTTCTTCTAGATCTCCATCTGTGTGGTATATGATTAGTCAGAAAGAAACCAGAGATATTGGCAGCTGTCTCTCATGCAACCCACACCACTTTATCAGTTGGATCACTGAATATCCATTGGAGTCATGGAAGAGATAAGAAAACTAATGAGCAAAAAGCGTAAGAAAATTTAAATTGGCAATTAAGTTACAGTCCATAATTTTTTTTAAACGTTTGTTTATGATTTTCACACATGACATGGTAGTACAGTTTCTTAAATCAATAGCAGGTCACAAACACTCCACTATATGTTCATTTTGATAATCGTTTGGCATGAGACGACTCGAGTATTTAGCAGGCAAAAATCGACATTTGACATAGAGTATGTACAGGTATGCCACGTTGTTGATATGATAGCAACACATGATATATAATCCCAACCATATTTCATCTTAGCCCCGTTCCTATTCTTGCGCCGTCTAGGAACCATTCTGCAGGAGGAGGTAGCTCTGGAGAGGCCCCCATATATCCGTGGGTCTAGAGGCAATTGGGAGCAGCTCCACATATGTTGTGGTCTGTTCCTGGAAGTATAATAAGTCAGCCAGTCCTTAAACTTCGGTGCTCGTCCCCTGCCCCACCTACAGGCTACCCTACGTTTAGCTAACAGTAGAGATATAGCAAGAAACTTTCTATATGTTTTGGGTATTAGTGCCGTGTAGCTCAGAAGGGCCACCACAGGATCCCTCACCAGTGTCTATCCAGCATTTTCTCCAGCGCCTCATACACCTCACCCCAGTAAACCTGCACTGTCGGGCACTCCCAGGCCAGGTGAAGAAAACCTGCTCCTTCCCTCCCACATCTATCACATTTGTCATGGTCAGTTAATTTGAATCGATATTTTTTAACAGGCGTATAATATAAACGCTGCAAAAATTTGTAATGTATCACCCGTAACCTACTACTGGCAGAGATTTGCGATGTTTGGGCACAACAGTAATTCCATTACTCCACAGTCAGCTCCTGCCCCAGCTCCTCTTTCCAGTGCGTGTAGGCCGGGCTGACTGGTTGTTCTTGCATTGCACGTATGCCTTTGTATAAGCCTGACACTAAATGTTTGCCACCTGTGGGACCCAACATCTGGTGCAGCGGGAGGAGAGTTTCTGGTTCACGAGGGAAATCCGGGAAGATCGCCCTCATCCCCTGCCTCAGCCTAACATATAAGAATAAGTCCAGAGGGGAAGTTCGCGCCCCCTGAAACATGTGTTCTGAGGAGCGAAAGGTACCCTCCCGGAACATGTCCCCCCACATGTATTTATTCGCAGCCATTTGCAGAGGTTCTGAAATCCCTTCTCCTGTAAAAGGGGCATGTCAGGGTGATAGGTTAACGGGAGTCGCGGAGAGTACAAGCATGGCGACGAAAGCTTCTCCCTGATACAATTCCATGCATCTACCGTGCTGGTGACCGTAGTAGGTGTTGTTGATCGCGCGCGGCGCGAAGTTACAGTCCATAATTGACTAGGGCCTAGGTGTGAGATCATATAGCTGCAACACAGCATTTCCTGGCTAAGAAAAGTTGGTCATTCGGTTTAGTTTTTACATTGATACCTACAAGACAGTTCACTGTATAAGTCAGGCAGTGGTGAAAGGCAAAATTTATAAGCGAGAGGGTGTCACTCAAAGTCAGATGTATTGTTTGGATGCTGCCAAAGCCTTCAGAGAATTTGGTACCAAAACTGAGTGGACAAATCAGGATTTCTTAGCCACTGGAGTAGATTTGGTACCTCACACTGATCCAAGGTTTTATCATTTTTGGCTCTCAAAAACCTTTAGTGGGGTAAGGCTGGAAGATGTAGCTAGGCAGAACTCCACAAGGCCAAATACATTCTCCATGACAATCCACTTAAGTATCTTTCTTTGGGTCAAAAAGCTACAAGCAAGACAAACATGGACATCTTGACTGTGGCGGGTGCACCCTTCTTGAGAAACCTCAGCACCTTGCCTTGGTCCTCCAAAAGTAGGGAGAGGGGGGAGGAGGAGAATGAATAGCAGGATTTCTAGAGCGTGTGGCTACTCTGTTGATTGTCTATGACTAAGTTAAATAAAGTTCTTGTTGCTGGGAAATTCCTCCTGGTCACTCCTGCACTTCCTAAGGCAGGCTTCTAGGCACAAAGTCTTTCTGCAGCTACAGCTCCCTCATGGTACAGTCCCAAATGGTCAGCTGGGCCATTTAGAACAGAGACCTTCTGCCTTTTGGACCCCCACTATGTGTACAATTGCTCCCTCATATTAATTTAAGCAAATAATTTAACTGTTTAACTTGAGAGGTGCTAACCTGTACAATAAAACCTCCATAAAAACATTCCAATATTACGAATTTTAGAAAATGAATAAACTTGTAGTATTATTTAAAAATGGATAAGACTCATAGGTGCTCTATGTGACAGCAAAGTGTAGGTGAGGAGTAAGATATGTGTAAAAGCGCACAAATGAATTGAGGAAAAGGTATACAAAAAATGCCTGTATCACAACCTGTATACACATCTCTTTGTATGTGCACTGATCAAAACACTTGTTCAGGCTTTTTTGCTCTTGCAATGAATGTCCAGGGAATAAATTAAATCAACGGTTTAACCTGGTCAGTTATTTAGATAGAGGGTCTTCATCAGGACAAGAGGATGGTAGTATTCTACAGTGTAACAAAACACACACTACCATTTTGTCACTTTGGTGTATGCCTGAGACTCCTAAATATATCTAAATGAGTCTTACCTCTATGGGTAATAGAGTCAAAGAACACTTCTTAAATTCTTAGACATCTTAAATTGAAAGGGGAAAAAATATATGGTGACATATATATATATATATATATGCCACCATGACAAAAGGGATCATACTGTGCTATACTGATAGCTTGCAACGCTGCTACACGTGTCTTAGCTTATCTCCAAATAGGTAGGTGGAGTGGGTTCTTAAACATTAAATGAGAAACACAAAAATGTGTTTCTATGAGACAGCACCATTTCTTGCAAGTGAACATTCTAGTAGACTTTTTAATAGACTAAGACAAACTTAGGGAGGAAGTGCTTTATTCAGCATGTAAAATGAAACTCACCTAGGATGTGTCAAAAATAAATTCAGACAAACATAAATTCATTATCTGAAAATGTTAGAACTTACACAAAACAGTATTAACAACCGTTCCCAATGTGTTAGACTTAATCTAACAATGCCATCAAGGAGGAGCATTGGAAACTCAGCACAGATTTCAATTCCCAAGACACTGTCAGACCGAACAAGTGTGCGCGCACTATCTTAAATCAAAACAGCTCGCACGGAAAAACATGCATCTGGGCTTCTAAAAATAGAGAGGGGTCTGTAATCAATTTCTAATTATTTGAAGTGATATGTATCAGAAATGCAAAAATTGTATTGAAGCCATATAAAAATGATAATCTCGAATGTACTAAGGAATACAGTAGAAAAGGAAGACTAATGTTTAGAGCACTGTTCAATCAAAAACTTCAATCATATTTTGGCCAAATGGTATGTTGCATCATAGGATACAAGCATGGTGACAGTTATATGTCAAAGTGCTGTGCTCAGTAGGTTTGCGAAATAGTGATGTTTAAACCTTGTTGTTACCCATCACAATTAGATCCAAAAATGTTTTTGAGAATCTGAAAAAGAGGAAATTGTAAAACATCTCTCAAAATCATAAAAACATCGCACATACATACAGCATTGAAAACCTGGAAGTATTGTATTGTAATTGCATTTATATAGCACTTACTACCCCTGACGAAGCGTTGAAGCGTTTTTTCGGCGAGTAGCACGCTACTCCGGAACCCATAAAGGATTAGTGGTGAATTAGTATAGTGAAATATGAAAGTAGTTTGAGTGTTGGATATTAGTTATTTGGATTGAGAAGGATAGCAGAGGGACAGTAGAGGGATAAAAGGTTTGCATTTATGTAGCGCTTGTTACCCCTAATGGGGTGTTGAAGCACTTTCATGGCGAGTAGCACGCTACTCTGGAACTCCTAAGGATTAGTGGTGAATTAGTATAGTGAAATATGAAAGTAATTTGAGTGGTGGATATTAATCAGTTATTTGGATTGAGAAGGATACCGGAGGGATAGAAGAGGGAAAAGGTTTGCATTTATATAGCGCTTGTTACCCCTGATGGGGTGAAGCGCTTTTTTTTTTGGGTGAGTAGCACGCTACTCCGGAACCCATTAAAGGATTAGTGTTGAATTAGTATAGTGAAATATGAAAGTAATTTGAGTGGTGGATGTTAGTCAGTTATTTGGATTGAGAAGAGTAGCAGAGGGATAGAAGAGGGACAAAGGTTTGCATATATATATATATATATATATATATATATATATATATATATATATATATATATATATAATCTACTGGCGGTCGCCAGTAGATAGTTATAGTTAAGACCTTGTTTCTATTCAAAAAGCGTTTTTTCTTTTCCCAATAACTTTGGCGCCGGTTGACGAATCATTGCGAAATTTTCAAAACTAGTGGGGCGCTCCGGTCAGCTCCTGTTTTGAAAGTTTTGGGGTGATTCGGCAAGCGGGGGCCGAGAAAAAAGGGTGGTCCCAAAACGTGTTTTCTCCATGTTAATTCCCATAGGAAACTTTAGACACGGCTACAGCCCGAACTGCTGAACAGAATTGCACCAAATTTGGCAAAAAGGTAGCCCTTGTTTCAGAAAGAACTCTTTTTGTTAAATGGTGTAAATCCGTTCAGTAGTTCCTCAGAAATTCAAAAAAAAGAGGGCGAGAAATGAATTTCCCATAGGAAACTTTAGACACGGCTACAGCTCGAACTGCTGAACGGAATTACACCAAATTTGGTAAAAAGGTAGTGCTTGGTTCAGAAAGCGCCCTTTTTTTTAAAATGGTGTAAATCCGTTCAGTAGTTGCTGAGAAAATCAAAAAATAAAAGTTTCGATATTTAGAGGCACGGAGGATCCGCGCACCCTCCCGATCACGAGCTTTATTCTAATTGGCTGTCAACACTCCAAACCAGGAAGTGTTGGCAGCCATCTTGTGACTCGGTAGAACCGAGTCACAAGAAAAGAGAAAAACAAACGCAAAAAACAAGAAAAGTGGGCAGGGTAGAAACACCCTGACCCCCTAGGCCTGCTCAGGGGGTCCAACAAGGACCCCCAGGGCCCAAAAAAAGCATTTTTTTTTTTTTTTTTTTTTTAAATCGGCCGAATTCGCGCTGGGTGCGCGAATCCGGCCGAGAAAATTTAAAAAAACGAAGCAGGGCTCCCGCGCTTCGTTGGATTGAAGCCCCCGGGTGGGCCAGGTCCCGGGGGCAATGAAAAAAAAGTGTGGGGGGGCCCCAATTTCCCCCCACACTGCCCCGGGGACCGCCACCTCCCCGGGGCTTGATTTTTGTGTTGTGGGGGGGCACGCAGCCCCCCCGCAGCCCCGGGGACCACCACCCCCCGGGGCTAATTTGGAAATGCGTGGGGGGGGCTCCAAGGCCCACCCCAAGCCCCGGGGACCACCACCCCCCCCCCGAGGCTTTCATTAATTATTTGCGGGGGCACACGGCACCCCCGCAGCCCCGGGGACCGCCACCCCCAGGGGCTTCTTTTAAAAAAAAATATACATACCTGTGTGGGTGGGGTTCGAGCCCCCCCCACACACCCCGGGGACCGCCACCTCCCTGGGGCACTAAAATGCTAATTTGGGGGTCCATTACGGACTCCGAGCCCGGGGACCACCACCTCCCCGGGGCTTTGCAATTGAAGGGAGGGGGGCAGCGCGGCCCCCCTCCTGGAGCCCGTGATGGCCCTGGGGTCCGCCACCCCTCAGGGCCGGCTCCTGCAGTGTCCTGGGGTGCTCACCCCCGGGACACTGCTGTTTGCTATGGCTTTTGGAAGCGAGAGCAGGGAAACCTGCTCTCGCTTCCAAAATGCAAAGCAGATTGCTTTTCCACACGGGGATCTGCATGTCAGCAGCTCCCCATGTGGAAAAGCAATGCCGGCTCCTGCAGGACGCGGGGAGCCGGCGGGACCGTGGGGGCATTGGGGCTCCCCCCACGGTGCCCAAAAGAGAGGCCAGGCCCCGGGGGATGGGGTCCCCGGGGCCAGTAGAGGCCTCAGGAGGGGGGCCACGCAGCCCCCTCCATAAAAATAAAAAACAAAATGTGGCCATGCCCCGGGGGATGGGGTCCCCGGGGCCGGAATTGGCCATGGGAGGGGGGCCCACGCGGCCCCCTTCCCGTTCATTTTTTTTTTTTTTTTTTTAAAGGTGTCAGGCCCTTGGGGATGGGGTCCCCATGGCCCAAAAAACAGGGAAAGGAAGGGGGGCCACACAGCCCCCCTTCTTAAAAAAAAAATTTTTTTTTTAAAAAGCCGGCATCGCGCCAAGGTCCCGCCCCCTCCCAGCAACACTCTGCAAACGCTCCCTTCACCTTGTTTGCACAGTGGTGAAGGGAGGGGGCGGGGCCTGAGGTGACATGTGTGCAAACACGCCCTGTGTCGTGTTTTAAGTTGGGGGGTTAAGTCCCCTTGAATCCTGAGGGTCCCTGGGGTCCAACTAGCCCACCAGGCACCTCCAGTAAGCGCCACAGAGCTGCGTTGCAGAGAGATGGTCCAGGCCACGCCCCTTTTTACACCTCTCTGCAACACAGCTCTGTGGTGCTTATTGGAGGTATCTAGTGGGCTAGCTGGACCCCAGGGACCCTCAGGATTCAAGGGGACTTAATCCCCCAACTTACAACGCGCCAGGGGGCGTGTTTGCAGAGTGGTGGAGAAAGGGGGCATGGCCTTTGTCTACCTCTCACCAATCCCACTGCGTGGGGCTTACTGGAGGTAAAAGGTAGGCTAGTTGGCCCCTAAAGGACCCCCAGCAGTGAAGGGGCCTTCATTCCCCATCCAAGAGCGTGCCAGGGAGCGCGTTTGTAGAGTGGTGGGCAAAGTGGGCGTGGCCTGGTACGAGTACTTACCAATGCTGCTGTGTGGGACTGACTGGAGGTAATAGTTTGGGAAGTTGGCCCACAAGGATGTCCTTGGGGGCCAACTACCCCTCTTGTTACCTCCAGTAAGTCCCACACAGTGGGATTGCTAACACGTCTTCGGAGGCCATGGCCCCCTTTCTCTACCACTCTGCAAACGTGCCTCGTGGCAGACTACAGGATGGGGGATGAAGTCCAATTTAGTCCTGAGGGAGTTTGGGGGCCAAGAATCCCTGCTGCTATCTCCTGTAAGTCCGACGCAGCGGAATTCCTGAGCGTTGGTTAGACGCCCAGCACCCTTTATCCACCACTCTGCAAACGCGACTACTAGTTAAAGTAGCATTTTTCTGCACCTGAGCTTTAATCCCCCTGCCCTATTATGTACTAGGGCCTTACAGAGGAGGTCATGCTAATCACAGGGGTACCCCAACACAGTGTTCCCTAGTGTATGTAGGTGTTTTCACTGTATTCTAAGTGTCTTTTAGCATTGCACTGGCTCTAGGCCTGGTTAGTCAGAGTCAGTTACCACCAGTACCCGTCTGAAAAAGCTGTGGGCACAGGATGATTTTGCAACAAGGCCTCTTTCTGCTCCTCTGTTGGTTCTTTCTGCACGTCTTGCTTCTTCCTGCTCTTTTCTTCGTCTTTGTGGACTTCTGTTGCTTCTTTCTGCATTTCTTTTGCTTCTTTCTGTGCGTTTTTTCTTCTTTCTTCAAATGTCCTACCTCTGTAGGCGTAGTTAGAAACTAGCATTTAAAAAACCTTTGAAATTAACTTAAAAAACCATAGCTTTCAGGCACGTTATAGTTAGAAATTAGCATTTAAAAAACCTTTGAAATTCACTGTAAAAAACCATAGGTTTCAGGCACGTTATAGTTAGAAATTAGCATTTAAAAAACCTTAGACATTCACTGAAAAAACCATAGGTTTCAGGGGCGTTATAGTTAGTTGGACATTTCACTCGTACAAAACCAGAGAAATTCCCCCGTTATAGTTAGTTCACCTAACTAGAACTCACGCCCCCGCAATGCACTGCTGATGACATCACATATTACATCACTCATGACGGTCAGTGACATCACTGATGACATCATCCATGTGATAATTTAATGCATCTTCTCACACCCTAATATAACCTTTGATACACCCACTCTAAATTACAGACTGCCATTCTCAAAACCATAGACACTCCAACACCAATAACTACATACCCACTCACTGATTCTTAGGTTTACACACATCCATTCACTCATCCGTACAGTCACTCATACTTATGGTCACTCAGTACAGGACTATCATATGCACTCTTACACCTATATAGACACACACCGCCACTCATCCATAGAGGTACTCACACACCTAGTCAGTCATGCAAATAATTAATCACACTGCCAATTACTCAGTTATACACACACCAGCTCACTTACTCATACAAATACTAGCACATTCTTACGCTCTTATACAATCACTGATACAAGCACACACTCATCCATACAGCCACAATCACACACTCACTTATAGCCATTTATATACTCCAACACACATATATACTGCCTTTCACATATGTAGTTACTCACACATGTACCACTGAGATATACATTCACTCACTAACACACCCATACACACACACACACACACACACACACACACACCCATACAGTCCATCACAGATGCACTCTTGAAACCATGCACCCAGTGTATCACCCACTCACACATCTATGCACTCACACATCTATGCACAGTCACACACACCCCACCCACACAAACACTCAGCCACCCATAGATACTCAGACAACCAATAAATAACCCATATAGACACTCATGTAGTTATTCACAAACCCATGCAGCCGCTTACACACCAACAGACAGACGGATACAGACATTCACACAGTTTAGTCACTAACCCATGCATTCAGTAAGATACCTTTAATCACTCACTTATAGAGTCAGTCACACACCTACTAAATCATCCATTCAGACACATATACCCACTCATTCTTCAATACGCCTTTCCCTATATATATTAAAAATATTTAAACTTTACAGAAACAGTCACTGGATGATGATGTCATTTGAGATGTCATTTGAGATGTCATCAGTGATGTCACTGACCATGTCATGAGTGATGTAATATGCGACGTCATCAGCAGTGCGTTGCGGGGGCGCGAGTTCTAGTTAGGTGAACTGACTATAACGGGGGAATTTCTCTGGTTTTGTACGAGTGAAATGTCCAACTAACTATAACGCCCCTGAAACCTATGGTTTTTTCAGTGAATTTCTAAGGCTTTTTAAATGCTAATTTCTAACTATAACGTGCCTGAAACCTATGGTATTTTCAGTGAATATATATATATATATATACATATATATATATATATATATATATATATATCGCTTGTTACCCCATATGGGGTGTTGAAGCGCTTTTTCGGCGAGAAGCACGCGACTCCGGAACCCATAAAGGATTAGTGGTGAATTAGTATAGTGAAATATGAAATTTGAGAAGTGGACATGTTAGTCTGTTATTTCGATCGAAAAGGATAGTGGAGGGATAGAAAACTGAAGGCTTTAGACCTTTTTTTTTGGGGGGGGGGAGGTCATAGCAGTAGTGGGAGGGTTGGGATTTGGAGGGGAAGAGTCAGAGGGAAAAGTTTAGAAAGGCTTGTTTGGGGGGATCAGTATAGTAAAAAGAGGTGTCAGGTGGTGCAAGGAGGGGTAGAGTAGGGGAGAGTCTAGAAAGGGCTATTTTAGGGATCATTGTAGTGGTATGGGATGAATGAGAGAGGGGGGGGTAGTGGCTATATTGATAGAGATATCGGGTGAGAAATAGGCTAGTGCATTGGAAAGAGTAGTAGAAAGGTTTGTGATGAGTCAGAGTTGAGGTAGAAGATATATTGAGAGGTATAGGGTGAAAATAGGGTAGTGCATTGGATATGCTGAATTAGAAGAAAGTAATAAATATATAGATCCATAAGTACATGGAAAGTTTATAGTTGCATAAAGGAAATAAGTATATGTAGATTAAAGATATTGATAGAGGTATAGGGTGAGAAATAGGGTACTGCATGTAATAAATGTATTTATTTATTTATTTTGGAGGAAAGTAATAAATATATAGATCCAAGTACATGGAAGGTGTATATAGATGCATAAAGGAAGTCAAATATTTATGATATCTCAAGTGTCATCACTGATGTTCCTGTAATGATGTATAGCGTGGGGAAAAAACATGTTGCCATAAATATCCTAATTTCTGCGTTGATTGCTTTATTCGTT
>CAWUFW010019286.1:0-191479 GCA_963921515.1 Calotriton arnoldi | reverse complement strand
TGTGACTCCTTCCAATTAACTTGCATGTGGCCGACATGGGGGAGTGTTTTCTTCTTTCTTCCCCGTCCGTTGTGTGCTTCTGTGATATGCGCTATCTGCCGTGTGGTCGGTCTCCTCGGCATGCCTGTGTTGGTCTATTCTTGGACAATGGCTGTATTCACCGGCTTCTGTCGTAGGGCTGTGGTTTCGGAGTTGGAATGGAAGGTCATTCAGTGCTGTCTGCTCTCCCTTGTGTGGGCGGCAGGCTGCCTTTCCGCTCTGCGTTGGGCCTTGTGTGTGGATGTAATTCTTGGGCCACCTGTTGTCGGTCCCCGGGCTCTTTGGTGTTCCGTTTCATGTGTCTTGTTCATATGTGCAGGGTGGTATGGGTTTTTCAGTGTGGTACTGGCGTTCCTCTTCCCGAAGGAGCCCTGCTTCTCCTAGTTGGTGTTGCCGCCGCTGTGTGCTACGCCATGTTTGTTACACTGGGGTGTGTCCTGCTGTTGCGTGTCTTCACTGACATGTGTGCGTCGGTTGTGTGGCGTTGGGTGTTGTCCGTGAATTGGGCGTTGGGGACATGTCTGTGGCCGGCCTGTCACGTGTCATGTGCGTTCGGGGTGGGGCTGATGTGTGTGCTGCTTGGTTGTGTCCCTGTGTCTGTGTGCGACGCATGCATGGCGCTGCGGTTGGCCTCTGCGTTGTGCGCATGTGTGGCGGCGTCATCGGCGCTTTGGGGCCGTGACGGGGTGGTTGGTTCCTAGTCCCAGGTGGTGTGTACACATGTGTTCCGCGATGTTAGGATTTGGCCTGTGTGTCATATGTGGATGCAATGGTGGATGTGTAGTGTGCACGCGCTGGTGGGGGGTTGTCCGCTTTATCCGCCCTTGCACTGTGTGCGCTGTTTGCGTGCACTTGTTGTGTGTGTGCCTACCTGCGTCTCCGCGGTACGTTGCGTCCTTGGTGGTGCATCAGCAGAAGCATGGGAAGGGCCTGCAGTGCTGGATTCATGCCCGGGGTGCCGCTTCTTCGTTGTCCGTGCTCTGCGTCCGTGTTTCCGCCTCTCTTTCACGTGCGGTGTCTCTTTGCCGTGGGAGCCGTTTGTTTGCGGCATCGTAATTTATGCGCCGGGCGGGACGTGTTTGGTCGGACGGTGTGTGTCAGTTGTGCTGCGCCGCTACGTGTGCGGGCGCACTTTGATGGCGGACGGTGTTGCTGGCTTGCCGGCGGTGTTTGGCCTGCTTTTCGCATCGTAATTGGGCGGGCGTGTGGACTGCTGCGTGCCGGCGGTAACTGGTGGTTTTTGCATCCGCCAGCACGGCGGTTGTGCTTCCGCCCGCCATCGTAATGGGCCCCCAAGTAACATAATAAAGTAGTGACAACAAAAATGGGACGTCTTCAGTCATGGTGAATGAAACCATTTGGTAGAGCCCATTTGTTCTGGAGTCCCAAGGCCAACATTCTCCTCCCATCAGATATGGGAAGGTGAGCAGGATTAGTCAACAAAGTGAATGTGTAGCACACACAGAACAGCATTAGGGATGAGGTTTCTTCCTGGCGGTGGTGGGTGTCCTGCCATCCTGAGCTCCTAGATTTTTCTTTGGTAGTCCCCTTCCGTGGGCAGAGAGGGGATCTGGAGCTGCTGAGACAGGGGTACTTGCAGGTGCATCATCCTCTGTCAGGGCCTCTCTTGCTGTGTCTTTGGCAGATGTTGATGGGGTGGATGTACTTGGGTCACAGGAAGGGGCAGATGAAGGGGGAAAAGCCCTCCAGAGGGTGTTGTTTATGTTCCCCAGCACCCCAACCAAGGGGCCTACCTCAGTGCAGAGGCCGGCCACCTCTGTCTGGACACCAGCTACCTCAGTGTGGATGCCGGCCACCGCAGTGTGGATGTCAGCAACCTCCTGGTATGTGTCTCTGTGCAGATCCTTCAATTCCCAGATTTCAGTCAAAGGCAGACCCATCACATTTTGGGAGTCCTGGTAGACTTCCAGGAGCTGGGTGATGGCAGCCTGGGTGTTTTGATCCTCAGCGGGCTCACTCAGGGGGCCCAAATTTACCCTCTCATGACACCTACCCCCACCCCTGTGCCTTTTGCTGAGACTGCACCCTCCCACTGGGTCCTAGTTCCTCCATGACAGGAGTGGTGCTAGTCAGATCAGAAACCAGGACGGGGGTGCACGTGATGATAGTCACTCTGCTAGGTGTACAAATGGGGGAGCAGTGGTTGGCCATGTTGTCGTAGCTGTGGGGGGAGGTGTGATTGTGGGCACAGCAAGCCCCACTGTTGGTGTTTTCCAAGGCTGACCAGATGGACCAGGACCTTCATCCACTTCTACCTTTTCAGGAGCATTGTCATCACTGAGGGAATATTGCTGGGGAGGAGAGGAACTCTGTTGGGTTTCCCACCGCTGTTCCGGTGCAGTGGTGAATCAACCTGTTGAGAAATGTAGAACATTGTTAACTATGGAAGTGAGGTATCTACATCCACGTTGTTTGTGTCAAAGTTAATGGGTACCTCGAGCCTACATATGGCTTTAATCCATGAACGATGAATACCAACATACCCAAGGCAGGCAAAAAAACATGTCCAACAGATTAGGGAGCAGCATAACATATTGGACATAGTTCATCTTTGTCAGGGGCCCATCTAGCAGTGAAAGTCTTGAGAGGCAATGTACTTAACCTGAATTGAAAATATAGTTTTCTGTCCAAGGGTATGGAGATTATATCTCGGTATGGTTAAAAAAAAATGTGGATTTAAAATCATAAAAGCTTCCAATCAGGGGATGAACAATACTCGCTGTAACTGCATTTTCGTCAGCCCACTGCCAGTAATGTTCCTTCAGCAACCTGGCTGTCAAAGGTGGACTTGAGAGGGTGTGCAGACAAAATATTGAGTACAAAATATCGACTTACCAAAATATTGAGTAAAAAATACAGTGATATGGTAATATCATCAGCAAGAAGATCGTTGTCAAAAATATTAAATTTAAGGTAAGTAATATCGTTTTTTTAAATATTAAGGTCATTAATATCGTTTACAAAAATATAGTTGGTTATAATTTCGTTTTTAATTATTATGTATTTTATTATATTTTTAATGTAAATGATGTATATTTTTTGTATAATTATTTTGTATGTTTTTTAATATGGTGGTTACATTTTCAGTAGTTAAATTTAATTTCATTATTTTTTGTGATTTTTTGTAAAGTAGCGGGTTGTGGGTTTAAAGGGGTACATGTTAGGAAGTAATTTAATTATAATAAATTAATGATTAATTTCAAATTATTGTTATTTATTTAATTGATAATTAATTATGTTAATTGTGCAATAAATCTGTTTTCATTTAATTTTTATGTGCGAGTTGTGGGTTTTATAGGCATACAGGATAGGAAGTAATTTAATTTTAATTAATTAATAATAAGTTGCTAATTAATATTTATTATTTATTTGCTAATTAATTATGTTAATTGTGTGACTTTTTAAAACTTTTAGGTGTGGGTTGTGGGGTTTATATGGGTACAGGGTGGGAAGTAAATTAATTCTAAGTAATTAAAATGTATATTTTTAATTATCAATAATTATTTAATTGATAATTAATTTTGTTAATTGTACAATTACATTTTTTTGATTTAAACTTTTAGGTGTGGGTTGTGCATTTTGTAGGGGTATATGGTGGAGGAAAATAGAATTTTAATCAGGTAATAATTAATTATTTAATTGATATTAATTAATACATTGATAATTACTTTTCTTAATTGTGTAATTAATTTTTGTACATTTTTAGGAGTGTGTTGTGTGGTTTGGGGTTATATTGTAGGAAGCAAATTATTTATATTTAATTAATAATTAATTGTTTTATTAACGATAATTAGTTTGTTGATAAATATTTATGTTGATAGTGTAAACAATTGATTTTTAAAGTTAAGTTTTAGGTGTGGGTTGTGAGTTTTGTAGGGGTATATAGTGGGGAGTAACTAAATTCAAATTATTTAGGAAATATTTTTTGTTAATAAATAAAAATACTTATTTACATGAATAATTATAATAATATTTGTAGTTATTTATGATATGTATTTAACATTATATTATGTATTTATTTAATTTTTAACATAAAATATATTTGGATTTTTTTAACATATTTATTTTTTTATTTGTTGATTATATTGTTGAAAAATTTTTAGTGTGTCGAAGAGAATTTATTTGTTTCTAATGCTGGATTGACTGCAGATGGAATAGTAAATTTTACCACTTGACAGTCCAACACTTGCCCTACTTTTGCACTTATTGAAATGGGAATAGTAAATTTTACCCCACCGCAATCCAACACTTTCCCTACTGTTGCACTGACTGGAGTGGGAATAGTAAATTTTACCTCTCCACAATCCAAAATTTTCTCTACTATTCTAGTGAGTGTAGTGGGACTTGTAAATTTTACACCTCCTGAGTACGACACTTCATCTACTCTTCTAAAAATTGTAGTGGGAATAGTATATGTATTAATTTTAAAATGTAGTTTCCTTTCACATTGTTTACATTTATATTAATATGTTTTGGTTATTTAAAATTATAGTACTTACAATTATGAATATTTTTAATATTTCATTTATTTTTATAAAATTCAAAATGTTTCATTTTTTATTTGTAATTAAAATGGTTTTTAAATTATGGGCATGATTACAATGGTGGCAGCCTGTCGGTGGGCGGTCTCCCTGCCATTTTCAACAACTTCACCGCCGACCACATTTAAATGGCGGGTGGCTGTGTGGCGGTCGGAAAGACCGCCAGCCATGGATCCATCGCAGGCAGAATAATGCCTACAATGGTGGCAGTGCCTACCAGGCACAGCGGTAGGCATTACGATGTTCCTTTCCACCGACCATTTCATGGAAGTGAACCCACCATGAAAAGGTGGGTGGAAAGGGACATTGGGGGACCTTAGCGGGCCCCCTGTGCCCCCTGGCCCACAGACACGGGACCTGGGGGGCTCGTATGGGGGCCCCCTACATATCCCTGCACCATGTGGCAGGCACCGCATGTTGCCTGCCACGTAGTGCAGGGATATGTGTGGGGTGTCTGTTTTGTATTGTGGCGGGTGCAGCAGAGCGCAGCACCCGCTGCAATACAATACATGGGCAATGCAACCGCTATGGTGGCAGTCGCATCATAATTAGCCCTGTGGGACCGCCGCCTTGTAGGCTGGCGGTCTCAAATGCAAAACGATGGCGGACGATCGTAATCAGGCCCTATGTTATTGGATATAGGTATATATATTTATTTTGTATATTATTACATTTCAAAAAGTGTTAAATTATAAAATAAAATACAAATATGATGTTAATAATATAATTAAATTATATCTATATATATAGTTGTGTGTATATACATATATACATAATATATATATATGTATATATATATATATATCTCATTACATTAAGATATAATATATTATTAATATATGTTTGTTTTAATTTTTGAAAATAATAATTGTTATATTTTTCAAAACAATTATTAAAGATATTTTACTTTTATTATATTAGTATTATTATTTAATTTAATTAATGTTTACTATTTAAATTTATTTATATTTAAAAGTCAGTATTTTGGACTACTATATTAGTGACAACTTTATTTTTTTAAAATATTTTTGTCATTTTAATTATAAGTATAGGAAGTTGATATTTTTTACATCAATATTTTTGACTTGATATTCTTGTATGTAGATATTTTGGTAGTCAAAATTTTGTCAGTGAACCCTTGATAGCGGATTGATCCTGTAATCCCCAAGGCCAACTGCTAAAAGCAACTTATGGACTTGTCTTATCCATGGTATTTTACGAAATTTATCAGCAGCCATTACGTCCCTTAGTGCATCACGATATTGTACCAGTTCATGCATATCATTCATTGGTATCACATCCCTTGTTATAGCTATCAACGGTTGATCAGTTCTTAATTTAGAGCAAAGGGAGTTCAATGAAAGGCACAATGGATCACTCTTGATCATATTGATAACGGACATATCAACAAGAGATGACTAGAGACCAATGTCTAAAAAAATGTAATCGATTCAACTGGAATGGAATGAATTGTTATATATATCTGCACCCATCCTATCAGAGAGAGCTCTACCATTGGTGGCCCTTCGGCCAAAATTCAGCATAGGAGCTTTCACCTGAAGGGCAGCCTCTGTCCACCTCAATAATGAGGGAAGATCAAGCTTTGGTATTTCCCCACATCCCATCCTCGTTGCCTACATCAAGAAAGTCATCGTTATCTAAATGCTCAAACATAGCATTAAAATCACCCCCTACAATCAGACCCGGATTGGAATGGCATACTAACAGAAATTCCTCAAGGCTGTAATGGTGTGTGACCTTAGGCCACCCCTAACACCTCTAGATTATATGTTGAATATATCAATATCAATTAGCCTCTCTCTTTTGGCCATGAGGCAAATAGCCAGGATGTCGGGGGAATCAATGTTAAACAAATAGATTTTGCAATACAGATCCATTGTAATCCAAATGGTAAGGCCCCCAGAGGGCGGCTAACAGGTCCACAGGTGGCAGGAACAAAATAATTCAAATAACCAAGTTTAAAAATTGGTTCCACACTCCAGGTTTCTTGAAACAAACAGATGTCATATGACTCAATGAAATTCTAATTGAGAAGAAAAGTGTTAGATTTGAGGCCAGAAACATTCCAAGAATAAAAAGAGATCCCGCCATTAACCACAACAGACTTCCTAGATGAGCACTGATCAGCTGACACCGATTTAATTACGTCAGGATCAACAATACTGTTAGATGGACAACCTAACATTTGGCCGCCATCTCTGGGGCAATCATGTCATGGTCATCAGTGCTTGAGGATACAAAATTAGACATTATGAGTGGAGTATTTGGTGCTAAAGTAGATTTATTTGAAAGAGTGCCAGTTACAGCAGCTATAGGAGTTGTGGAAAAAACTCCCAGTCCAACTGGGTCAGAGGTCCAATCACAAGGCCTCATGAGAGTGATATTCAGTTCAATGTCACTTAAGCAACACTTGAGAAACGGTAAGCTGCATGACTAGTGTAAATCAGTAGTGACATGGCAAACAAGTGAGATGGGGCAATAATAGGGTAGCATCTTGGTTAGAGTTGGAGTGACAAAGCCTCATGGTAGTTGTAGTCACTTCCGTCTCACTTTAGCAACACTTGGGTAATAGTAACCTGCATGAGTAATGAACTAAAGTAGTGAAATGGGGGACAAATGAGAAGGGGCATAAGGAGTGTAGCACCTTGGTTAGAGTTAGAGTGACAAGGCCTCATGGTACTTGTAGTGAAGTCAGTCTCATTTTAGCAGCAATTGTGTACTGGTAACCTCCATGAGTAATGAACTTCAGTAGTGACATGGGAGGCAAGTGAGAAGTAGGCCCGGGCGTAAAACTCCGCTCCTTTTGCAGAGTTTGCGGAATTTGGACACTCCGCGCTCCGTGGAGGATCGCAGAGTTCCTGAATTCAGCCTTTCGGGCGCAAAGAGGAGTTTTTTTTCCGTTCGCACCCTCAAGATTTGTTTTGCACTCACTCACGAGTGCCAAAATACTTTTGGGCTGCTTGTTAGCACGCGCAAGACTTCTCACACCACTAGCGAGCTTTCATGGGACTTTGTGCTCACTGGCACAGCTTCCGGGTGCGATGGCACCAATCTAGTGCTGATAGCAAATGAAACGCTCGAGGAGCTTTTGTGCTTGAGATGCAGGTGAGAGGTGAGAAGCCTTTTTTTTCTTTTTTCTTCAAACAGGAAGGAAGAGCCCCAGAGACTCCAACTTCTTGTTCCTTTCCAGCACGCTCCTCCCAGTGCTTTGTCCCTCTCCTTGTCACTTTTCATTGGGACTTGGAACTGGAAGGATGACTCTCCTTGCCTGCTGCATATATACCATTGGATTTAAGGACTTTGTATTTGAGATTTCACAGGTATTTCAAAAAACTGGTGTATAACTGTGTTGTTTGTTTGATTGAGAGCATGCACCTGGATTTGTTTGTAATTTTATTTGTGGTGGGTGGCCTGCAGTTTTAGGAGGGGCCTAGTTATTTTTTTGCATGCAATTTATCTTCTTTTGTAAAGGAAAAATGTTTAGTACATTTTCTTCTCCATGTGTTTTAATAAGTTTGGCAATATTGATTTAATTCACTATGTGGCCTAGTCAGCCAATGGGCCTTCTACCCAGTAGGCCAGGTACAAGTAATGGGTGCATGAAACAACAGTTTCTGTGGCATCTGTTGAATTGAAACATTATTTAGGGCATGGATGGCATTGGAATAAATTACAAAATGTGGTTATTTAGGGGTATTTCAAGTTTTTATCTGCAAACAGTATATAGTTCAGGTAATTATAGTTGATGCCTTTGGAGGAGGTTTGTTGTTGTAAACTTTTTTAGCCCAGTTATTTTTCGCTTTTGGCATTGCTGAATTAATGCAGATTTTCTGTGCTGCTACGCCTCCTTTGTCTGGCCAGTGTGGGAGTGTGTTTACCATAGGCCATCATTTGTCCTTGTTCCCCATGCCATGTGACTAGGGGCCATTTTGTATAGTCAGTGCCCATGTGTATGTGTTATTTGTTTGTGGCCATGCCTCCTTGCTTGCTGTTTGACAAAGTGGTCAGTGCCCATTTTTTGTAGGCAGCCAGTGTGCTTTTGCTTCAGGCCTGCATGTCTTCTTTGTTTGTAATAATGCCTCCTTGCTTGCTGTTTGACCATGTGGTTGATGGCCATTTTGTGTAGGCAGCCAGGTTGTTTTTTGCGATAGGGCTGCATGTTTTTTTGCTCCCCATGCCTTCTTGCTTTTTGTTGTGACCTCGTGGCTGGCGGCCATTTTGTGTAGGCAGCCAGTGTGCTTTTGCCATAGGCCTGCACGTCTTCTTTGTTGTGGCCATGCCTCCTTGCTTGCTTTTTGACCATGCATTCTGTGGCCATTTTGTGTAGGCAGCCAGTGTGCTTTTGCCATAGGACTGCATGTCTTCTCTTTGTCCCCATGCCTTCTTGCTCTGTGTGATGTTTTTGTTGACCATGTGGCACTGGCTGGCAGCCATTTTGTGTATCCAGCCAGTGTAGCCCTTTGCAATTGGCTTGCATGGATGGTTGAGATAGCAGTTTAATAAAGTATATGGCTGAGGATATTTTCACTTATTTATAATTTTTATTTTTTTTAGGTTTTCTAATTTTTATTATTTAATTTTATTTTTTTGATTTTATTTTTTTTAAATAATGTTATTTCCTTATTTTTGCTTAATTTTAATGTTGTTAATTGTAATTTGTTTTATTACATTTTTTTATTTTTATTTTTTTTAATTGTCATTTTTTTTCCTAACATCCGGCATCAACCCCATGTCTGATATAGGTGCACAACATCATTCATTGTCTATGGATCATTCAATTGTCACCTGCACCTGCGTGAGTGCCACATCCCAACTTGATGCACATAAAGCAAATAGTTACATCTGTATATTGTTGTTATCCTTCCTTAGTGTAGAACATGAACGTTTATGTTGGTGTTATTTTACGAATGGATACACTGTATTGTTAACAATTTATGGAAACTTAATTAACCTTACCACACTAACTGATATTGTTTAGTTGTACTACTAATTGAACTGCAACAATGTAATATTTAACTGATGTTATTCTTGCTTGTTTGCTTTTAGGTGCACAAGAGAAGAGACATCACGCACAGTAGTGCCAGACAGAACAGAAGGCCTGTACACAACATGACGCATGACTGACTATGCAACAAGGGTATCTCTTCAGCTTGTGAAGCTAAGTGTCACTGCCAACTGACTCAAGATGGCCCCAAAGAAAGGTGCTGCCAAGAAAGTGGCCAGTGGGGAGGAGAAGAAGCAGATTTCCACCACTGGCATGCCGACCATAACCTTTTTCGGCACAGCCTCGAGTGAGCAAGCTGTGAGCAGCACTCCTGCATCAACAGCACCATCCCCCAAACTAAGCCCAGGACGATATCTGTCAATGAGGCAGGCACTGCAATCATGTCAATGCTGACGAGTAGTGATGTTGAATTGGATCTGTCCCTTTCGCAAAGTAGTTCCCGAAAGACTTAGGGGCCGATTCCGATCTCGGCCGGTAGGGCTCCGAATCGGATTCGGCTTAACCGGATCCGATTCGGAGCCCTATTTCCCGACCGATCCGTATGCGCGTCCGGACTTGCGAGTACGATGAGAAATCACCGACCGACTTATTCGGGCGTCCCAACCGCTCCGACCGACTCGTCCCCGGGTCGAACCGCACCGACCGACTCGCTCGGACACGATTCGCACCGCGCAATGGAGACGTTCCCCGGCCGGGTAAGTACGATGCGCGCCGCGAGCAGTCCGACCGACACGCGCCGTCTGGCTCGAAAGAGCAGTCGGAGCCGTACTTCGGGGGTCCGTGTCGGACCCCCCTGTACGCGTAGCCACGCGAGTCGCACACAGGGGGGACCCATGGGTCCCCCCTACCTGTGCGTGTACGGCACGAGTCGCTTCGCCGCGTACCCGCTGTAGGGGGCACCCTTGTTCGCCTCGCACCCATTGAGGCAATGTGAGCCCGCGTACGCGTTGTACGACCGGCTCCCATTGACTTCAATGGGAGTCCAACCGACTCGAGTACGATAGCATACGGACGCATCGAACTCGTTCGGTCGGGCTGCACGGGTCCGAATCGGTCGGAAATCTCTCCGGGTCCGGCTCGGTCGGAGAGATTTCCGGCCCGAATCGGAATCGGCCCCTTAGTCTTATGGACGGGACTGATGAGGAGGATGACGACGACGAGGCAGTCACGGTGGAAGGCAACACAGAGGAATCTGACATTGCTATTCAACCTACTCTGAGTGATGTGGTACTGGTTGCACCGCCACCAGCTCTCATTTTTGCAAAGCCCCAGCTGAGATGTGGACCAACCCCTGCCTCATGAGGAGAAGCAGAGAAGCAATCGACGACATGCCCACCTACCCCAGTTCTTCTTCAGGCAGTGGCACAGTAAAAAAGTACTGTAAAGTTCCAAGTAGCCAGTCCAGTCCATTAAGAGAGAAATCTGTCTTTGTCTGCCATCGTAATAGCAAGGGTCACAGCATCACAACAGGGACCCTTCGCTCTGCACGCTAAGATTCACTTTAGGTCGAGAAAAATCCCTTAAGAAAGTCAATTATACTCAGTCAGTTCGGGGGTGACACCTCCTGGCATCACTTCAATGTGTCAGACCACTCAGTTCTTGGTCAGCTCATATAAGATATGTGAGATGTGACAGTAAAGCAGACACAAATCCGGAGGAGTAGGTGGATCAATTACGCAGTTCTTTACATTATTCAATATGTGACACATTGAAAAATGGCACATTGAGCAAAAGACAGAAAGTTCAGAAGGGCACTTTCCCAGGCAGCTGTTCTGAACTGTAGCAATGATTGTAACAAGTGCCCTGTGCAGTACAGGAGAACTCAAAGGAAACAATTATTAATTAAATATTACTGGCAATATTGTGGAATGTTCCCATACTCTGGTTATAGCAGTCAGCAATTTCACTTTAAGAATGAGGCCTACATGAATTTAAGCTTATATACGGCAAAGTCATATTAATAGTGGATCATACATTTAAAAGAAAAAGTAACGTATATTGGTTCAAATATATATCATTTATGCACTAATAATCCTTTCAATATGGTTGAAATTAAAACATGTAAGTATGGGGTACTCATAAAATTAAAAAAATACCTACATGTACATATAACTAATATTTTGTCTAAACATTTTCGTTTATAATATATGTGAAATACATTCTAGACAAGTTTCTTGAAAGCACGGTTAATTATCATTGTGCAACACCTACTATGCTTTTGTTATTTTCGATGTATACATTATTACATGAAATGTCATTTACATTAATTTTTCACACAAAACCAAGTTAATTCAAATTAATTTCAATTTAGTCTTATTAATGTTCGCATTCATATATAAATACCAAGTTGATTAATGATAAACTCCATAACGTGAGAATTTACCATTTTACATATTTCTAACGCATGTTAATAAATATGATATATTTTAATTAATAAAATCATACTTATATTATTTGAATGAATAACATATATATAATCTACCTTTCTTCTGCATGCTTTTATGATGCAGTAATTATATTTTGTATAATAGTGTCATTTCTCATTACGTGTAATTTGCAAACGTTTGCTATTTTCTTGTGAAAAGGTGTCATAAATCGTTTCTTTGTCATAAAATCCTTTAGATGCAATCTCTGCTCTATCAGTAGCAGGTCCTCTTCTTCATCTGATATATGGAGGTCTACATTTTTTTTTTACAGAATTGCCATATAAATCTTGTGTGCCATTTTCAGTTCCTGATATATTGGTTCTACTTCTCTTTAATTGGCCACACTTCACACCAATTAGCCACCTCTGTTTTATTCGCTGTGTTTGAGCGTCTAATAAACACTTCCAGTGATTAAACATTAAGGCCACATCATTAATTTGCTGTGGTGTATTCTGTGCATGTGGGAAAGCATGATGCTTCATGCTGGGCTCAGAAAACAAAATACACGATCGCCAGCATTACGCACAACTTGAATAGAAGATTAGCTGTTTGGTTTGCATTAATCCTGTCAGTAAAATGTGACCATTTTAAATTAAAGCAGGTGCTACGCCATACGGCCTGGCATTTTTACTGATAAGGATGTTTTAGTTTCTTGGAAAAATGTCAGTGTTGGTAAGAGGAGGTTAGCCAAAGTTGACTCTGAATGGTGTTCACTATTTTTGCAAAGGCTGATTTTTACAGAAGAAAAACAATTCCATCATGCACATAACTGCAGAGCCCTTTATGAAGCATTGCAAAAATAACTTTAAATACTGACGCCAAGGACTGGTAAAAAACACGAGTGATGAGAGTGCAGCCAGTGGTTAATTGCAAATATATAATACATGGGGGTCTGCAATCCCAGTAAAAAATCCCGTCTCTAACTTCCTTGTTAGAGGTGAGTTCTGACTTATCTAGTCGATGGTAGTAAAGAAACGCCTATCAACTCAACTGTAATAACATATTAGAATTGAGTTCTGAATTTACAATGCCTCGTGCCAGAGCCAACAGCCAAGGTGAAAGACACGTGACACACCATAATTAATTGCAGCTGCAGTTTAAGCAATACAGGAAAAGGTAAACTGACTTTCTATCGTTATGGTTGGTTTTACTAAAATAAAACAATGAACAGAAAGGAGCAGCAAAGTTCTTTACAGGTGTTGAAAATGGCCTTTCTGTACGGTCACCCCCAAACGTTTTGCCTTCCTCCTCCCCTTTTTGATGATCTTGTATTTGTTGACCTTAGGACTTTGTGCACTTTACCACTGCTAACCAGTGCTAAAGTGCATGTGCTATCTCCCTAAAACATGGAATAATTGGTTTACACCTGCTTGACATATTTAATTTACTTATATGTCCCTAATAAAGAGCACTATATGTGCCCAGGGCCTGTAAATTAAATGCCATTGGTGGGCCTGCAGTACAGAATGTGCCACCCATTTAAGTAGCCCTTTAAACATGTCTCAAGGCTGCCTCTGCAGAGCCTGTGTGCACAGTTTACTCTGTCATGTCGACCTGGCAAGTTAACCCTCTTTCCAGGGCCAAACCTTCCTTTTTGATAATTATAAGTCACCTCTAAGAAGTGGCGGCTGGCATCTATGGGGGCGGGGCGGTCAGGCATGCATGGGGTAGGGCGTGGGCCAATAAATAAAAAAAGAAATAAAAAAAGAAACACCTTGCATGTCCTGCGCTCCGGACCTCTTCTTTCTGGAGTGCAGGGCTGCGGGCACTAGCAAACTCCTGTGGTGATGCATTCTACAAAATGTAGTTATGTCATGGAATGCTATTTGACATCATGGCATTCCAGGCATAGCATTTGATCCCTGGCCCCTGTTAATGGATGCACGACGCTCCTGAACAGCTAATAAACACTTACAACAACCTCCACGTGTACGGTCATCACTTCAAGTTTTTGGCGATGATGGAGCAGGGTTTTGAGAAAATAAAACCTGCTCGGATTGAACCCTCAGTAACATTTATTAACAGTGTGCTGTGAAAATTATTAATAAAGAAACGCTAAAATAAGGGGAAATGCTTATGCGCACGTGTAAACAAATGCGTGTACTAATGCATGGAACTAGGCCGCAAAAATTATTTCAATAAAAGACTAATGCTGCTTTTGTGCACATTAATGATAATTCACTAGGAATAAAATGGGTTGTGCATGGGATGGTGTGCAAAATGAAATTACATTTCATGAAAATAATAAATGTTTGTCTTCTGTTCTCTGTAGAAAAACAAACATGGGCCTACACTTCTGCATGCCAGTTTGGGGTTAACATTTAATGGAAAATAATATGTCCAAAAAAGAATGATTTTGCAAGAAGAAGAGAGAAAATGCGAAAAGCTGTGCATGCTCTTATGCCCTTGTATGACTGCCAAGCTTCGGACAGGACATTTTGATAAGCAAGTGGAAGCGATGCAACTTCCTCACGAGATGGCACAGGCGAACAATAGAGGCGTAGAGATTTGCAACATGTAAAATACTACAGGAAATATTTACTATGATTGCGCTCAAAGTTGTTTCCTGGGATGAATCTGTCGTAATGTCGTATGTTTAGAAGAAAGTAATGTTTAATAAAATGGTCATGATGAAGAGTGGTGTGACAGTACACCCCCAATCTCAGCCAATGGGAGATGGAGTTCATTTCAATAATGAAACAAATGTGGGTTGGACATTTAGGTTTTAGGGTATAATTGAAAGTCCCCGGTGGGTGTGGTTTAGTAGGTGTATCTGCTGATGCTAGTTAGCGGGAGATCGTCGCTGTCGTCTGTTTGCTTTTTCCAGATAGAGGCCTACCTGATTCCTGACTCCTGTTTTAATCTTTGCCACTTGACTGTACTTGAGTGGCCTTGCTGCCCTGACTGGCCAGTGGGGTAGTTTTCCTGATTCTTACTTGTGTTGGTATAGATAATTTTCTGAATTTGCATATTCATTTGCAAATGTATTTTGTCTCTGAAACTTTTCTCTCTTCGCCTATCCACTCCTTCAATGCATTGTTTATTTGACATGAGTTTGAATTTATACATTGGCAATGTTTTCTCTCTGTGATAATTCATGATTTGCATTTCATGTAACTGTACTTGATGAGCATTAATTCTTACATTATTTTACGATAACATAAACTACACACTGAGTCTGTTATCATTTAGTAGCATAGATAAGTACTTATTATTGTCATCAACTTTTCAACTACAGGTTTGTCGCCACATTTTATTTGTAAGGAGAAATGCAGGTTCTAAAGCATATTTAGTGAGTTAGGAATAAACTTGCATCACACTGAACCCCAGGGTGAAGGGATTAGTTGGGTAGAGTAAATTGGCCTTTGATTGTGGCAAATCATCGATCCCTGATCGCTGGATCAATTTTGGTAGCAGAGGATGGTAACTATTGATTAGTTTGGCAATAATTATTGATTATTGATTTATTGATTATTAACATGAAAAGTTAGTGTCTTGTTTTATGTTGTTTGGAAGTACGGGTACGGAGTTACCTAAGATCCTAGGATGATGTTATTTTAGCCTAAGTGGCAGAGGAATAGTGTGGAAAGGTATCACACTGTAGAAGTACTTTGTCTGTTGTAATATCGAACAGTGAAAGGCTGTCGATGTTATTACAGGGACATATTCGATTGAAAGAAGATTACATGAAATAGTGAAAGGTCAGCTTCCGAAACTCTGGCCTTACATCCCCAAAGGAGTACCAAGACCTCTTTCTGAAAGGTAAGTCCTCTTCCGAAACTTTGGCTAGTATCCCCAGAGGAGTACCAAGACCTCCTTTAACTCGATTGAGAGTAGAGTAGCGCTGGTCCTTATTTTACTAGAAGCGAAAGAATCTCTTTTTGAATAAATAAAACTATCTCTTTTATTAGTTAAACAGACAAAGTAGCATTGTTTTGTGTCGTTTTTAAGAAGAAATAGTTTAAAAAAAACTAGAAAATACGTTGCCGTATTATCTTGCAAAGGGAGGGTCAGTAGCAGGAGTAATACTGACGTCACGAAAAACCGCACTGGCATTGGTCAGGCAGCGGGCGTGTAGTGAGCCGTGATTGGTTGGTTGCTGTGAGCCGCACTAGTATTGGTTGAGATAGTGGATACGTAGTGAGCCGTGATTGGTTGGTTGGTGTGAGTCGCGCTGGTATTCGTTGAGAATTAGCTAATAGAGTGAGAGGATTTACGGAAGTTTTCTTTTGTTTGTTTGGGTTTATTTAGCGAGAAAAAGAGTGTTTAAAAATGAAGATGATAAAAAGAATAAAAGATTTATTTAAAAAAGACAAGCCGATAGTTACTAGAGAGGGACTTCCTATACCTCCTCCGAGAACGCCTGCTTCTTTTATGATGTTGGAACGTGGGTATCATACGTGTACATGGTTAGAGAACTGGATGAAATATACGGAAGATGATGGAGTTTTAGCTTTCCCAGAGAATGGTACATTTAATGTAAGGATTTTGGAGAACTTGAGAGGACAAATGAATTCATTAAATCCAAGTCCTAGACCTACGCAATATGAAGCGCTTGAGGAATGGGAACATGAGGCTTATAAAAGGGAAAGAGAAAGGAATGGAATTAAATACAGGAATATAATAAGGAGATATTCTGAGGCTAGATGGGATGATCAAAAGAAAAGATGGAGCAGAGATGTAATTGCAGATCAGACTGGAGGTAAAAGTAAAGAGGAAAAGAATAATTTAGAGACTTCGGAGCTAGATAATGATGAGGATGAGATTGATGATGAGTTGTTGGATGAAATACTATTAAAGAGACCTCCACCATATCAGGAAAGTTCAGGGGAAACAGTTCCAAATGCACCACTAATTGAAATACAAGTTCCTCAGGTTTCACAAGTGTCACAAACTCCAAAAGTTACACAGGTTACACAAGTTCCGGTAGCTTCACACACTCGAGTGTTGCAGGAGAATGAGATTGACATGTGGAATAAGGCAAGAGAGGAGTTAACTCAGAGAATTAGTCAGATGAGTCTGAATGCAAGACCACTGACTCACTGTCAGTGAAACTGCTCTCCCACCCTCGCAGCTCCACCATTAAGTGACGCCCTCTGTGAGCCCCTGCACTCCCGTAGTGCTGGTGTTCGAGGCCCTCCTTTGTCTGCTTTCTGCCCCCTTCATCCTCTCCTTCTGCGTCACCCTCTAGCTTCTTCACCCTTCAGGCTTTTCTTCACTCTTTCTCTGCTTTCCGCTCCGTTTCACCCTTTATTCTTTTTGCACTTTTTCTCTTTATTTCACTTTTCCTCGCTCTTTTTGACTCCTTTTTGCCCGTTTTTCCCGCCGCTGCTGCCCCCATGGCCCCTCCCCCCCAGCGCGACCAGCCCATTCCAGTTCCCCTCCCCGCTCCCGCCTCCCAGTTGTCCAGCCCTCCCCGACCCCTACTTAATGGCGGCTGTTGCGGGGACAGGCGAGCAAGACCACTGAGTCACTGTCAGTGAAACTGCTCTCCCACCCTCGCATCTCCACCATTAAGTGAGGCCCTCTGTGAGCCCCTGCACTCCTGTAGTGCTGGTGTTCGAGGCCCTTCTTTGTCTGCTTTCTGCTCCTTTCATCCTCTCCTTCTGCTCCATGTCACCCTCTAGCTTCTTCACCCTTCAGGCTTTTCTTCACTTCTTCTCTGCTTTCTGCTCCGTTTCACCCTTTATTCTTTTTGCTTTTCTTCACTTTATCTCTGCTTTCTGCTCCGTTTCACCCTTTATTCTTTTTGCTTTTCTTCACTTTTTCTCTGCTTTCTGCTCCGTTTCACCCTTTATTCTTTTTGCACTTTTTCTCTTTATTTCACTTTTCCTCGCTCTTTTTGACTCCTTTTTGCCCGTTTTTCCCGCCGCTGCTGCCCCCATGGCCCCTCCCCCCCAGCGCGACCAGCCCGTTCCAGTTCCCCTCCCCGCTCCCGCCTCCCAGCTGTCCAGCCCTCCCCGACCCCTACTTAATGGCGGCTGTTGCGGGGACAGGCGAGCAAGACCACTGAGTCACTGTCAGTGAAACTGCTCTCCCACCCTCGCATCTCCACCATTAAGTGAGGCCCTCTGTGAGCCCCTGCACTCCTGTAGTGCTGGTGTTCGAGGCCCTTCTTTGTCTGCTTTCTGCTCCTTTCATCCTCTCCTTCTGCTCCGTGTCACCCTCTAGCTTCTTCACCCTTCAGGCTTTTCTTCACTTCTTCTCTGCTTTCTGCTCCGTTTCACCCTTTATTCTTTTTGCTTTTCTTCACTTTATCTCTGCTTTCTGCTCCGTTTCACCCTTTATTCTTTTTGCTTTTCTTCACTTTTTCTCTGCTTTCTGCTCCGTTTCACCCTTTATTCTTTTTGCACTTTTTCTCTTTATTTCACTTTTCCTCGCTCTTTTGGCCTCCTTTCCCCCGTTTTTCCCGCTACTGCTGCCCCCGTGGCCCCTCCCCACCAGCGCGACCAGTCCGTTCCAGTTCCCCTCCCCACTCCCGCCTCCCAGCTGTACAGCCCTCCCCGACCCCTACTTAATGGCGGCTGAGCCGCTGGCGCGCCAAAGGCAAGCCCGTCTGCGCCCATCCGTGACCCGACCACGACCAGCGCCAGGAACCCTGGATCTCCGAACCGCCAACGCTACAACCCAGCGGCACTCCACGCACTCAACCCAGGCCGCAACAACAACTGCAAGCTAGCATCACCAGCCGACACCCATGGACCCTTCAGCTGTCACCGCTGCCGCCACTCCTGCAGCACCACCAGGAACACTGACACAGCACAACCCGCCCGCAAGAACACACCCGAACCGAAGACCCTGCAATGCATCCTCCTCAACGTCTGATCACTCCACAAACACGCCACCAAAATCTGGGACCTCCTCGACAGCACCACCCCGGAAGTAGCTTTCTCCACCGAAACCTGGACCAACACCACCTCAGGACCGGACATCGCCATTCCCCAAGGATACAAGATCTCCAGGAAGGACCGCCCCACCCACCCAGGAGGGGGAATCGCCATCGTCCACAAATCCACACTCCGCCTGAGCATGCCCCCCGATGAGCCCACAGACCTGATGGAACATCTTCACTTCAAGATACTGGCCAGCCCTACCACCACCCTCCGGGGAACCCTCATCTACCGACCCCCTGGACCCCGCGGACCATTCGCCAACTCCATCACAGACATCATCTCCCCACATGCCATCGCATCCACCAACTACACCCTGCTGGGAGACCTCAACTTCCACCTCGACAACCAACTGGACCCCAACACAACATCCCTCCTGGACAACCTCCACAACATTGGACTCTACTAGATCGTGACTGAACCCATGCCCGCAGCAGGACACACCCTCGACCCCCTCTTCACAACAGGAAACTCCATCACTTTCAGCAAAACCACCGAACTCCCATGGACAGACCACTGATGCATCCACTTCACCTTCAGAACACCCACCATCCACAGGTACCAGCACCTGCTCCAACGAAGAAACTGGACCAGAATCACCGACGACCAGCTCACCTCCTCACTCAGCAGCTCCACCCCAACCATCGCGGGAGACGACGACCCCAATACCGCAGCCCGAACCCTGCACAGATGGATCTCTGACAGCGCCAACACAATAGCCCCCCTCAAGAAAAACAACAACACTCACGCCAACAAAGCCAGATGGTTCACCACCAAACTTTGAGAGTCCAGATGCACCTGCTGTCGCCTCGAAAAGGTCTGGAGGAACTCCAAATCCACAGAGGCCCACAACGACTTCAGAGCCGCCACCAACGCCCACCACCAACTCATCAGAAAAACGAGAAAAAAAGCGATTGAAGACAGAATCTCCACACACACGCACAACAGCAAAGAACTCTTCAGCATCATCAAGGAGTTCGCCCAACCCACCAGCGAGTCTGCTGGCATCCATCCCTCACAAGACCTCTGCAACAAACTCAGCACCTTCTTCCACCACAAAATCAAGAACATCTACGACAACTTCGACGAAGACAACCAACACTCTAAACGCTCACCAGCCACCCACGACACCCTGAAGCCAACGATTGACAACTGGACAGCCCTCACCACCGAAGAAACACTGAAGACAATGAAGTCAATCGACTCCGGGGCCCCCACGGACCCCTGCCCCACATCTTCAACTGAGCCACCGACACCATTGCACCCATGCTCCGTGTTGGACTTGGCCCTTTTGCCCTGAATTTTTTCGCTTGTGTGACAATAAAATATGGTGTGTCTGAACAGAACATAACAAATGCTGTGTAATATGGTACACACTGTTAGCGCCGCCATTTTAGAAAAGCACTGTGGAAAAATGTCACTGTTAAAATGGACGCCATGCCTGCCTGCCCATGTGACGCCTGACTGAGGTGGGTTGGCAGCCTAGTGGTTTGTCCCCCAGCGCCCCCTGCTTTTGGAGGGAAGCGTCGCACCGAGGGTGCTCTACTCCTCCCCCTGAACCAGTTAGAACCGGTTCCGGAGAGAACCTTCTAGCTGCCATGTGAGGAGACTGAGGCAGTGCAGAGCCTGGACTGAAGGGGAAGGGACCTTCTGCCAGGGGAGACCGCCACATTGGGCCTGTGTGCTGGCCCCTGTGCCCATCTACACCCCCTGTTGGCCCCAGGGCCAATGAAGAGACATTGCCGGAGTGGAGGCTGCTGTGCTGGCAGGATTGCCACCCTACCGGAGGATGACCGTTCTGAGGAGCTGCTGCTTCGGGACTGGTGAGCCGCCCTCCTAGCCACTGATCTCGCCCTGCATTACATGTCTCTTGGCCTCTAGCGCCTGTGGAGCGCTATATCTGCGGTGCCAGAAGAAGGGAGAGGGTGCCTGCAGCGCTGGATTGCCAGAGCGCTACTTACCCTGGGGGACCCTGGAGGTGGGAGCGCTGCCTGTGCCTGCCTGCATGAAGAGGAGGGCTGATGCCTGCACCCTAGCGCTGTGCCCTGGAGTCTGGAGAGTGCTGTAACCCCCTGAAGACACTGTCTGCAAAGCGCTGTGGGGGACTGTGTAGCGCTAAGAAGGGGAGCGCTGCTCATGTGCTGCTGAGGGGAGCCGATTCCTCCAAGTGGCGGGTGCCCACCCCGCTGGTGTGCTTATACTAGGAGGGAGCCTACCCCTCTGTGAGGAAAAGAGGTGTGTGGCTGAAGAAACGGGTGCCTACCCCGAAACTTGTCCTTGTTGGAAGGCGGGAGCC
Organism: Calotriton arnoldi; assembly: GCA_963921515.1. Classification (NCBI taxonomy): domain Eukaryota; kingdom Metazoa; phylum Chordata; class Amphibia; order Caudata; family Salamandridae; genus Calotriton; species Calotriton arnoldi. The sequence goes on along the minus strand of CAWUFW010019286.1, from coordinate 170,240 downwards.
CACCCCGCGCTTCTAACGTGCCCAGGATCACCGCCGCGGCCGTGAGGGGAAGCGCTGACAAGGAGAGCGGGAGCCCACCCCGCATTTGTGGTCCTTCGCGGGTGCCCACCCCGCGTTATTACTGTTAACATACAGCGGGAGCCTACCCCGCGTGTGTGCTTGTGCTAGGAGGGAGCCTACCCCTCTGTGAGGAGAAGAAGAGTTGCCTGGAATCACCGCCGGCCCGGGAGACCCAGGAGCGCTGCGCGGGCTTCCCCGTGACGTCAGGGGAGCCGCGCTGGGATTGGCGCTGGTGAGAGCGCCTGAGGGAAGTCCCGCCCCGCAAGCCAGCGGCTGAGGGAGGCCGTCGGGAGCCTCGCGGGCTCCGCATCAACATCCCGGGTCCCAGGAGGGGGCCCGGGTGAAGGACGGAGGAGAGTGGGACGAGGCGGGAGCCTACCCCGCATCGTGTGAGGACGCCGGTGCCGGAGTGAAGAGGAGTGCTGTCAGGAGCCTCGCGGGCTCTGTGCTGAAGCCCCGGGCCCCACAAGGGGAGGCCCGGGTGAAGAGGAGGAGAGCCAGCGCGCAGCAGTAGCCGTCCGGTAGGAAGGTCCTGAGAAGGAGGGGCTCGATCGGAGCCTTGCAGGCGCCCATGCTGCCCACGTGGACCCGAGGAGCAGAGTCCCCGCAGGATAGCCGGTGAGTGGGGCCAAGTCTGCTGGTGGTTGGGGGTGACGTCGGGGCACATTGTCGGTGCCCACCTCCCCCCTGGTTGCTCAGAGGGCACCGGTGTGCCCGCGCTGACTTCACAGCTGCCCCGTATAACAGTGGGCAGCTGCAACGTGTTGGGGCATAACTTTACACCCCGAGTCCCGGAGGGGGGGCTCATAGAGAATTGCGGGTGCCAGGAGGGCCTCCAGGAGGGCCCGTGTGAACGTCCTGCACAGCTGCCCCGCCTGCCAGTGGGCAGCTGCCTGGAAGGAACCTGTAGCAGCAGGGAGGGGGCTACGGGGCACATTGCCGGTGCCCGCCCCCGGTGTTGGGCGAATCCGTACAGCTGCCCCGTCTGACAGTGGGCAGCTGCGACGTAGGAGGCGCTTTAGGCTTAGGGGGTCACAGAGGCACCGAAAGTGCCAGTGACCCTTGGGGACACACAGCGGCACCGCAGTAGCGAGTCGCTGCAACGATTGGGCCTATTTACCCTGCCCTTGACTTGGTCGGGGGGTGGTGTCGGGGCACATTGTCGGTGCCCGCCTTCCCCCTGTGTTGCACTGTCTATACAGCTGCCCCGGATCAAAGTGGGCAGCTGCAACGTTCGTTGAGGGACATTGCCTTGCCAGGGGCCCGGGAGTCGGGCTCCCCTGTGTGAAGTGGCGCGCAGGCTAATCTGCAGCGAGGGGTTATGCCAGGCTTGTAAGGCCTTTACTAAATGGAATAGGGGCCTAAGCACAACTGCTGTATGACTTACCTGCATTATGACTTTCACCAAATTGAATGTACCTACCTGAATTGAACCTGATTCATCCCATGCTTTTGTTAATGCTGGCAGCGGCCCGATTGGCGCTGCCCTGTACATAGTCCCCACTGTTTTATGTATACCGGGTGCCGGTTGGCGCCGTGTTACCAATGTGGTTTACCATCTGCTAGGCTGTTGCCCAATACAGATGCTATTTTTCTTACTCCAACTGGTGTAGTCTCCTTTGTGTAGTGTGCCTGGTGTGTCGCCTGTGTGTGCTGCGCGGATGCTTTACACATTTCCTCTGGAGTTTGGCCTGCCCGCTCTGCACCACGCTACCCGTTTCCAACATTGGTGCTCAGCGGTGGGATAGGACTTGTGTTTGCGCAGTACCACAGCGGCAACTGGTTGCACTACAAAGGGTGCACCTGAGAGTAATCGCAGATGTGGGGATTGTTTTTCCTGATTGGATTTCCCTCCTAAAAGTGTTGTGTTGGGGATTGTGTCTCCCTGTTGCACTGTGGGTGGTGTATCCCGGGTGTATCTCACCAGGATGGGGTTAACCTACGACGAGGATTGCGTGGGGGAGTACACCGAGCAGGAGGTGAAAGACCTCTGCCGAGAGAGAGGGATACCCACGGTAGGCAACACCCGGAGGAAGTTGTTCCTCTATGAGGCCCTGAAAAGGGGGGAACCCTTAGAGCCCCACGGGGACCTTTCCGATTACCCCTCCGCATATTTAAGGGATGGATTTGGTAGAGACCGTGAGGAGGACTCTGAGAGTGAGGGGTCCCGGTCCATAACCCTGGAGGGTGGTGACTTTGAGGAGGACGAGGATGTGAGGGCAGAGACACCGGTAGCGAGGGAGGACACCATAGAGAGGGAGTCCCGTGCTGGGTCCAGCCCCAGGGGCACTGCCCCACCCCTTTCCCTATCCCCAGAAGAGTGGGTAGATAGGAGGGAAGAAAGGGAGTATCAGCTGGCGCTGGAAAGGCTCAGAGTGGAGCTAGCGCAGCTGAGGGTGGAGGAAAAAAGGCTAGAGACTGAAAGGGTCCTAGCGCAGGAAAGGATGGCGGAGGCGGAGAGGGCCTTCACCAGGGAGAGACTAGCTCAGGGGGTAGGTTGTCCCCTGAGAGTGGTGTCTGTGGTCTGGATTCACCAGTGAGGGTGGGATCCAGTGGTGGCAGCGAGAGTGAAGCCAGTGCAGGAAGTCCCACTCCCAGAGCCCGGGAGATGGTGCCTGATCCCCAGAAGGAGGGGGCAGGTTGGAGTTCCAGGGCAGGGGAAAACTGTCCCATCAGTCTTGGGGGAGTATGTGGACGGGTGTTGGACTGCACTGGAGGAGTGGATGGTGGGTGGCGCGGTGACAGATGGGGAAGAGCTGTTCCGCCTGATTATCAGGGAGCATGTGCTCAAGAGTTGTTTTCCCGGGTTGCGCCACCACCTGTTGCAGTGTGGGCTCTCCGACCCCAGGGAGCTTGCACGGGAGGCAGACCTTTGGGTGAGTGCCAGAGAGTCTTAGAGGGCAGTGGGGAGTGATCCTGAAGGGAGTGGTGCAGGGATCTTCCAACCCAGCGAGGTGGGAGAGGTGGAGAATCGCCCAGCTAGGTCCCAGGAAGGTGAGAGGGTTGTAGGGCCTCACATCCTATCCATAGGAAGGAGTGAGACGGGGAGGTGTCCCGAGGTGCCCCAACCGCAGTCTCAGGGCCTGGAGAGTTCCCTAAGGGAACCCCAGGTTGGGAGCCTAGGCTGTCCCGATGGGCCGTCCAGGGAAGGGGATCCCCTAGTGTCAGGAGAACCCGGGGCGTCGGTAATCCGAGCTCCAGGGGTTCTGGGGTCTGCCCAGCCACAGGGTTTAGATCCTGGGCTGGGGTGCCAGGTTCAGGGGCTGCCTGACCTGGCGGGAGGGACGTCTGTAACCAGTGTCCCTCCGGAGTTGACTTCCAGGGGTACTTCTCCAGGTGGGAGGGTGCGGAACTCTGGAAGGGGGTGCAGGGGGAGGAAGGACTCGCCTCTGGCACCGGCTCAGCCACAGGGCTTAGATCCTGGGTTGGGAGGCCAGGGGCAGGTATTGCCTGACCTGGCGGGAGGGACGTCTGTAACCAGTGTCCCTCCGGAGCTGACTCCCAGGGGTACTTCTCCAGGTGGGAGGGTGCGGAACTCTGGGAGGGGGTGCAGAGGGAGGGAGGACTCGCCTCTGGCACCGGGGCAACCTAAGGGTTTAGACCCTGGGTTGGTGGATCGGATTCAGGGTCACGGCCCTGGGAGAGAGTGGTGTTCTGAGGGTGCCCCGCAGAGGAGGAGAGGGCGGAACCCCAGAAGGAGAGGGAGGGGGAGGAGAGCCTCGCCCCTACCTGGTGGACAGTGTGAGAGTGTGGTCCCTAGGTGGGAAGACCATTGGCAGTTTGGGACTGCACGGAGGAGAGGGAGAGTGGTCAACGGGTACTACGGGCCTGGGGCTACTGCCCCCCACTCTGTGAGACAGCCAGGGCCAGAGACATCTGGATGGCCTAGGGCCCGGTCCTGGCTGCAGCCAACTAGGGAGCACCAGTGGGGTGGCCTAGTTGGGTCGGGAGGAGTTGAGAGAGGGAACCATCGGGGTCCAGAGTGGAGAAGAACCTGCGGGTGTTCCTGCAGTTGTGGGCCCGCGTCCAAGTTCTCTCGCCCTAAGCAGGGAAGCCCATCAAGGCATTGATCGGTCTACCCTGGCTTTTGGCTGGGAGGGGTTGTGTTGGACATGGCCCTTTTGCCCTGAATTTTTTCGCTTGTGTGACAATAAAATATGGTGTGTCTGAACAGAACATAACAAATGCTGTGTAATATGGTACACACTGTTAGCGCCGCCATTTTAGAAAAGCACTGTGGAAAAATGTCACTGTTAAAATGGACGCCATGCCTGCCTGCCCATGTGACGCCTGACTGAGGTGGGTTGGCAGCCTAGTGGTTTGTCCCCCAGCGCCCTCTGCTTTTGGAGGGAAGCGTCGCACCGAGGGTGCTCTACTCCTCCCCTGAACCAGTTAGAACCGGTTCCGGAGAGAACCTTCTAGCTGCCATGTGAGGAGACTGAGGCAGTGCAGAGCCTGGACTGAAGGGGAAGGGACCTTCTGCCAGGGGAGACCGCCACATTGGGCCTGTGTGCTGGCCCCTGTGCCCATCTACACCCCCCTGTTGGCCCCAGGGCCAATGAAGAGACATTGCCGGAGTGGAGGCTGCTGTGCTGGCAGGATTGCCACCCTACCGGAGGATGACCGTTCTGAGGAGCTGCTGCTTCGGGACTGGTGAGCCGCCCTCCTAGCCACTGATCTCGCCCTGCATTACATGTCTCTTGGCCTCTAGCGCCTGTGGAGCGCTATATCTGCGGTGCCAGAAGAAGGGAGAGGGTGCCTGCAGCGCTGGATTGCCAGAGCGCTACTTACCCTGGGGGACCCTGGAGGTGGGAGCGCTGCCTGTGCCTGCCTGCATGAAGAGGAGGGCTGATGCCTGCACCCTAGCGCTGTGCCCTGGAGTCTGGAGAGCGCTGTAACCCCCCTGAAGACACTGTCTGCAAAGCGCTGTGGGGGACTGTGTAGCGCTAAGAAGGGAGCGCTGCTCATGTGCTGCTGAGGGGAGCCGATTCCTCCAAGTGGCGGGTGCCCACCCCGCTGGTGTGCTTATACTAGGAGGGAGCCTACCCCTCTGTGAGGAAAAGAGGTGTGTGGCTGAAGAAACGGGTGCCTACCCCGAAACTTGTCCTTGTTGGAAGGCGGGAGCCCACCCCGCGCTTCTAACGTGCCCAGGATCACCGCCGCGGCCGTGAGGGGAAGCGCTGACAAGGAGAGCGGGAGCCCACCCCGCATTTGTGGTCCTTCGCGGGTGCCCACCCCGCGTTATTACTGTTAACATACAGCGGGAGCCTACCCCGCGTGTGTGCTTGTGCTAGGAGGGAGCCTACCCCTCTGTGAGGAGAAGAAGAGTTGCCTGGAATCACCGCCGGCCCGGGAGACCCAGGAGCGCTGCGCGGGCTTCCCCGTGACGTCAGGGGAGCCGCGCTGGGATTGGCGCTGGTGAGAGCGCCTGAGGGAAGTCCCGCCCCGCAAGCCAGTGGCTGAGGGAGGCCGTCGGGAGCCTCGCGGGCTCCGCATCAACGTCCCGGGTCCCAGGAGGGGGCCCGGGTGAAGGACGGAGGAGAGTGGGACGAGGCGGGAGCCTACCCCGCATCGTGTGAGGACGCCGGTGCCGGAGTGAAGAGGAGTGCTGTCAGGAGCTTCGCGGGCTCTGTGCTGAAGCCCCGGGCCCCACAAGGGGAGGCCCGGGTGAAGAGGAGGAGAGCCAGCGCGCAGCAGTAGCCGTCCGGTAGGAGGGTCCTGAGAAGGAGGGGCTCGATCGGAGCCTTGCAGGCGCCCATGCTGCCCACGTGGACCCGAGGAGCAGAGTCCCCGCAGGATAGCCGGTGAGTGGGGCCAAGTCTGCTGGTGGTTGGGGGTGACGTCGGGGCACATTGTCGGTGCCCACCTCCCCCCTGGTTGCTCAGAGGGCACCGGTGTGCCCGCGCTGACTTCACAGCTGCCCCGTATAACAGTGGGCAGCTGCAACATGTTGGGGCATAACTTTACACCCCGAGTCCCGGAGGGGGGCTCATAGAGAATTGCGGGTGCCAGGAGGGCCTCCAGGAGGGCCCGTGTGAACGTCCTGCACAGCTGCCCCGCCTGCCAGTGGGCAGCTGCCTGGAAGGAACCTGTAGCAGCAGGGAGGGGGCTACGGGGCACATTGCCCGTGCCCGCCCCCGGTGTTGGGCGAATCCGCTACAGCTGCCCCGTCTGACAGGGGCAGCTGCGACGTAGGAGGCGCTTTAGGCTTAGGGGTCCCAGAGGCACCGAAAGTGCCAGTGACCCTTGGGGACACACAGCGGCACCGCAGTAGCGAGTCGCTGCAACGATTGGGCCTATTTACCCTGCCCTTGACTTGGTCGGGGGGTGGTGTCGGGGCACATTGTCGGTGCCCGCCTTCCCCCTGTGTTGCACTGTCTATACAGCTGCCCCGGATCAAAGTGGGCAGCTGCAACGTTCGTTGAGGGACATTGCCTTGCCAGGGGCCCGGGAGTCGGGCTCCCCTGTGTGAAGTGGCGCGCAGGCTAATCTGCAGCGAGGGGTTATGCCAGGCTTGTAAGGCCTTTACTAAATGGAATAGGGGCCTAAGCACAACTGCTGTATGACTTACCTGCATTATGACTTTCACCAAATTGAATGTACCTACCTGAATTGAACCTGATTCATCCCATGCTTTTGTTAATGCTGGCAGCGGCCCGATTGGCGCTGCCCTGTACATAGTCCCCACTGTTTTATGTATACCGGGTGCCGGTTGGCGCCGTGTTACCAATGTGGTTTACCATCTGCTAGGCTGTTGCCCAATACAGATGTTATTTTTCTTACTCCAACTGGTGTAGTCTCCTTTGTGTAGTGTGCCTGGTGTGTCGCCTGTGTGTGCTGCGCGGATGCTTTACACATTTCCTCTGGAGTTTGGCCTGCCCGCTCTGCACCACGCTACCCGTTTCCAACACTCCGCCACACCATCAACTGCTCCCTGACGAACGCCTCGTTCCCCAACGACTGGAAACACGCCGAGATCAACCCCCTCCTGAAGAAGCCCTCAGCGGACTCCACCGACCTCAAGAACTACAGACCCATCTCCCTGCTCCCGTTTCCAGCAAAAGTCATTGAGAAACCCATCAACAGCCAACTCGCCACCTTCATCGAAGAGCACAACACCCTCGACTCCTCCCAATCCGGCTTCAGAAAAAACCACAGCACAGAAACCGCCCTCCTCGCCGCAACAGACGGCATCCGCTCCCTACTGGACAGAGGAGAAACAGTAGCCCTCATCCTCCTCAACCTCTCAGCAGTGTTCGACACAATCTCTCACCACACCCTAATACGCAGACTCCACAACGCAGGAATCCGGGACAAGGCCCTCGACTGGATCTACTCCTTCCTCTCCGGCAGAACGCAGCAGGTCAGACTCCCCCCTTTCCTCTCGGACCCTACACCAACCACCTGCGGAGTCCCCCAGGGGTCCTCCCTCAGCCCCACGCTCTTCAACGTCTACATGGCTCCGCTCGCCCCCATCGTCAGAACCTACGGACTCAACATTGTGTCATACGCAGACGACACCCAACTCATCCTCTCCTTATCCAACGAACCCAACACCGCCAGACACAACTTTCAAGAAGGCATGGAAGCTGTCGCCAAATGAATGAAGAGCAGCTGCCTACAACTCAACACCGACAAAACAGAAGTACTTATCATGGGCCCAAACCCCGACACCTGGAATGACACCTGGTGGTCCCCAACCCTCGGAAGCCCACCCACCCCCACGGACCACGCACGTACCTTGGAATCATCCTGGACTCCGAGCTCACAATGGACCGCCAGATCAACTCCGTCGCATCCTCCTGCTTCCATACCCTCTGCCTCCTACGTAAGACCTTCAAATGGATCCCCCTCAAGCACAGAAAGACCGTTACTCATGCCCTCATCACCAGCAGACTCGACTACAGCAACGCACTCTATGCCAGAACAAACAAAAACCTCACCCGCAAACTACAAAACATCCAGAACGCCGCCGCAAGACTGGTCCTCAACCTGCCAAGACACTGCCACATCTCTCAGCACCTGCGCACACTCCACTGGCTCCCCATCGAGGCTAGAATCACCTTCAAGATTCTCACCCACGCACACAAGGCCGTCCACGACACCGGACCAGCATACCTGAACAGCCGACTCAAATTCCAGGCACCCCAAAGGACACTAAGATCAGCCCAGCTCTGCTACGCCGTGGTCCCCCGCACCAGAAAGACCAGAACAGGAGGCTGCTCCTTCTCCTTCCTCGCGGCCAGAGCCTGGAACACCCTTCCGCTCCACCTCAGACAGACAACGTCGCTCTCCATCTTCGCGAGAAACCTCAAGACCTGGCTCTTCGACAGACCCCCTCCTTGATGGACTGGAAACCTGCACCACCCCCCCTCCAGCGCCTTGAGACCCTTACGGGTGAGTAGTCGCGCTTAACAAACACCTGATTGATTGATTGATTTATTGATTGAATGCAGAAGCATTATCAGTACCAGTAACGATTGGTCCTATAGTTCCATTATATGGTGAGAGCCAGAATATATCGAATGTACATGCATTGACAATTCCCGTGAATAATGCCAGGAATGTTAGTGGATCAGAACAAGTTGAGATGAGTACTTCATTGATTGATCTTCCAGTGATTTAAAATGTAACTGAAACACCAAAGAGAAGTGTACAGATGGATCCTAGAAAAATAGTGCAGAATGTCAGTGGAACAACTCCACTATCAGGGAGTTCAGTGGGTCCTTCACCAGAGGAGTTACATGACTGGATAAGAGGAATGGAAAAGAATAAATCACAATCGAGTATAGATGTAGCTAGATTGAGAGTAGATCTGGAAGAAATGATTATTGGTACCATAAGTCCAGAAAGATTGAGTAAGTACCGAGATGAAGAGTTGTTATTTTTGTGTAAGAATATTACATGGAAAGCAAGGAATTTACATGAGAGGTTGGCAGAAGCTGCACAAGAATATGGAGTAGACATAGAAAAGTCTAAAGTTTTGCAAAAAACATACAGACTGGATTTTACTGATAAGGATTTGGAGAGTATGAATACGTCTGGTAAACGTTTGCAGATAAAAGAATTAATGAATACCTTGAAGAAATGGGGAGATTTAGAACGGTGGACAGCTAGATGGGCGAAAAAGAAGGAAGAAATGCTTGCAAGTAAAAATGCGTCTTTATTCCCATTAAGAGAAACAGGACAGGCTGAAATGGTACGCCCAATGAGAGAAGTTCCAGGTGGTGGATATGTTCACGCTCCCTGGTCAAGACAGGATATATTATCCTTTACAAATGATTTTCTTACGTTGAGAGAGAAACCTATTGAGTGGTACAAACAGGTAGATAGGTTTGTAAAAGTTTCAAAAGGTGTGTTAAAAGATTTAGATGGTTTGTTTGAGATTGTAGTTCCAGCTGACTTATGGACTGAGTGTAAAATTACTGTTGACTGGCCAAAAGAAGAATATCCTAGAGATGTGAAAACAGGAGCACCTTCAGAAGAAGTGATGAAAAAATATAATCAAGTAATTACTTTCCTGAAAAGTAAAATTTCTCCAAAAGAAACAGATTGGGTTAAAATGTGTAGGACAACCCAGGAACCTAAAGAATCAGTACATGCCTATTATGAAAGGTTGTTACAGGTGTTCAAAGAGTATAGTGGTTTTGAAAGTATAGGTGATAAAGATATGGGACACTTTGTATATAGGTTTGTTTTTGGATTAAAACCCGAAATTAGTAATATGATTCAGCAACATTTGATTTGTTGGCAGAGTAAAACAGTTGATGAAATTCTGAGATATGCTAATATTGTAGTGATGATATTGAGTCAAGGCATAAAAAGCTGAAAGAGAAAATGATGTGGGCACAGTTGAAAGTGGCAGAACAGAAAGATGGAAACAATGGTTCTCAAACAGATTTCCAGATGAATGGACAAAATCAAAATGGTCAGGTACCAAATGGAGGTAGAGGTAGAGGTAAGATGAGTAGGGAAGAATTGAAAAAGAATTGTCCTTGTCATGCGTGCAGAAAGTTTGGACATTGGAGGAATGAGTGTAGATCTTTACTGAAAAATAATAGAATGAATCAAAATTTCAATCCACCGATGCAGAATGAAGTAGTTGTGAATCAACAACAACAGCAGCAGGTAGTTACACCACAGACACAACAAGTACAGGTACCTCAAGCTCCTATGCCAAATAATGTGAATGCTCAAATACAGAGATACAGTGCAAATTCTGGATTTCACGCAGGTGAACAAGTTGGTAAGAATCAAAATGTGCAAGTGGTTTCACAGTATTTATTGCAATGTTCAGAGAGTGTCTCAGACTCATCTCAATGATGGTGCCTGAGGGGGGAGGAAGAGTGCGTGCTTGGCGCATCTCTAGAGGTAGATCAGTCAGGTCCTTTTGTTGATGGAAAAGTGGAAGGTAATGATATTACATTCCTTGTGGACACTGGTGCTACCCGTTCTACTGTGAGAGCAGCAGAAATTCCAAACCTACCCCTCTCGGGAGAAACTATCCCAGTTGTGGGAGTTTCAAATAATAATATTAAAACTCCAATAACAAGACCAATAGAAGTTCATATTGGAAGATTCAGAGACATGCATTGGTTTGTGGTATGTGATACAAGTCCGGTGAACCTTTTAGGAAGGGACTTGCTCTGTAAGATGAACTGCACCATCTAGTGTACGCCAGATGGTATTGCTTTTCAAACACCAGATGAGGATGTTGCTTTTAAAATGATGTTAGCGAAGCAAGGGACAGAAGTGAATGATTTGTATTCATTGCTAACAGAAGACGATTTACCTGCAGAGTTGAGAAAGGCAGTGAGACCTGATGTATGGGATTTTACAGGAAAAGACATTGGTTTGATGAAAGGTGTGGATCCTATTCAGGTTACAGTTAAACCAGGTGCAATTTAACCAAACACACCTCAGTACAAGATGAGTCCTGAAATAACAGCAGGAGTAATTCCTGTAATTGATCAAATGATTGAGCAAGGTATTCTAAAAGAAATACTAAGTAGTCCTTGTAACTCACCTATTATGGGGATTAAGAAACCAAGTGGAAAATATAGAATAGTTCAGGATTTGAGAAAAATTAATAAGATTGTAGTACCTTGCTGTCCAATAGTGCCAAATCCAGCAGTGATTCTTTATCAAATTCCTTGTGATGCAGAATGGTACACAGTAATTGATCTGTGTCAAGCATTTTTCTCGATACCTTTGCATCCGGATAGCCAATATCTTTTTGCTTTCCGGTTCGGAAACCGTGTTTTGGCATGGTGCCGAGTTCCTCAAGGGTATACAGAGAGTCCTTTGATTTTTAATATAATTTTGAAAAAATGTTTGGAGTCATTAATCATGCCATAAAATTCAGTGTTAGTGCAGTATATTGATGGCCTACTGGTGGCATAAAAAACAAGACAAGCCTGTGTGACAGATACAATTGCTTTACTGAATCATTTGGCAGAAGGTGGGCATAAAGTGTCACCAGCAAAATTACAGTTTTGTAAAAAAGAAGTTCAGTATTTGGGACACAAAATTGAGAAAGGAGTTAGAAAAGTAGCACAAGACCGAAACAATGTGATTTTGTAGATGGGTCCTCCTAAGACTCAAAAAGAAGTTCGAATGTTTTTGGGAATGGTTGGTTACTGCAGACAGTGGATCAGTGGGTTCTCACTAATTGCAAAACCTTTACAGAGGTTTACTCATAAAGATGTGGTTGATTCGATTGAATTGGAAGAAGAAAGCATGAAAGCTTTTATTGAATTGCGAGATAGTCTTTGTCGAGCACCTGCATTGGGAATGCCGGATTACACAAAAGATTTTGCATTATTCTGTTGTGAAAGAGATGGGTGTGCACTTTCAGTCTTAACACAAAAACATGGAATGGCACGTCGTCCAGTGGCATATTTTTCTGCTACTTTGGATTCAGTGGCTGCCGCATTACCAGGTTGTTTAAAAGCAGTGGCTGCTACTTGTGTGAGTCTTGAGCAAAGCGAAACAATTGTTATGGGACATCCAGTGAAAGTATATGTGCCACATTCTGTTGAGATCCTATTAACAAGGACTCGGACTCAGCATATGATGTATAGTCGACTGATTAGGTATGAAAGAGTGATTTTGGGTGCTGAAAATGTGACAGTGACAAGATGTACAACATTGAACCCAGCAACATTGTTGCCAAGTTCAAATTGTGAAGAAGTAAAGGATGAAGCAGATCATGATTGTTTGGATGTGACAGAATGTGCACGAAACAAAGGCCTGACATAAAGGATACTCCACTAGAAGAGTCAGATAGTGTGATGTTCGTGGATGGATCTTGTCTGAGAGATTAAAAAGGTGCATTGAGTGCTGCTTATGCAGTATGTACAGTGTCTATGGTTCTTGAAGCATCCTGTCTAAAGGGGATAAATTCTGCTCAAATTTCTGAACTGATTGCTTTAACTAGAGCATGTATAATTGGCAAAATTCGGAGAGTAACCATATTCACTGATAGTCAATATCGTTTTGGGTGGTGCATGATTTTGGTCAGTTGTGAATGCAAAGAGAATTTCTGCCATCTTCAGGATCCCCGATCTGGAACAGTAAAAATGTGAAGGATCTATTGAATGCATTACAAATTACCAAAAGATTGCTGTGGTAAAATGTTCAGCACACAAGTCAGGAAATGACTATGTGACAAATGGAAACAGATACACAGAACAAGTGGCTCGTTTCTGTGCACAAAATAATTCAATTTCAATTAACAGAGGAGTGGAGAAAAAACATACAAATTGCCACTTGATGTTTTCTTCTTTGGAAACATGGGAAGAAATTAGGCAGCTTCAGGAAGAAGCAAATGAGGAAGAAAAGAAATTTGGATAAAATCAGGTTGTAACATGAGAACAGAAGATGACGTGTGGGTGTATGTTGATGGAAGACCAGTAATGCCAGATAGTTTACTTTCTCAGATGGCAAGAATGTACCATGGAATTGCACATGTTGGAAGAGATGCTATGATCAGGCTCTTCAAGCAGTCATGGTACAACCCAAAGTTTAGGGTTATTGCAGAGAGTCTATGCCAGAGGTGTATAGTGTGCCAGCAGCAAAATCCAGGTAGAAAGACAGTTGTTAGTTGGGGTCGAATTAGAAAAGCAGCAGGACCATTTACCCGACTACAGTTAGATTTTATCGAACTTCCCCCTTGTAATGGACTAAAATATGTGTTGGTGGTTGTTTGTTTGTTTTTTCGCTGGGTAGAAGCTTATCCAACAAGAAGAAATGACAGCCTGTTTGCTAAATTACTTTTAACAGAGATAGTCCCAAGATTTGGATTTCCTGTCTCCTTAGAAACAGATAGATGAATTCATTTTAATAATGAAATAATTCAGATGATTTGCGCAGCATTACAAATTGAGCAAAAGCTGCATTGTGCCTATCGACCAGAAGCATCTGGAGTGGTCGAAAAAATTAATGGCACTATTAAATCCATACTGTCAAAAGTGTGTGCGTCTACAACACTGAAATGGCCAGACGCTTTACCCCTGGTATTGATGAGTCTTAGAAGCATTCCTGATAAAAAAAATTGAATTGAGTCCACACAAAATTTTGATGGGGAGAGCCATGAGACAAGCAATTGTACCAGCAAACAAACTGATGAATATTACTGATGATCTAGTGCTTGATTATTGCAAAGGATTGGCTGATCTGGTGCATTCTGTGTCTCAACAGGTTGGAGAAATTGCAACCACAACACAGCCGGATCAAGCACATGATTTGAGTCCAAGTGGGTTCTTGTCAAGAAACACGTGAGGAAGTCGTGTTTAGAACCCAGGTGAAATGGACCATACCAGATTATATTGGTGACAACGACAGCAGTAAAGTGTGGTGGCTTGCCAAACTGGCTTCATGCAAGTCCTACAAGAAGAGTCCCAAGTCCACTTGAAAGACAAGAAGAAGAGCAGCAACTGGTAAAGCAAGGAAAAGAACCAGAAGCTGAAGAGAATGAAGCTATAGAATCTAATGTTACAGATTCTGAAAAGGCTGAACAAGAGGAAGAACCAAGTACAAGTCAAATAAAGTGGGCATCAGCTACTGGGTCTCAAGAGACTGCTGTTGAGAAAGAAAAGAGAAAGTTTCTGATGAAAATCAAGAACAAGTACAACAAAGAAAAGAACTGAATAAAATAAATTGTGAACTTGACAACGAAGGTGAAGAAGCAGTTCAAGTTAAGAAAGCAAGAAAGGGGGATGTGTGGCCAAAAGGAGTGAAAAGACTCGAAATACACTCTAGAAAAGAAAAGGCCAGATCAAATAAATGAAATATCAAGTCAAACTGGACAAAGTGATTCAGAAGAAGAATTGGTACGAAAAACAAAAAGAATAAGAATTCCGAGTAAGAAATACACAGCTCCAGAATGGACATAGGTGGTGTTGGAAGAAATTGAGAACACAAATCAGAAAGAAGAAGAAGCTGGTACTGATCAAAGTGATCAAAGCAAACTGAAACCACCTTAAAAGAGAACTGTGAAAATAAAGGTGCAACAATTTCAATGAAGAATATTCTGAAAGTCTCAAAGATTTAAAGAAGAAGATATAAAAAAAAAAAAGAAAAAGAGGGGGTAAGGAAAAGAGGCATAAAGTGTAGGGATACACTACTCTAGATGGTTTTTGGATAAGTTTTTCAATGTTTTTAAAGATTTTTAGGTTTTTTCTTAGATTTTAATTTTTTTTATACAGTGTCTAAAATGGCAAAGGTAACAGAGACTGGATATCAAAATCATAGTTTTAAATATAGATGTATTAATGCTTGCTTATGTAGTGTCTTATTACTAACATTGGTATGGTTAACACTGATTGTTAGTGTCCCTGTTCTAATGGTGACTAATCGCAGACATAATACTAATGATGTGGGAAGTGAGAGAATTGATTTTTAATACTAAAGAAGATTTAAATACTAATATAGAAAAGATAGAAGATGATAGTGTTTATCATCATGATAAATCAATTATTGATTTTTCGTTAAATGTTTTTACTAAATTGTTATACGAATTTGTTAATACAATGAATGCAAGAGATTGTTATGTGTGCATGCAATTACCGTCGTCTGTCTCAGAGGGGGTGACTTATCACCACCTACCTTTAACCTATGGTGTGTCTTGTAGTGTCTTAACCAGTCTGTTCTACGAGAGGGAAGGATTAGAGTATTATTACTCTAATTTTGATCTAATATTTTCCGAAATTCCTATTAGAAGAGATTTAAAAATTGTTTATGGTCCTGTTTATGCAACTTATATGAGAGATTTTTTCATTAGTAACAAACCGATAGATACATTAGATGCACATAGAAATAACTTAACCTGTAAACTATGGCATGAAGAAATAGAATTTATGAATATGGGAGAAGATAGAAGACGATTTCAAAAAGAAAGCTGCTGAGCAAAAGTCTCATGTACCTCCATGGGCTTTCAGAGAGGGTGATGGGTGAGACTTACACTGCCATGACCCTAGATTTTCAACATAGATGAAAGCTTTGTGTGTTTAGAGAAAAGACTGAACATAATAGTTACTTCATTGGTTCTAGTGAATGTGAGCATACTTTCTTGATAAAAGGAAATTGGGGACTGAAAGGAGGAACTGATCCTGTTTTCCCTGGAATTTATTATGTGTGTGGAAAGAATGTTTATTATAGGTTACCTACAGGTTGGTATGGATGTTGTTATTTAGGTATAGTATTCTCAAAGGTATATCATGTAGATAAGAATAATAGAGTTAATGAAATAAAACAAGGACTAACATGTAATAAGAGAGGAGCAAGTTATTCTGAATTAATTGGGGATATTTTTGGAGCACTGATACCTTCAGTTGGAGTTATTCTGAATTCACATAAAATTAGAAAATTGTCCACAGTGGTTGATCGTTTATCAACAGGTACTGCTAGTGTGTTCTTGATGATTGATACTGCAATGGTTGCAATTAGATCAATGGTTTTGCAAAATCGACTTGCCCTTGATATATTATTGGCAAAAGAGGGTGGAGACTGTAGCATGTTGAAAATACAACAATGCTGTACTTATATCCCTGACAAAAGTAAAAATCTTGAGGGGTATATTAAAAATATTACAGAACTTCATGAAGATTTGACTGAACTAAAGGTTGACGGTGCATGGGAGAAACTTGGTAAGAGTTTTTCCTCAGTGGGAAATTGGTTTTCTACCTTAGGGAATAGTTTATTAGGGAAAATATTAATGCCTGTTACTTCAGTAGTTATAGTAATAATAATGATTATTATGATTTACAAATGTTGTAAATGCAAATGTAGAAAGAAAGAGACATCAGATCTTAAACATAGAGCTAGGAAGAGAAAGAGAGAAGAGATAGAATTTGGGGATATGAGAGGAAATTATTATGAGATCATGAAAGACTTAGATGGAAGAATGCTAAAACGAGAAAGAAGTACAGTATTTTAAAATAAGTGGCAACTTGTATGTGATGGGTATTTTGATGATGGCTCAAAAACGCCATCAAAGGGGGATTGAAGGAGCAGGGTTTTGAGAAAGTAAAACCTGCTCGGATTGAACCCTCTGTAACATTTATTAACAGTGTGCTGTGAAAATTATTAATAAAGAAACGCTAAAATAAGGGAAAATGCTTAAGCGCATGTGTAAACTAATGCGTGTACTAATGCATGAAACTAGGCCGCAAAAATTATTTCAATAAAAGACTAATGCTGCTTTTGTGCACGTTAATAATAATTCACTAGGAATAACATGGGTTGTGCATGGGATAGTGCAATGCTGGGATGGTGTGCAAAATGAAATTACATTTCATGAAAATAATAAATGTTTGTGTTCTGTTCTCTGTAGAAAAACAAACATGGGCCTACACTTCTGCATGCCAGTTTGGGGTTAACATTTAATGGAAGATAAGATGTCCAAAAAAGAATGATTTTGCAAGAAGAAGAGAGAAAACTCGAAAAGCTGTGCATGCTCTTATGTCCTTGTATGACTGCCAAGCTTCGGACAGGACATTTTGATAAGCAAGTGGAAGCGATGCAACTTCCTCACGAGATGGCAGAGGCAAACAATAGAGGCGTAGAGATTTGCAACGTGTAAAATACTGCAGGAAATATTTACTATGATTGTGCTCAAAGTTGTTTCCTGGGATGAATCTGTCGTAATGTCGAATGTTTAGAACAAAGAAATGTTTAATAAAATGGTCATGATGAAGAGTGGTGTGACAGTACACCCCCAATCTTAGCCAATGGGAGATGGAGTTCATTTCAATAATGAAACAAATGTGGGTTGGACATTTAGGGGTCCATTAGGATGTTGGGCGGTGGCACCACCGCGGTGCTGGCGGTGCAGAAAAATGCATTTTTCCGCCCGCGAGCAGCGGTACTCACGTCCGCCATATTAGTATGGCCAAATATAGACCATTTCCCTTCTGCCGCCGTGCGACGCGAACCGCCACCAAAGTGCGCCCACAAGCGCAGCGGTGGGAGCCAATGGAGACACACCACCGTGCGGAATGACGTCTGCTCTGGTCCACAAATTAGGATGCTCCAAACAACCAGTCGCACCGCCAATCCTACACGGCGGAACCTCGACAGCGGAGCGCGAAATCAGAGACCCGGTCCACAGCACCCGGACACGACCGCCATGGACCCAGCACTCCACGTTTTCCCGGTGCTGTACCTGAAACATCACCAGCAAATCATGGACCGTCGCGGACGCCGCCGCAGGTACGCAATAACACAACCCAACACACAACCACAAAACACAAACCCTGGACTGGCACAGGGTCCCTAACCACATCAGATACCCTGGTGGTGATAGGAACACGTCCCCAAGTGCACACACACATGACCCACCTGCCACCAATACACCCCTCCGTATCCAGGTCACACATCGACCGCGATCGTGCGGCAATGTCACAGCCACGTCACCGCAGCGGTGAAGACAAGGGAATACATGCGCACAATGCAGAAGGCTGGGCCAGCACCAGGCATGGGCAGGGCACAAAGACCACAGGGCCACTACTCCACCCTCACACACTAGCCCCCCACTGAAGGGACATGCCATGTGCCACCCCTGTGCACCCCCATGCACAACAACAAGCCAGGTGACACCACACACTGCACCACACACAAAACAAATAGGGACACAGCCACAGCAGGAGTGGCTGCACAGGAACACACAGCACAGAAGCACAGGGCCAGGGCTACACACACACCACAACAACACCACACCAATGGCAAGTAAACTCAGTACAAGCATCAAATGGACACACACACATACAAGGAACAAACATCTCACTGGCCACACAGCCTGCCAAGTCACACACACATACCCCACACTGACACACAGACACATACACAGACCACATGCCACCAGCAATGGAGCACACAAAACAGGAAAGCCAAAGTGAGGTGCACACAAATGGAAGGCCAAGGAGACAACCACCAAGCATGTGTACAGCACATGCAAGACAAGGAACATAGAACAACACCCCCAGCCCACCTAATCACACATGGCTTGCATAGTGATTGAAGTCAAACCACATACAGCACAGTGCAACAACCCAAGGAGACAGCAAGGCAACACATGTAGAGGCACAAGGATGAAAGGAAGGCCCTGAAGTCAAACTGTGAATAGCCACACATATGTATACAAATACTTCACAGGAATACTCCAGCAGCACAACACACAGGGCCCATTGACACACTCCATGACTGTCAAACACTAGTAGGAATCCACACACATACCCCCCTCACATCTGCAGCACACAACACCAGTGTCAAACAAACAGAAGGGTGGCAATAATGTCCAGGCAATACACAGACAAACATTCACACTCAATGGGGGTAGCCACAAACATCACATACACACAGGGATGCCAGAACCAATGTCTGCACAAAAACAACAGACAAACACATAACCCAACAGACCCACACACAGAACCACAACAAGAACAGACATGCCCTGTGCAGCAAAAATGTTGAAAGGCAATGGGAGCACAGACACAACAGGAGTGCACAACCCCATCAGTCAGGAACAATGCACACACAACATACCACAACACAGACAAGAAGTGTACCATCACAGATAAACACAGCCACAGCAAACAAACAACAGATACACAGCCAAAAAAAGAACACATAGCAAACACAGCAGGACATAAGTGGATGCATACCAGCCAATGACAAGACAACATACCCCCACAGCACTGCATGCACAACAAGCAGTGTCTGCACAACAACCATACCAGCCACACACAGAAATGAGTGACACAACATGAACCCACACAACACCAATCAGCACAGCACAAAGACAACATCACACACAGGAAGTGAAGCAGTACCACAGCAAACACACATACATGCAACACAACACCAACAGATGCACAAGTCTGGCACAGAAAGGTGGAAACAACTTGACCAGGGGACTGGGCAGCACACACAGTTGAAGTGCATATGAGCAAACATGATTGACAAACAGCCCAAGAACATCACACAGAACCCATTGGGGAAATGTCCTGAGTGGCACATTGCCACGGTCCAAAGAACTGCACCACAAAGCACAGTGTCACATATCAAGTGATGGGGAGCCACACACACATGTAAAACAAGGGGACAGCAGACATCCAAGTGAAGTGCCATGGCAGGAGTGTATCATACACAAATAGAGGGAGTGCAGACTCACAATGGGTAGGCATCCCAAGCACAGATAGGGGATGGCAAGACACCACACACAACATCACATACTGGAGGCAAACAGGCACCATGTGACAGCAATGCATGAGAAAACACAACCACAATGTCAGTGTGGATCAGCAGGTCTGCACTGTCTCCACAAATAGTAACATGACAGATGGATGAACAACAAAACACAACACTGACTTGACAGACACACACACTGCATACTCACAAGTGACAGAAATAACAAGTAGGAGTCAGCCACAACTGCATGCACACACAAACACACTGCACAACATACAACTCACACATGTGCATACAAACACATCCACAGGGATAAACAATTCAAACAACAGGCACACACATCCTGGGTGAAACATGTGTGTAGTTGACAATGCAGGGGCACACACATATCAACACTCCAGACAAAGTCAAGACCTTCACACTGCACACTTCTTGACCATCCAAGAGCACACATTGAAAGAAACCCATGGGATTAGGATGACTGCCCATCACAAGATGACCACACACATACACTACTGGGCACACAAAATAAGAACACATATACATGATGAGCCTGGCCAGAATGCCTGCAATCCTCTGGACAGAATCCCATTCTGAGCTGGCAGTGCACCACAACTTGACATGTGTACAACACAGCCAACATGAACAAACAATGACAACTGCATCACACCTCAAATCTAATACATTGCCCACACAAGTATCAGGGTCAGGAAAAACTGAAGTCCCTCACCCCTGCAAAAAATAGAGTAAGTGAGTAAATAAATTGGCAAGGTTGAAGTGGGACACACAGCATGTGGCACAGTAAACCATATACACACAGCAAAATAACTTTATTCAGTAAGGACACTGACAAAACAGACAACAGGAGCAACTGTCTTTATTCACAAATTGCACAGATAGGCAACAAGAGTAGATAATAGCAAGGCACAAAATGCAGGGCATGTCCATGAGAAGCTGCAAAGGCAGGGGCAAAACAGCAAGGCCAGTGGCCAGTCCAAGGTGCAGAGCATGTCCATGAGAAGCTGCACAGGCAGGGGCAAAACAGCAAGGCCAGTGGCCAGTCCAAGGCGCAGAGCATGTCCATGAGAAGCTGCACAGGCAGGGGGCACACAGCAGTGAACGACAAGGCCAGTGGGCAGAACAAAGTGCAGAGTGAGTCCATGAGAAGCTGCACAGGCAGGGGGCACACAGCAGTGCACGACAAGGCCAGTGGGCAGGACAAAGTGCAGAGTGAGTCCATGAGAAGCTGCACAGGCAGGGGGCACACAGCAGTGAACGACAAGGCCAGTGGGCAGGACAAAGTGCAGAGTGAGTCCATGAGAAGCTGCACAGGCAGGGGGCACACAGCAGTGCACGACAAGGCCAGTGGGCAGGACAAAGTGCAGAGTGAGTCCATGAGAAGCTGCACAGGCAGGGGGCACACAGCAGTGAACGACAAGGCCAGTGGGCAGGACAAAGTGCAGAGTGAGTCCATGAGAAGCTGCACAGCCAGGGGACACACAGCAGTGCACGACAAGGCCAGTGGGCAGGACAAATTGCAGAGTGAGTCCTTGAGAAGCTGCACAGGCAGGGGGCACACAGCAGTGCACGACAAGGCCAGTGGGCAGGACAAAGTGCAGAGTGAGTCCATGCGAAGCTGCACAGTCAGGGGGCACACAGCAGTGCACGACAAGGCCAGTGGGCAGGACAAAGTGCAGAGTGAGTCCATGAGAAGCTGCACAGGCAGGGGGCACACAGTAGTGCACGACAAGGCCAGTGGGCAGGACAAAGCGCAGAGTGAGTCCATGAGAAGCTGCACAGGCAGGGGGCACACAGCAGTGCATGACAAGGCCAGTGGGCAGGACAAAGTGCAGAGTGAGTCCATGAGAAGCTGCACAGGGAATGTCTGCAACTGTACCCTAACCATGGTCAGCAACACAGTCTGGGGTGTCACGATGTGCAGCACAGGCCACGCTGTGTGAGAGACAGGCGTGTGAGGTCGACCAACACTCAGACTTGGCTGTCAGTCGTACTGGGAGCTGGCTGTGTGTCGGGCCCAGTTGGAGCACTTGACTGGAGAGTGGGAGGCACAGCTGAGGTATACCTATCAGTGTTTAGGCAAAACGGAGGGCTGCTTGGACCAGGTGGTGTAGTGGCACGTGGAGGTGGAGCCATGCAGACATGAGACACAGTGTAGATGGGAGATTGTGGAGGGGTGCCTTTCCACTTCTTGGGGAGTCACAATGGCTTCACTGTCTTGGGAACAATGGGAAATGGCGTGGACACATCAGGCTCACTCAACACCAAGGCTGCAGCAGGTGCAGACGCTGGCCCTCCCTCTGGTGAAGTGCTTGAACCTGCGCAACGCTTTGCATGGCCCTGGCTTTGCCCCTCCATCCCCTGCCTACCAGGTGGTCCCCCCACAGTGCCCTCCATTCCCTGCTTCACTGGGCTTGCTATGGGAGTCGAGGTAGTGGGTGAATCGGACTTGCAGCCCTTCTTATGCCTACCCTTGGCACTCACCACCTTCTCAGTGGGCATGGAAATTGTATGTTTGGTTTTGGGAGACGCTTTCGGGACAGGAGAGTCCTTGGCTGGGGATGTCCCTGAGGCACGTGACCCTGACGCCTGCTTCTTGGCTCTTTGTCCCCTGGTGTTGCCTGATGGGCTCTTGTCTGTGTGCACTGGGGTGGCTTTGGTCAACTGTGGGGATGGTGTCTGCGGCCTGGACCGCTTGGGCTTCTGTTGCTGCTGTGTGCTACGTGTGCCGTATCGTGACTTAGAGGTCTGTGGAGCGTGGTCACTGTCGTCCGACGTGGCCACTGGCATGGGTGTGGCAAAGGGACTTTTGCTGGACTCCCAGATTGTGCCAGTTGAAGGGCTGATGTCACTGCAGTGGACAATGACTGGACAGTCCGGTGCAGCCCACCCACGTCTGAATGTATGCCCCCAATGAATGCAACCACCTGAGCCAATTTACTGTTGTGGTCCATGAATGCATTGAGGAGAGCTGTCTGGCCTACACACAGCTGGCGCAAAACGTCCACAGACTCAGCACTGATGGCAGCAGGGGGGACCGGGGCAGGGGCTGCGGTGCCGGGGGTGAAGGACACCCTTCCCCTCTTAGCGGTGCAAACACGGGCAGCACCAGAGGAAGTGGCTGAGAGGGTGGGCACTGCACGCTGTGTGGTGGAAGATGATGCAGAGTCCCCGTTCCCTGTGCCCGCCAACATGTCTGCGTCACCGCTGGCATCAGATGACGTAGTACTTTGCGTCTCGGGCTGTGATTCCTCCAGCAGACTCCTGTCCCCCTCCGAGGCGCTGGTCACATCTGTCTCACAGGGCTCCTCTGCAGCTGTTGTGCTAGTTTCCCCACCACTGGTGTCCGTCCCATGTTCCTCCGTGACCACGGGAGATGCTGCATGAGAGAGAGAGATGTAGGGTCAGTGCAGTGGCAGCAACAGAACAAACATATGCATTACAGACAACCATTAAGATGTCTAGATCTACATGTTGCACGCCACCCTGTGCAATTACATCGTTCAAACCCACCTCTGTCATCACAACAGTGCGTGTGCACTATCAAATCAGGACAAAGTGAGCAATGTGATGACCACACAGCACAACATCCTGCATGTGGCTCCGTTACAACAGCAACACAGATAGCTCATACCTGTCTCACATCACCCACAATGCCATTTAAATGCCCCATACCCATTTCCCAGTGTTAAGTACAGGTAGGACACATGCATGACAGCTGCACCCAGCACCGGCACAAGCTTACACTCACAGGCCACTGCATCACACTACCAACATCACATCGCCCAGCGCTGGCACATGCTGTGCACACATGCAGCCACACACAGCCATAGTCACCCTTCCCAGTACACTCACCCCTAATTGCCTGCTGATGCTCCTTCAATCGTGCATCCAGCTCAGGGTGAGTCACGGCCAAGATGCGGCACATTAGTGTGTCATGCTGCGCCGTGCCATCCGGCCAGTGCGAGGGATCCGCCCCAGTGTCATCTCTGCAACGTTCTTTGCCAGCCGTGAGATGTCGTCCCACCTCTTGTGGCAGTGGGTGTGCCGTCGGTTTGATACACCCAGAGCACGCACCTTGTTCGCAATGCCCCTCCACACGGCATTACGCTGGTGCACCTTGAGCTGCAGGCATGGGAGACAAGAGGGGGCAAACATCAGTGACACAGTGTCATGTGACAAAATCACTCAGGACAGTAGCATGATACAGATTAATCACAAATCCACATATCTCACATGCAGAGACAGAAATGCTTTTCACATGGTACATCTGCATGTGAGAATCACACGTAAATGCATGCATGTATGAGGGGGGCACAATACTTGCACATCTCATGTACAAGCAGGATGCCAGCACAGAAGACCATGTGTACTCTGCCCACATCTACTAACCATTTTTAGGTAGAGCAAGACATACGTCACAAAACAACATGTGTATGTGGCGAGACCCACTGGCCTGATTCACAGAACTAACTTACGTAAAAGACGTAAAGTTAGTACTTTTTGGTATTCACAGAATACACTTACTCATTTTGGTATTCACAGAATGAACTTACTCATTTCGGTATTCACAGAAGTTAGTAGTCCTAACTTTAGGACTCCTAAATGCCTTCTGTGAATACCGAAAGTCTTAAAGTTAGGATTTTTCTCAGTTTAGGAGTAGTAAAGTTAGGACTCCTAACTTTAGGACTCCTAAATGCCTTCTGTGAATACCGAAAGTATTTAAGTTAGGATTTTTCTCAGTTTAGGAGTAGTTGGCCCGGCCCTCGATGTGTGCAGCAAAGAAGATTACACAAAGCAGCAGGGGCCAGGAAGTGTTTTCCCTTGGAGATTTCTGTACCAATTAAGTGAGTCACTCTTTGCCGTGACTTGTAGGCGAGAAGCGTAACGCATGTTTTGCCTAAGGGTGTCTGCTCATTTTTGTCTACCCCATGAATTATCCTGGGAGTTAACAACAAGCGGGTCTTCAACGAAGCCTCTGCGAGCAGATGTGAGTGTGCTGTCAATCTTAGTGGTGGCTGTTGCACGCTCAGAAATGCCTTCATAGAGACGAGGTGGCAGAAGGCGTAACCCATTTTACAATGACTTTAATCATTGCATGCTGTGAAAGCAAGTAAAAGGATCATAACCTGTTCTACGTGAGCAGTCTCGATCTCCTGGTGACAACGAGCCTCAATGAGTCAGAATAGTCCCAATCTTCATGTGCTAACGAGCCTCGATGAGTCTGCTCAGTGAACTTCCTGCATAGACACAAAAGTAGGACTTCTCCTTCCAAAAGTCCTATAGAAAAAGAAATAGGACTCATCAATTTCTGATTAAGGGTACTCCAGGAAGTCAAAACATTCATTGTTTCTTTCATAGCGGACCACAGACTTCCATAAAGAAAAGGATACTTCCTCTTTGGTGCAATTCACATCGATTTGCTCGCTTATCATAAAGTAGATACTGTGTAAACAATTTTTCTTTTTCTCAGTGATTTACACAACTCTATAAAGAAGAAGATACTACTTTTGGTTCAATTCACAGCGATTTGCATGCTTATCCTACAAGTTGTGTTAGTTTTGTAAGTTGCATTTTCATTTTTAACATAATGCAGAGTGTGCAACCTCTGCCGCAATTTTTACAAGATCCTGGAGAGCCACCACTGGAATCGATCTTGTGGCTCTGATCTTTTAAAGACTATTTAGGTGCGATCGATGCTTGAAATTCCGACCTGATCGAAAAAAGAGCTTGATGTTGATGTATTATTATTTATGAGTTGGAGGGCATAATGTGTTTGATCACTTACCTGAGCATGTTCCTGCGGAAGACGAGGATTTGGTTGAATTCGATACAGCGGTAGCTCAAATGAATATTTTTCAAAAACTAAAAACATGGTGGTTCATAGGTATATGTTCTTTACTCGGACACAACAGCCCAATGAGAGTATTGACAAATACATTACAGCACTGAAAATTTTCGCTGCTAAATGCAACTTCGATACTTTCACAGCAGAGTTAATCAGAGACCAGCTAGTGGCAAGATGTTGTAAAAAAAAAAAATACAAGAACTTTTATTGACGTGTAAAAATCCATCGTTAGATGAAGCAATAGATATAGCCAAGAGCATTGAGGGTTCTTTCAGCGATGCAAAGTTATTAGAGGAACCCTTAGCCAAAACCTCTATCTCTGGAGCTGTTGTCAGTAAACCAGTTTCAAGAGGATCTTTGAGCTACGTTAAAGCAAAAACAGTGTTTAAACCCAACACAACGTCTCAAACTCCCACTGGGTGCTGTTTCAGGTGTGGTTCCTCATCTCATGTATCATATTTTAGGTTCTGTCCTGCACAAGGACACCAATGTAAAAAATGTGGGAAAATGGCTCACTTCTTCAGGGTTTGTAGAGGTGGAAAGAGCAGCAGTGTTCATTGCATTTTCAATTAACAAGATGATGTTAATGTAGAGGGGAGTTGCGAAGTATGAAAGGAACTAGTGTTAGGAGTGAGGAATATTCATATTGAAGGTGGTAAACATATTACAGATCCTGATGTTGTTTTCATTATTGATGGGCATGGTATCAAACTTTTAGTCGACACTAGGGCCCGCATCACTATCATTTCTCAAGAGAAATTCGAGAGGTCCTGGTCAAGTAAAATTTTGCTTCCACCAGATATACTGACAGTGGCATTTGAAGAGAGTAGAGTGGGTTTTTTTCTGGGCTGCCATCAGTGTTTTGGGTGAGTCAATCAAAGGGAAAGTATATGTGGCCTGGAAAGGTATCAATGTTCTTGGATGGGTTCATCAAGCTGAATTTGGAATTACTATAAGCCCAGGATTATCACAATTGATAAGACTATTTTAGGATCTGTTTGTGGATCTAAAGAAATTTGGGAAAGAAAACTAAGCAAAGTATTCCAAGATAAATTGGTCAAGATATCAGATTTTATTTACATTATTAAAGTCAAGCAGGGTGTATCTCCAGTGAAATACAAATGACACAATTTTCCCCTCAGTGTAAGAGAGGTTCTTTCAGCAATGTTGAAAGGTATGTGTGCACAAGGTATCATTGAGAAGACCGAAGCTAC
This sequence comes from Calotriton arnoldi, assembly GCA_963921515.1. Taxonomy (NCBI): domain Eukaryota; kingdom Metazoa; phylum Chordata; class Amphibia; order Caudata; family Salamandridae; genus Calotriton; species Calotriton arnoldi. Next base: position 143,411 of record CAWUFW010019286.1, on the reverse strand, counting down.
TTTGTTGTTATTCCCCATTGTGTTGGCAAAGAAGAAGTCAGGCGAACTTCGCATGTGTGTGGATTTAAGGAGTGTCGACGGAGCAAAATAGGTGGACAATTATCTTTCACCAAGAATCGAATATCTGATCACAAAAATTGGCCAAGCCAGCTGGTTCAGTAAATTAGACTTAAGGTCAGCTTACCACCAGGTTGAACTCAACAAATCTTCTCATCATCTAACTGCATTCGTAACTCCTGATGGGGTTTTTCAATTCTGCAGAATGTCTTTTGGCATAGCTTCTGCTGCGGCAGTTTTTCAAAGACTGATGTCTGATATGTTTGAGGGTACGGCATATGTTGCAATTTTTCAAAATGATATTTTCAGACACTGAAAGTAAACATGATTGTGTTCTAAACAAAGTTTTTAGTGTGTTAGAAAGGAGAGGTGCGACTCTACGAAAAGAGAAATGTATTTTGAAAATAAGAGAGATTGAGTACCTGGGTAATGTCTTCTCAGAATGTGGTGTGAAACCCAGACCTAGCTTGGTTAAGAGCATTGTAGATGCTCCAGCAACAAGAATCAGAGATTAGCTGTTATCCTTCCTAGGACTATGTGAATTCTATGCTAAGTTTATGTGTAACTTTGAAAATGTTACAGAATGTTTCAAAGTATTGTTTAAAAAGGAAGTGGAATTTGTTTGGTCTTAACTGCGTCAGAGCACGTTTGAGAGAATCAAACAAGAAATAATTTCAACACCAGCTTTGCAATCCTTTGAGGAAGGCAGAAAAACGATTGTCACGGTGGATGCGTGTTATTATGGCTTAGGAGCGGTGTTGACACAGTTGGATGGTAATCGTGAAAGTACAATAGGTTTAGCCTCCAGGACATTGCACCAACCAGAGTGTAAATATTCCATTATATAAAAGGAATTGCTGGCATGTGTATGGAGTGTGGAAAACTTCAGAGCGTACCTGTGAGGGAGGCCATTTGTGTTGAGGACAGATCATCTTTCCTTGGTGGATATCCTATCAGGAAGGAAGTTGAAGCGATCAACTGCTAGAATTGTCAGGTTGTCTGCTAGACTTTTGGAGTTCACGTTTTCGTTGGAGTATATACCTGGAGGTCAAAACAGCTGGGCTGACTGTCTTTCTAGGCTTCCTATTGAGGATTCTGATGAGTATGAGTGAGAGTCTGAGATTGATGAATGTTTCATAGCGCATATTGGAGATGTCAGTATTTGCAAGAAAGATGAAGATTGGGTGAAGGCTGTTGATGAAGATGTGGTGTTGAGAGAAGTTATGCAATGGGTTGAGTTGGATTGGCCAAAGGAGAAGAGTTTGTCTGATGGTTTACAAGCGTTTTGGAAAGTTTCGGATGAATTGTCAGTGGAAAGTGGTAAAGTGGTACGGGGAGATAAATTGATCCCACCTTTGTGTTTTTGCCAGAGAATTATTGAACTGGCACATTCAGGCCATTTAGGGTCAACTGTGACCAAGAGGACAGTAAGGGAGGCTTTTTAGTGGCCAAGGATGGAGGGTGAGGTTGAGGAATTTGTGAAAAAACTGCTATAAATGTGTCATAGGAAACACAGTTTTGAAGATTGATGGTGTGACTGACTCGGTTTCTTTGTGTCCTAGTAGACCATGGCAACGTGTTGGGGTGGATTTTTTGGGCCCCTCTCATATCTTACCCAACAACTTGAGATATTCATTGTGTGGAAGTGAAGCCTGTTAGTGAACCAACAACTAAAAGTGTGATTGAGTTATTTCAAGAAGTATTTGCAAGAGAAAGAATTCCTGGCAAAGTTTTAACTGATAATGGAGTTCAATTTACTTCTCTGGAGCTGATGTCATTTCTAGATAAATGTGCAATTAAGCATGTCAGAACACCACTGTATCACACTCAAAGCAATGGAAAAGTTGGGCGTTTTGATAGAGTTTTGGTTGAATGTGTACAATCCACATTTAAGTGCAACATGGATATGGGTAAGGCTATCAAAGATCTAATATGGTCTTATCGAATGACACCCCATGGGGTTACTGAAAAAACTCCTTTTGAATTAATACGTGGGAGAAAGGCTGCAACAGAAATGTATCCTTTTTGGATGGTTCAATTATTCTCTTCAAATGCTGATGTTTGTGAGTGGTGGAAGTCAGCTCAGCACAAATCCAATCTAACGAACATTGAGAGAGTGAATGTTGGAAAAAAGTAAGCAAAATGAAAGTGGGTGACTGGGTACGGGCTTAAAATCCTAACCTACTGGAAAAACGTTGTTCGAAATTCCAAGAGCCAGCACAAATATTGTCAAATATGTGAGTTACATAAAATCTCAGTTAAATTAATGGATGGAAATTGGTGAAGTACTTCTTGTTTAGCCTTAGATTCCAGCTTTCATGGGGAAGGCATGGATGTCCGTAAAAATATGTGTGGTAAAAGTCCCACAGGGAGCATAGATGGCAACGTAAGAAGAAGCTTTCATTATAGGTGTGCACCTAAGAAATTGAAAGATTTTGTTTGTAAGTAAGCCATGATTTCGCAGTATCGTTGAATTTCTTTATCTTCTGTCTGTGCTATGTTTCAGGTGTATATAGTTGTTCATTTTTTTTTTCTTTCTTTTTTTTCTTTATTTTATCTTTAATAGGGACAATAGGTGTGTTGTGTTAGTTTTGTAAAATTAAGCATTGTGTTCTCTTTGTGTGTTGGAACCGTGGTGTAAAATAAAGTTCTTAGAATGCATTTAAATTGTAATACAGTAGTTTCTTCTTTAAATGTATAAATTGTATCTTGTTGGAAAAAGGGGAGGGGTATGGTGATGCATTCTACAGAATGTAGTTATGTCATGGAATGCCATTTAACAGCATGGCAATACAGGCTTAGCAGTTGATCCCTAGCCCCTGTTCATGGAGGCAAGACGCTCCTGAACAGCTAATAAACACATCCAACAACCTCAGCATGCACGGTCATCACTTGGATAGCAGAGGGGTAAAAATTACTATTCCCACTCCAGTGAGTGCAACAGTAAGGAAAGTGTTGGATAGCGGAGTGGTAAAAATTACTATTCCCACTCCAGTGAGTGCAACAGTAGGGAAAGTGTTGGATAGCAAAGAGGTAAAAATTACTATTCCTACTCCAGTGAGGGCAACAGTAAGGAAAGTGTAGTGTAGTTCCTATTTCCCTAATAGGCTCTGCGCATTGGAATAATATAACCTATAGGCTTGACATAGGACTAAGGTCAGTATGTCCCTATCGAGTATATTAAACTTAATTACTTGTGCCAGCTAGCTCAGAGGCCACTAGAAACTCCTTGAATAACAAGAAGGGAGTAGTTTCTGGCAACCGAAAAACATGACTACTTTGTTTCCCTTTAGAATCGGAACATGTCTCAGAATCGTGGAAACAATAGATAACAGTTTCACTCAGTCAATCGTACATGCTTAGTTTCTACAGAGTTACACAGAAAGGAAAGACGGGCGTTTCAATAAAAATGGTTTTATTGAACAGTCTTGTTTCTCGTGTAAGAGATATGTGCTGTTATGATCACAAGACAGTATCCAAGATAAATAATGTACAGCGTAAGCAGTAGAAATAACTATTACTGCGCTTAGCATTATCTTTTAGCATATATTCACGTACATAAATAACAGCTAAAAATGCGAGTACTCATACGATGCGTCTCTAAGCTAGTTCTACCCCAATGTACCTAACCTAGTCTAGGTGTAGGGAAAGGTAGAAGTAGGTGGAGTATTCTCTAGTCTGGTATACTAAGAGTATGTTAAGTATAGTATGCCAAGTATGGTATGCCAAGAGTCCCTCTAGGTTCTAGTCAGCTCCATACCTTGAGAATGAGAGAGGTGGGAATCTCTTGCCGGATCTGGAACTCTAATATCCCGTGAAGGGAGTCAGAACACTGGAAGCTGGATTCGTCTGCGTGCAGGAATGACAGCGTCTTCTCAGTGCGTCAGGCCGGGATACGGGCTCCTCTTAAGTCGAGGTCTCCTCTAACTTGCTTGGGCAAGGGAAGGTATATTTATACCTGGTAGGTGTCTTGGAATGTTAGCATTGACGTGAAGTCGGACAGAGGAAGACGTCAGGAATGAACCCTTAAGGTATAACGGTTCATACATAATAGATGAGTTCTTGGAGAAATCAATAGTCCTGTGCTAGGGGAACTCCTGAAGCTTAAGGGTCTGGTTTCTAAGAACTCGTTGTGACGTTAGGGTGGACGGATGTCAGTGACCATGCCTGTATTTGAAGTGTACGGCTAATGCCTAAATAAGGACTGGGATTCTATGCCTATATAAGGGCAATGCGAATTGTGCCTATATAAGGACATGATTCAGGAAAACCTATATATGAACACCTAAAGCGGAATACAACAAAAGTGTTGGATAGCGGAGGGGTAAAAATTACTATTCCCACTCCAGTGAGTGCAACAGTAGGGAAAGTGTTGGATAGCGGAGTGGTAAAAATTACTATTCCAACTCCAGTGAGTGCAAGAGTAGGCAAAATGTTGGATAGCGGAGGGGTACAAATTACTGTTCCCACTGAAGTCAATTCAAAATTAAAATAAAACAAAATATCAACTTCAACACAAAAGATGTTAAAAAACAAATAAAGAAAACATATATAAAAATATAATGAATGACAAAAGATAGAAGCATATTATAATGTTAAAAAAAATTTAAAATTACCTACAAAAAGTATTTTATACAAATTGTAAAAAACATTTACAAACAAATAACTATATTTAATAGAAATTCATTATAATCAAAAACAATAATTGTTACCTAAATTTATTATTTTTTATTTCCTACCCTACAACACCACACAATGCACAACACATTTTTAAAAAAGTGTACCTCCATAATTAACATAAATAATTATGAAATAAACAAATATTATCAATTATAAAACAAATTAAAACAGATGAAAATTAATTTACTCACCAAACGTTACCCCTATAAAACTAAAATCCACACACAAAATAAAAATAAACAATTACTATAAATATTTATCAATTAATGAATCAATATTAATGAGCAACTAATTATTAACTAATGAAACCTAAAATACTTTCCACCCTCTACCCCATTAAACCCAAAACACATACCTAAAAATCATTACACAATTTACAAAACTAATTTTACATTATTAAATTAATATCAATTAACAACAACTTATTAATTAGTTTTAAAGAATTTACTTCCCACCCTTTACCACTATACACCCCACAACTTACATCTCAAATTAATTACACATTTGCCACATTTAATGTTCAATTAATTAATAATAATTAATTAACAATTAATTATTAATTCATTATAAATAAATTACTTCCCACCCTATTCCCCTATTTATTATAAATAAATTACTTCCCACCCTATTCCCCTATAAACCCTACCACCCATTCCTAAAAAGTGACACAATTAAGATAATGAATTACCAATTAATTAATTAATAATAATTAACAAGCAATTGATAAATAATTATTAATAAATTAATTCCCAAAATTAACACTATAAATTATAAGTTAAATAAATATTAATATCTAAATAATATTAAATGCATTAAAAATAAATTACTTCCCACCCTATTCCCCTATAAACCCACAACCTGCTCCTACAAGACTGACACAGTTAATTACTAATAATTAACAACCAATTAATGAATAATTAATAATACATTAATTCCCCCAATTAACATTATAAAATATAAATTAAATAAATATTAATAATTTAAAAATATTAATAGTTTTATTATAATTAAATTACTTCCCACCCTATTCCCCTATAAACCCACAACCCGCTCCTAAATAAAATAACACAATTAACATAATTACAAATTAATTAAGTAATAAAAATTGTCAACAAATGAATAATTAATTAAAAATAAAAATATAAATTAAATAAATATTGATAAATTATAAATATTAATAATTTGATTATATTTAAATTACTTCCCACTCATTTCAATCAGCTTTATTCGATTATAAACACGATAATCATAAAAGCACAGTAAAAAGACATACCACCGAATGTACATACACAATGGATAAAATTCATCACACAGCTGGGGTCAATAGGCTTTAAAATTTGATTTCATCATGATCAAATTTCTGCATTTTAAAACATTCTTTAAAAATATTAAAACTGATACAGTCATCTGTTCTTCTCCTAATATTTGTAAAAACAGAAAAGCAGGACGGCATTGTCTTAGGCCACTATGCCTTAAGATCGGCAGGATCCACCTTTTTCTATTGCAAGAGTAAAATATACAAAAGAATAATACATGTATGGTCGATTGGACGGACACATCGTCACATGGACATTTGCACAGCTCTCTTGTCCAATCATTCTGGACCGGAAAAGTGACAAGCCTATGGAAAATACCCAGTCTCAGTCGCGTCAGCAAAAATCTATCATGTTCTTTTGTTAGCTGGACTCTAGCAGAAGGGACTATTAGCTGGTGAGCTTGAACAGTTATTTTCTGTAATTCCACGTTTCTTCTCTTATCTTCCAGGTAACTTAGACAGCTAATTTTAAGGTCTTTCCTCTGGACCTCTCTTAAACTTAAAGGCTCCGAATAGTATTCAGGGTGGCCAAGATTACCCACAAAATGTTTAATATACTCAAGCCATCTAATGCTCAAAGCCCCATCCAGACTACCACAATCCCTTAGTATCTGTTTGTTTAGCTCCAGCTGTTCCGAGGTCCAGATCCTGTGCCACAGAAGTACAGGTTGAATTTTTCATATATCAGCTATATAAGTCATGCCTAATTCAGTGTGGCAAATAAAAGTGGCAGTACTATCAGGGACAATGAGTAAGAATCTTAAGAACTTATTCTCAATAATTTGTAGTTGGTTAACATCCTCATAGCTATAAAGAAACAATATGGACGGACCCTGAAATAGTGGAGATCTATCAATCACTATGTGTGGTAAGTCCAAGGACCATTAGGTATATTTAAAAGACCCCTCACACACCAACCTAGTTGGTGTCATGCTTCATCATTGGGGTCCCAACCGGGAGGCCTAATGCCGCCCGGTTGTGCTACGACGCCTGATTGCAGCGGAGCAGGTGTAGTGTGAAGATGTGATGTAAAAATTAAAAATACCTCTGAGAATCCTTGCCCAGTAAATTTATTAGTGGCGGCTCAGGGTATGGTTAAAAACTATGTGAAACCGACTAACAAGAAATATTCATCTGTAGTGGTTTAGGTGATGCGGTCTACATGTTTCAGCCCGTCAAAAAATTCAAATGGGCTTTCGTCAGGACCTAGAATTCAAGTGAGTGGCAAAGTGAAGGCCACGTGAAAAAGTAAAGTACCAACACACGCACTAAGGTGTGTGGACCCGGTGTCGATATACTTACAGACACCACTCCCGGCCGGGACTTCGGGAGACCGCAGTAGGTAGTCTCATGGGAATCCTCACGGAACCAAATCGGTTGATCGGTTGAAACCCCTCTCATGCCCCGATTAGCTGCTTTCTTTTTCTACTAATTGTTTTTTGAGTGGTGTCTGTAAGTATATCGACACCGGGTCCACACACCTTAGTGCGTGTGTTGGTACTTTACTTTTTCACGTGGCCTTCACTTTGCCACTCACTTGAATTCTAGGTCCTGACGAAAGCCCATTTGAATTTTTGACGGGCTGAAACATGTAGACCGCATCACCTAAACCACTACAGATGAATATTTCTTGTTAGTCGGTTTCACATAGTTTTTAACCATACCCTGAGCCGCCACTAATAAATTTACTGGGCAAGGATTCTCAGAGGTATTTTTAATTTTTACATCACATCTTCACACTACACCTGCTCCGCTGCAATCAGGCGTCGTAGCACAACCGGGCGGCATTAGGCCTCCGGTTGGGACCCCAATGATGAAGCATGACACCAACTAGGTTGGTGTGTGAGGGGTCTTTTAAATATACCTAATGGTCCTTGGACTTACCACACATAGTGATTGATAGATCTCCACTATTTCAGGGTCCGTCCATATTGTTTCTTTATAACTTTACCCAGGGGATTAGGACGTACCCCAAAATCCTCGCTCTCTTTTTGTTTTTCGGATAACATCCTCATAGCCCCAGATGCCTGCCCCATAGGTGGCTATAGAGATACATTTAGCCTTATAAATCTTTATTAAAACATCTGGATCCCGTTTTCCAAGCTTCCTGCTAAAATTTGAAAGTGCTGCAACAGCTTTTAAAAACAACAGCCTCCTGGTCTTAATCGCCTGGGTCCAGGCCCCCCTTCTGTCAAAAAGGATCCCTAAATAGGAGAAAGTGTTACAGCATTCAATGTGTTTCATGCCTAATGTAACAGTCCTGCATTTTGCGCTGTCCGGCCCACATTTCATCACATAGGTTTTAGAAATGTTAACATTTAGACCCAATTTGGACATATATTTCGAGAAACTACCAACTAGCCTCTGGATACCCACGGGGGTGCGTGCCATAAGAACTGCATCATCGCATACATGAGCGCAGGTATTGATCGCTTACCGATTTGAGGGAGGTCCTGGCACTCTTCCTCTAAAGTACATCCCAGGTCGTTAATATATAATATAAACAGGAAGGGAGCCAGGACGCACCCTTGTCTCACACCCCTCCTCACCCTAAAGTGCTTAGTGCATTCCCCTCCCACCCCATATCTGATTCTTACGTTCGCCCCTGTATATAATTGTCTTAAAAATGCTATTAAGGTGCTCTCAACCCCCAGATTTGTTAAAATGCTCCAGAGTTTCTCGTGAATCACACAATCGAACGCTGCAGTTAGATCGACAAATGTTAAAAACAGCCTACCCCTTTTAGCCTTAGTATATTTTCCCATCAACATATTTAAATTTAGGCCCTGATCGACAGTGCACAATCCCTTTCGAAAGCCAAACTGTAAATCACTGAGAACTGATTGATCTTCCGCCCAGTCTTGTAGTCTAGAAAGCAAGACTCTTCCAATAATTTTGATTGTCGAGTCAAGCAATGAAATCGGCCTATAACAGGCTGGGTCCGACCTGTCCCCTTTTTTAAAAATCGGAACCAGTGTTGATTCATACCAGGTTGGTAAAAGACCAGTCGAACTACATGCATTTAATACTTAAGTTAATAAAGGACCCCACAATTGGGTATTATGTTTAAAAAGGTCAACTGGGATGCCATCCGGTCTGGGTGCCTTTCCTCCCAGGCTTGACTCAATAGCCAAAATGACCTCACTCAACTCAAATCTCAGTTTGATATTATCCTTACATGCTGTGGTTACTGTGGTTACTACGGACTCGTCAATCACCAGCCCTGCTGTAGGCGTAAGGGTGGGATTGCTATATAATATTTTAAAATGCTCAACCCACTCCGCCTCACTAATGGCTATCTCAATAGACGCCCTGTCTCTCTCCATCAGAAATGGTGCATTGACTTCCTTCCAGAAGGCGGATGAGTCCCTTGTTTTTGTTGCTAGGTGTAACTCCTGCCAGGCTTCTTTTTTCAGTGTTTTTTTCCTTAATTTTAAAGTCTCGTTGTACTCACTGCGAGCATTCCTAACCTCTTCTGCTATTCTAGGCTCTGTATGTAAGGCCTTTTTAAGTTTGGCATGGGCCTTAGAACAATTTGCATCAAACCATCCTAATTTGGACTTATTCGCTTTATTGAGTTTCCTAAATAAGTCCTGCTTAATATAGTTCGAAATTGTCAGATACCCAGCAATAATGTCTTTATGCAAGGAATCTACATCTAGACAGGCATTAACCGCCTCATAGCAGTTTGTAACCACCTTCCCTGTGAACTTATCTGGGTCTAATTTATCCCATTTTAAAGCATACCCATTTTGCCTAGATAAAGTAATATTCCCTATTGTTAGCGTTTTTTGATTACTAGAACTGTCCAAATTTCTTTTTGTCCTAATTGATGTGCTCAAGGGAAAATGATCACTCACTGATATCTCATGGGTATGAAAATCCACGACTCTGGAGGCGTATCTACAAGATGCCAGGATAAAATCAATTGTCGAAGATTTACCTTGTCCAGAATAAGTAGGGTTGAAAGGGGCTGAGTTGAAGCATAGCTTATTGGCAAAACCTAGATCTACTTCAAACATAGTTTCGTTTAAAATATCCCTGTACTTATTATGTATAAAATGGTCAAAAGAATGATCTTTATCAGAAGAAATACCACAGCACCCACTATCTGCATGATTGCAAATATTGCAATTAAAATCCCCACCCCATATAGTGCATACATCTCTCGTGGACGTGGCCTGGGTATTTTGTACCACAGTATTAATTGATCTCAATACTGCTTCGAACCTGTCGAATGAAATGTTATTATAAAAATTAACAACAAGCAAACTTAGCGAATTATCAATGTCAAGCAGAAGGATCTGGTAATTAAAGTCAGCACTAATCAAAGCAGTTTTTTCCAGGGTCAAAAGATTCGACACAAAAAAACACAGTCCCCCCTTTTCTCTCCCATGAGGTGAAGGAATTGCAGAAATATGGAAAGTTCTATAGCCATTTATATGTATGGGGTCATGAGTCCATGTCTCCTGGACACCAAAAACGTCAAACCTTTTAACAAAATCACACCAAGTGTGGTCAATCACCTTTGTTTTCAACCCGGCCACTTCCCACTCTATTCCCCTCTAAACCCACAACCCGCTCCTAAAAAAATACACATTTAACATAATTACCAATTTTTTTGCATCTAGGTTTCAGTTCTCATATTCTCCCTGTCACTACAGTGCACAACAACTGACACTCACCCAGGGTTGTTGTATTTTTGTTTTGTCAGCCTACGTAGGGTGTCTAGGGTATTGTTTATGGGTCCTTTCCCCATTTGTTACAGTGCACAGTGTTTTTACCTCTTCATGGGGTGTTTCACGTGGGTTGTGTTTTCCCTATGCACATGTATGGGTTCCTAGTCTTCACAATATCAATATTGTACAGTGCACAATAGTTATTGTTCCTGTTGTACAGTGCACAATGTTTATTGTTCCTTTTTGCTATAGTGCACAATAATTATCGTTTTTTTTGCTACAGTGCACGTCAACAGACCTCCACACAAGGTCGTTGTTTCTTGTTTTATTACCCTACACAGGGTGTGTTTTATGGTTCTATGCCCATTGTCACAGTGCACACCAATTTTACTGGGTTACAGTCCCGTCAGTGCAGTGCACAAGGTGTTTTGCATGGACTGTAGTCCCGCTCCTCCATTGCACAATCTCTTGACCTCTCCGGAGGTGTGTTTGTTGGGTCTTTCCCCATCATCCTGTGCATAAAATACGACCTCCAGTCGAGGTGCGTCCTTACACGGACATGACATTACATGACTTATACCTTCACTACAGTGCACATTCTTACCTTACTTAAGGTGTCTAGTGTGGATTATGTTTTTTTTTATTATAACAGTGCACATTGCTTTACCTCCACTCGAGGTTGCCCATGCACAAGCAAATTTTTACTCTTGTCGAGTGTAAGGTTTCAGTCACCATAGTGCATGGGTTATGTTACACTGGGCGTTTGTTTTTTAATGCTTCTTGCTTCGTTTTCAACACTATAGCCCAGTGGTGTTCTCTATTTTTGATTCATTCTTCTAAATTTTGTGGAGAAGTATGAGTACATTCCTCTTCTTCTCTGTCGTCTTGTTTCCTCCTGTTGTGGGTTGCCCTCTCGCATACTTACCTGGCCAGTAGGTGTGCAGAGGGTAGTCATTGATGGTTTCTCCTTCTATTCTTTCTTTTCTTTTCTCATTTATAGAAAGGAGGATGGGAAACAGGTTATGTTTATCTGTTTCTTCAAGTTTCTTGGTTGTTTTGTTTCTCTCTATCTCTGCCCTGTTTCTCCCCAGTACTCTCTCTGTTTCTTCAAGTTTCTTAGGGGCATATCATCAAGGACCGGCAATAATTATCGCTAAGCGAACTTAGCGCTAGGATAATTATCGCCGGGTAACGTGGAATTTTATTGCTGAGATAGCGTGCTATTAGCAACGCTTATCTCCAAAGCGATAAAATTCCAGCGCTAACTGCCAAATGTGAGATTATCGCTGGAAATCCAGCGATAATCTCACAAAGTCTGGCGATAAGCGATGATAGGGCAAGGCATATTAGCCATGATATCCACCTTACATAGGATATCATGGCTATGTCAATCTTGAAGCAGGCATAAGGAAAGTAGCGATAACAGAGGTTATCACTACTTTGCTTGTCGCTCTGCAGGTTAGCGTGCCCATTGATAGTTGGAGAAATGTACGCTCAGCGACATTTCTCCAGTTATCTCAGGGCAGGAACGCCCACTTTGCATCTCATTAGAGATGCAAAGCTGGGCGTTCAGAGAGCAGGCGCTAATGCAAGGTTTCCACGCAATAGCGTGACCTTGCTGATTAGGCGATAAAATTATCGCCGCTTTTCGTCCGAACACGGACGCAAAAGCGGCGATAATTTTTTATCGCCTCGTTGATGATATGCCCCTTGGTTGTTTTGTTTCTCTCTATCTCTGCCCTGTTTCTCCCTGTACTCTCCCCTCTATTTTGTTCTTCTAGTTTCTACATCTGATTCTATATTTCTCTTTTCTGTTTTCCTTCTGGAAGAAAGGAGGATATGTTGTATCTTAGCTATAGTGCTGTTCATGTCATCCACTGCTCCACCAGTGGAACCCTGTATGGATGATGTAACATGGAATGTTGGTGTATGAAAACCACAGTTGGATAAGGGCCGAGCACCATGCTGGCTGTTCCTGGTGGGGCTGTATTACTGCTGTACTATTGATCTACAATAAACACTCCTAAAACATCTCAACCAGCTTGGAGTGATTACTACATACTGTTTGCACGCAATTTCAAATAGAAGACACTAAAGATGGCGTTTCTTTAAGAGAAGGAGTGCAGGCTCTTCATGTCTTTTCTGCTTAGAATTCATCGCCTCAACGAGTTTTGCACCCCAGTGATTAAGTACCAAGACAAATAGCAGTAAAAATTACAAACTCGAGTTTGCCACAGCGGAGACAGTGCAAACACGGAATGACAAGAATTACATCATCATTGAATATTTAACATGGACAGGACATTGAGACTCATGGACTTTTTTCATCATTTATTTTCATCGTATTTTTAAGTTTCAACTTGTTTTTTATTTAGCGCATTTTATTGGTTTTAGTGATTCAAGGGCTATGCAAGAAAGTATAGTATGTCACTGTTATTTTGTGAATGATTAATTTGGAGATTGTTAATGTGATTTATCTACTTTATATTTTTTCACTATAGTTGGGAGTTAGACACGTAGTGATAGATAGCGTTCGATGTTATTTTCTTAGGGGAAGGTTAGTGCATGGTGGGTGATGTATTTTTTGAGGTGGAGATTTCAGGTGTAGCCTTTCTGGTAACTTCGAGTGAAGGTTGTGGCGGGAGTAGTCATGTGCAGGTAATCATGGGCATGATTGGCGGTTATTTAAGAGAACGTGAGCGTGAACGCATGGATCAATAACAAGCAAGTACGAGGACATAACTTTTCTATGAAGAGGAGAGACAGCAGGTGAGGTTGTTGGAGGTGGTTGTTTGTGAATGGGAAAGTAAAGTGTGAGGAATGAAATGAGGGTTTATGGATGTGGGTTATAGCAAGGGATAGCTGGAAAGGAAGGGAGTGTTTTTGAGGAATTAACAAGAAATAGGTAGCAAGTAGGAGTGATCGGCAGGAAAGGAGCATGGTGACGGAGGGTTAAGGGGAAGGGTTAGTGAGGAGTGTAATTGGGAGAACATTGAGAGGGGAGATGAGCTTTAACAGGAAGTGGTTCAGTGCGAGCTTTCTTTAGATTGCAGTTAGCAGAGGTTTGGTTAAGAGGGGAGGACAGTAGAGTGCTGCAGTCACGTTGATGTTTTCCTAAATGCTTGGGTGAAGAGGGGGGGCACTAAATAGGAAGTGGTTTGAATTATTATTGTTTCATAATAATTTTAATTTTTTTTTGATATTGTTGTGATAGCACACATGAGTTACAATGGAATAACCAAGTTATATTGTTCAATTTATGTTTTAGATTCCCCTGACGAAGAGCCCTTGTGGCTCAAAATGCATTGGGACAATACATGTCATATCTACTTTACATGGAGATCAATTTGTACGTACTGCTGTACGAAGCTTAAAATGGCATACAGTATGTATTTGGAACGTTTAATAAAGATTGCATCTCGTTGTCTCCGGTGTGGTGAAGAACATTAAGAAATAGATAGTAACAAGGAGGGCGATAAATTATGTTGGTTAAATGGAGTAATGTGGATTACCTGGAGGAATACGATACTTTGGAGGGAGTTGTTCCCACTTACCGCAGTGCAGCAGTAAAAGAGCGTAAGGATGGAGCTCGGTTTTCATATAACTTTTAGAAAGTTGGCATTTTCTTACTTTAGCCATTCTGTGCCTTCTGTCTGTCTCTGGATACACATCTGGGGAGGGTGACAGCTAGACTTTGTGCATTCCCTCTAGACAGTCACACACAAAGGAGGCTTAGGTGTGCCTGATGGGCCAGTCACATCCTGATGGGTCTTTAACATCCTGATGAGTCATGCTGGGCAGGATGGGAGGGAGGAGCCGACACTGTCACCTGAATGGGCTGTGCCTGTCCCCACACAAAGAGCTGCATAACCCCTTACAGTGAGTCTGGGGCCAGGTTAAGAAGGGCAGGGACTTTGTGCATGTCAAAGTCCTCTCTTTGAAATCTACCCCTCTTCAAAGGTACAACTGAGTATAAGTACTAGACCTCAGACACCACCACTTCACTGCACTTCTAGACCTGTAGATGCTCTCTCAGGAAGAAGGACTGCAGTGCTGCTGAAGGAATGCCATTCCTCCCATTCTGCAGTCCCAGGGATCTCAAAGACTACCTGCACCTCCCCAACCAGCACCTGGACTCTGCCATCTGTGAGTCCTACCCAGCTACGTGTTGCCAATCCAGTCCAGGACCCTTGGAAGTTGTTTTTTTTGTGCTGCAGCACTAAAATCCATACATCGCTGACTTTGCGCCAGTCAGAACCAATGCATTCCCTTTGGACACCAAAGCATTGCCGCTTCAAGGACATCACAGTGCTGGCAGTGTGGCTTAACGAGAATGCTTTGCCTACCTCACAATGGGTTCAATGCTGATGCATCTCACAACTGCATGACTCGGAACCATTGCATCGCCTACAGTCCTAAGGATAGAGCCGATGCATTTCTTCTGACCGCTCCTCGCATCTTGCTCCTTGCCGTTGACACTTCCTCCATGAAGGTACTATTTGCAGAGAGCCCTGCTGGGATCCTGTATCTGGCCTGTGCTCCATCGCAATTGAACCTGACTTTTGATATGTGACCCAGTCCAACTCGTCCAGATAAGCCCAGCTGGTGCTTTATGTCTCTAAGCATATATTTCAAGATATTTTGAAAAATTCATAACTCCGGTTCTACTTATTGGATTTGTTTTGCTTTGGTCTTGTTTTGTTCATTAAATCAAGCTCTCTTTTTGTAAACTGATGTGGATTATTTTTGTGTGGTGTTGTCACTTTTTCTTTTGAGTGTTGCGCAAATGCTTTGCACATTGCTTCTTAATTTAAGCCTGACTGCTCTGTGACAAGCTACTGGAGGGTGTTCAGAGGTTAACTTAGGGTCTGTCTGACTCACCCTGACTAGGATTGTGGTCCCTACTTGGGCAGGGTGCATACATCTGCCACCTAGAGACCCAATTTCTAACAACAAGAAACATCTTTTTGCCTTTTTCTGTGCATACTGAACCTCAGCACTTTTTTAATCTGACTTACACTAGACTGATTCTAATATCCTTTTGTGACAACCTACTAACTGCTTTCTTGATGTGCTTAATTTCAGATTAGAATCCACTTTTATTCTTCATATCTCACTTATATTCTTTCATATGAAGAAGAAAGACACCAGAGATTTAAACGATTTGCAGGAAGGGTGACAATGTTCCCATGTATAATAAAGAATAAACTAACCTCTACTTTACATTGTAAGGATATTGCAAGTCATCTATGTGTCCCTTGACCTTATAAAGGAGCTCCACGGTGACTGGCAATATCCTTCTAATGTACAGAGGGTGAAATTCATTCAATACATATTACAATCGGTGACAGGCCGATGGCTTTCCTTACGAACCCACTGCCCGTGTTACCCAAAGCTGAAGTTGGTGAATACCAGACTGTCTAGTATTGATTCCACCTCGTGCTTCTTTCCTCCACCTCAAGACACATTCTGTCTTTTTAGCTAACTTTTGCTATTTCTTTGCTTTCTCCTTTATGACTATTTTCTATCATTCTCTTCTCACTTCTGTCTCCTTTTTCTGTGGTTCTATCTTGCTCTGGATCAAAGTCTAATGAAGTAAAATAAGTCCCATTCCTCAAAAATTAGTGCTACTGTCCAGCAGCAACATATCAACAGAGAGGAGGTTCTGTCATTAACCATTGATAATTGCTTAATTCATGCAGTTAGGCAACCTATGAACATTTTCTTCATCTTGTCACCATTTCTTTCTTTCATCTGATTAAATGTAATTGTAGTTATACAGGCCAAATCCTATATTTCTATAAAAATGTTAACAATACATTAATACATACAAGGCATACATAAATACGACAATGTGGATATATGATAAATTCTAAGTATAAAATTAGCCTTATTACTGACTTTTGCTATTCAACCTTTTGTTTTCAAAGGTTAGTCCAATAAACATTGCCCCTGCCTGTGTACTTTCTAGTATCCTTGGGTCTAGAGCATATTTTCTGCCCTTTTAATTCAGAGCACAAAAGCACTTCACTGCAATTCCAGCATGTTTTGATCTGACATTTGGTGGCAAAAAATACACAAGGTCTTCTTTGGGGGTATAAAACCTTTAAGTTAGCCAGGTGTATCTGAAAAGAATCACAGAATTACATCGTATAGGCATAAGCAGTTTTTTTTTGCCTATTTGTGGTTTTAAGAAATCATCTAAATCTACATACCAATGAACTCATTGTCAGTCAGTATTCATGCTGATTTGGATTTTATAAGCTATAGGAAGTGTATGTTTCTGATGTCCTAGGCTGTTACCAAAGCTATCTCCTGTGCTATGGGTTCTTTAAATATTGATCATGGTTGGCACCTGCTTTGCTTTTGCTTTGTTAATGTTACGCTTCTTTCTTCTTTATTGGTGTCTCTCTTTTGAGGCACGGTGGTGTGTTTGTGTTTGAAATAACTGAGGTGTACTAGTAAATTTCTGGTCCAGAACTCAGCATCCAGGCGAAATAAAAGATGAGAGCTCATACTGCACAATGCTGCACATTCTTTTGGTTTCTGTCCAGCTGCAGCATCCGCATTCCACTTCCAGATCTCTCTTCACAGCTCTAAAAGCGAGGTATTTTATGAGGGACTTTTCCACCTGCTCTAATTGTGGGTGGGCAACCTCCAAGGATTTCATTGATTCAGCCCTAATTACAATGCTCTCACCTTCAGAACTCAGCAAATAAGGACACTGCGACATAATTCCTGATATTTGTGCATGCTGCAGCATGTTTCAATTTCCCTTTGATTAATAGAGAACATTATATGACATAATCTAGTTTAAATTAAGAGTTTAAATGTATGTTACCTCTCATGTCCGTTGTCTTCACTTCAACCTAGGTTACATAATTTTTTTAATCATTTCCCCAAATTACAAAATACTCTTTGTGCTGAAGGAGGCTTCTAGTTCATCCTAGACATTTGCATTTAATCCATAACCTTAAAGACAACTAAAGTTAAGTCCTCACTGAGAGAAAACTAGGAGCAGTATTGTTAGACCCAGCGATTTCTGGCTAGCTGAGATTTATCGAAGCTAGAGAGAATCAACTATCCTAGATAGGATAAGTATGATGCCCTTGTCTGTTAACCTGTGCTCACCCTTGGGTAACGTGGCTTAGAGCAGTCAGGCTCCTTCTCAGGGTCTATGTGTAAAGTGGTGGCATGACTCCATCCTCGCAACACACTGCGTATGCTACAAAAAGAGACACCACTCCGTATGTATAAAACACTCATCTCTGTATTACACACACATTAAAATCAACATGACATACACATTGGATATATACTTTACAGTTATATGCAATTGTAGAACTCTGCCATTAGCAGCATATTGGCATCAACATATATGCACTATTTAGAGGTATTCATAAAACGCGAGATTCCCACTATTGCACACCCCATGCAGTTGTAATGGTCAAGAAATCAAAGGTTTCAAGTACGCCTCAAGGCCCAGCATCTTAATCACTCAAACGGCACCAGCCAACAATACACATTGCCCCTGCTGACAACACTTTGATCAGATTATCGGGACCACCAAAAGTGGAAGGAAACATTTACTGGGTTTCGTCCCTCAAGATTAGGTCTTCAGGCACCCAGTGGCACCTTCACAAGTGCAGGATCACTATCACCCTGTAGGCAAAAGACTGTGAAACTGGAAGCTGGTGTGCTTCCCATTTGGAGAAATATTTCCCCTCTGGTGGAGGTGCAAGCTGCAGTTGCTCCAGGTAGCCAGCTGTGGATGCCCACAATGCACAACAAGACCTCTTGGATCTAATCATGATATTCTCCACAACAGAGTACCTTGTGGCATGGTCCGGGGGGAGGGTGCCAGCGACCTCAAACAGAGGGCGTGATGTCAGGTACTGTTGTCCCCCTGATCTGGAGGCTGGAGACAGTCTAGGCTGCCAGCTCAGGGCCTGCAGACTCAGCCAACTTCGCCCAACACCCCTCAGACACCACACATTATGGAGTGCAAGCTAGCACAGGTGTCTGTTTGTAAGCATGGATCCCTCAGACTCGGTAAACTTCCCCTACACTCCTCGAACTTCTCACATTCTGGCACCCCATGTGGGCCACTGATCTTTACGAGCACAGTGTGCTTATGGTGTACATCAGGACAGTTCTTATCACAACTCTACAATCACTTCCACCTGTTTCCGCCACAACGTGTGCGGTCCTTACAATCTTGTGAAAATGGTGAGATCCTTTCTGTCCTTGGGATCTTGTCTGCAGGAGGCCAGCCAACCGGCACCTAGAGGGTGCTTAGGGACCAACGCCATGACAGTTGGCAATTAGCTGCAGGGCAGCAGCATCCAGGAAAAATCCACCAAGTGATAGCCCACTTCCTGGTGCACAACAAGCCCCAGGCCACCACAAGTCTGCAGATAGTTCAGTTGCAGTCCCTCCTACCCCAATGGTTCCTGTTGTTGATGTCCCAGCGTCGAACCAGCGTAGTATGGTTCCAATCTCGAAAGCATCTCTAACTCCTGAGGGCAGTGCCCCAGTAGTTATATCCATAATGGCCTTTGAAAATGAGACCAGTTCAAAAGCCCACCTTTGAAAGGCGCTGGACCTCTCTAAATTCTGTCCTGTCTGCCATCCTACCCTGGGAGGCTTGAACAATATCTTAGGTGGGTGCAAGACCCTGACCCGTGGAATTCAGGTGCCAATTCCACCACACCTATCCATCCCAAGACTTCAGCTCAGAGTCAGAGGTCTGCAGTATTCCTTGCCCCTAGATTATGGCTATCTTATCAGGAATGTACAGATGTAGCTGTACCCCGGCACCCAGATGTGGATTGGAGACAGACTGACAGGCACACAGTGCTGGGAGTACAGAAATGCCCACTTTCCCAAAGAGGTATTTTCATGTTAGTAATGTTGAAACGACTTGCAGCAGTAGAGAGGATTTGGCATTACCAGCTCATCGATATCAAACACTACACTGCCACTATGCTGCATGTAGGAAATACAGCTAAATAGCATTCCCACAAATCGCTCATATCAATACAACACGAGAAGCAGGCCCTACCGTATCGCACACACCATCCGGTGCCATTCACTACTAGGGCATGTAGTGTCTACGCACCTATATCCTACCTCTTCCCGACACCTATCCCTGTCGCAGGGAGTACTCCAATACAGCAAGACACATGCTGATCTTTGGCAAGTAGCTTTTTAAATGCAAAGCTGAGTAACAATAACCTGCACACACAGGCCCCGTCAAGGCAAACCTGTGGCATGTTTGAAGAGCTACCTCCGTGGGTGGCACAACCAGTGCTGCTGGCCCACAGAGGAGCATTTGAGTTACATGCCCTAGGTATATGTCTTACCCTTAGACAAGTGACTTGCAGCTAACTCAAATTAGCCAATCATGTATACATCAATCATCAGTAAGCGCTTTGCCACTGAATGGCAGTGTCTGAAGTGCTCAAAGTCCTAAGGCTAGCACATAAATCAGCAGAAAACCACGAAGGACAAAAGCAAAAAGTCAAGGGAAAGCACACTACAAAAGGGCCTTTCCAACCGGTATGAATGCAGAATCTATTTCTGAATTACATTTCATTGTAACACTGTTTATATTTTAATCATACAACTTAGTAGGTTAGTAAAAATATACTG
This sequence comes from Calotriton arnoldi, assembly GCA_963921515.1. Taxonomy (NCBI): domain Eukaryota; kingdom Metazoa; phylum Chordata; class Amphibia; order Caudata; family Salamandridae; genus Calotriton; species Calotriton arnoldi. The sequence goes on along the minus strand of CAWUFW010019286.1, from coordinate 123,026 downwards.
TACATAAAGCTATCCTTGTTTAATTCACAAAATACAAGCACAACATTTTAAGTGTTATTACAGGATGTGTAACAACTTAAGCCTATTAGTAACAGCTTCACTATGCAATTATGGTGATAATTTTACCACACCCATCTCTAAAATAGAAGCATAGCAATCATGACACAGGTTAACAATGTGTTCCAACTATGAACACCGTTAAATAACATTAATACACATTTAAAGGTAACACATATGAAGGTAACAATGTTCTGTAAAATTACTATTTCATTGCAACTGCAGACAACTCTTCAATTAATATCCAAACTCGAAAATGATCATAATAACCCTTTGATATTTGTGTTATAGAGCAATCTTTTTCTGAGGAGAATCCACAATTAGAAGTCTGGAATACTTCTTATTCAAAAGCAAAACCAAATCTCTTAGAAGGAGACAATTAGGAAATAATTTATCAGAACCTTTTACCTACCACTGACTGATGGCCAAATACACCTGAGGAGTATTGTGCTAATAAACATTTAACACCAACATTTACATACTCAGGGGCAGATTTACAAGCCCCCTGCGCCACCAGTACGTCACTTTTCGTGACGTACTAGTGGCGCAGGGGCTCCTCGATGTTACAAGGAGAGGAAAAGCCACCCTGCGTGACTTTTCCTCTCCTTGTAAATACCGTCCCTTCACACGCAGCACTTTGCGGGGAAGGGGCGTTCCATGGGTGTTGCTGTGGGTGTTCCCACGCAGCACCCATGGAGCAAGACACATCTCCAGATTTACGAGAATCGTAAATCTGGAGATGCGTCTGAAAGCTACGCCACCCTAGAGGTGGCGTAGCAAAGCGCACCGAGGATTTCTCCTCGTTTTCCTCTTTCAATGCGTGCTGCATTCTGCAGCACGCATTGAAAAGGAAAAAGTCTGTACTGATTGTTTTTGTGCAGAAAGGTTCCCCTTCCTGCACAAAAACAATTCCCCATGGCGCAGGCATCCTTGCACCATGGTGCAAGGGTGCCTGCGCCGGCGCTTGGCAGCTGTTTGTGCGCCAGCGCAGGGGAGAGCACAGGAATGCGACATATTCTTGTAAATATGTCGCATTCCTGTGCTCTGAAAGTGCCGCAGCGTGGCGCAGCCAAAGGGCTTGCAGCGCCACGCTGCGGCACTTTCTTGTAGATCTGCCCCTCAGTTAAGAACTCTTAGGAATGCACCTACTTATGTCTAATAATCAAACCTTTTGTTATTGCATTGCCATATGTACTTAATATTATATCTCAGGATTAGAATTGTTTACATTCATGAATTACGTAATTGTAGCTTCAAACTAATCTCATCCTCAGCTTCAGGAAGAGTAGAGTGATCAAACTGAACACTTTTTGGGAGTGTTCGAACAATTCGAGACCAATGCAAATACATTCAGAATTCCCGTTGTTGTCAACATTCAATTTTGGATCCATTTCAGGAAATTATGTACATGGATACAGATCCCTAAATTGTCTCTCAGTCACCTCCATGTCCCAAACACTAGCTTAATGACTTGTTGTCAAGTTCAAGTTTTATTTTCATGATTTGGAACTCCGAAGAGGTCCACATAAATGTAAAAACATACAGAAAAAGTTACATACATAAGGGCAGATTTACAAGCCTCTTGCGTGACTTTTGCGCTGCAGTTGCGTCACTTTTTTGACGCAACAGCGACGCAAACAATGCGGCCTACTTACAACGTGACGCATCTAGGGAGATGCGTCACATTGTAAAGCCCTGCGTCACATTATACCTGCGTCAGGTATAATGTATGCAGGGAGGGCGTTCCCACGCAGGAAGGCCTCGTAAAAGTGACTCAGTGAAATCTACAAGATTTCACTGCGCCACTTTTAGGACACCACTGCGTCAAAACCTTACGCCTGCTTGAAGCAGGCGTAAGTGGTGACGCAGTGTAGTGGGAATAGGCCTCAACACGAATTGCTGGAGTTGCGTCGTGCTTGCGACACGACTCCAGCAATGCGTGACTTTTCTGCCAACAGATGCGTCAGAATTTCTGACGCATCTGTCAATCCTTGTGCCATAGTGCGCCGTATTGTAAATACGGTGCATCTATGGTGGCGCAAGGGTTTCTAAGGGTGGCGCAGGGAAAGTGACGCATCTTTACAGATGCGTCACTTTCTTGTAAATCTGCCCCATAATGAGAAGCATAAAATGACAGCAAAACTATTTACACATTTTTGCTTCAGATATGTGGCATCTTAAGAACATGATTCATGTTAAAAATGTCAATACAAGTTTAAAAAACATTTTAAAAAGTGAAATATTTGAAAGTAGAGCATTTCATTTGGGTGAATAAACATCAATTGCTAGGTCTCAGAAGATAGCTTGCACAGACAATTTCTAAAAAGGAGTCTTAGCATCTTATGGCGGCACAGCAGAAGAACAGGGCAGAACAATAAAACATGCTTCAAGGCTTGAACACCATTTTGACAAAGATTGCATCTATCTGATGACCTATGCCATTCAGAAATTAAAATATTTAAAGGCAGAATATTTAATCGCCTAAAAGGGTCCAAAAGCATTTGACACCATGGGGCATATTCCTTCTCACATAAGGTTGAGCTCTTTTCATAGAAATGGAATTCATTATTATTAGGAAATTCCCTTTATTACCACAGGCATTACTGTTTAAGCAAAAGCTTAGATCATGTGAAGCTTGATTTAGACAGACTTTTAACTGAGTTAATGATAACAAGGAAAGCAAACTTTGGTCCAATTTAAATTGGTCGGAAAGCAATTTTAAAGTTTTTAAAGAACATGGATTTTTTCTTTTTTCACTTCACAAATGTCCTTACTCATGAGGTGTTTTAAAGAGTTATATTCACTTTTCAAAAAGCAGAAAGCCTACGAACGACTCCTGCCATACATTGTGAAAAGGACATTTTGATCCCAAATTCCAGTCTTGAGGCAGCAGTCGACGCCGAGGTGTTACAGGATGCTACTATCTGCCATTCTATCTGGTTTAAAATACCTCATTTTGCCACATCAAATAACTCCACTGCGTACAGTAAGGTCGTGGGAATTTAGCCTGATAAATAGACAAGAGGTGTCTTCTGCCAACAACATTATAAAGTGCACCCAGCCCCTTATCCTGAGATTGCGCCTTACTAAAATTGTGATATAAGCAGTGTCATTCAAATTGCTACACATAATTGTCCTTAAAACCCGTTCCAGTTTTTGGCATATGTACAACCTTTCATCCCATGAAAACATAGGACTTTGCTTTTTGAGGAACTGATTTTCAAAAAGTGCACTTCTGCATACTGCTGCAACCCCACTAGCCGGCCATTTAAACCTTTAGGTTTTAGGTCCACAATTACATTGTCGTCCGTTTATAAAAGGCAAGATATTGACCAACCCCTAATAATAGGAGGAAAGCCTATTCCTTTTTAGAGACAACTGGACAAATCAGATATATACAAGGAAAACAGCAATGGAGCAAGTAAGCACCCCTGCTTCAAGCCATTTCTTGTCACGAACCTCTCAGATAGCCTTCAGTCGCCTCGTAGCAAGACTTAACACCAGGGGGTATATTCACAAGAACAGGTGATAACTACCGCAAGAGTAGCGTAACTCAACTTTCAATAACGCAGCCCATCACAGGAAAATAACCCTGTGTCAACATGGAATTCACAACAAGGCGGTACCATGCGATAGCCTGCCGAAACCGCGGACAAAGTCCGCGATACAACCACCACGATGGAGATAAAAACACAAACCACAACACCAAAAAACACGCGATGGGCCAAAGTGCGATGAGGAAACCAGCGACAAGCAGCGCCAGGCCTGCAACACACACCTGGCAGGCGTCAGAAACCGCCATAAAAGCAGGAAAAAAAACCCACACACAAACTGACCAACACACAAGCACCATGGAGGCAGCCGGAGCAGGCGCAGAGGACGAGCGCAACCCCTTAAGCACCCCGGACGACCAGCCTGGGACCTCAGGGACAGGGAAGGGCAAGGACAAGAAGACCAGGAAGACCAAGTTCAGTCCGCAGGCGAACCGGATCATAGTCACGGAGGTGATGGAACATCATCAACAACTCTTCGTCATCTCCAACGTGTCATTGGGCACCAAAAATGGAATATGGCGGGACATTGTCGACAAGGTGAATGCCGTCGGAGAGCACAAGCGGACAATGGACGAGGTCAAGAGGCGATGGAATGACATCAAGTGGAAGACCAAGGATAAACTCTCCGCCAACCTGAAGGCAGCAACGCAGACCGGAGGTGGGGGCCCAGCGCCACAGCTGGAGCTGGATGACATGGAGGAGCTGGTGTCGACAGTCATCAGTGTGGAGGCTGTGGCCGGAGTCGAGGGACCGGACACTGCTCGACAGGACACAACACAACCGCAACAGGGTGAGTGACCACCAGGTACTGGGGGACAGGGGGAGATGGCCACAAAGGCACACATGCACAAGCAAGCAGGGCACAGTGCACACCCACAATCACTCTGGGTCCTCGCCCAGACCCACAGACTGTCACAATGTACAATGCCATGCTGTCTGAATGTCAACCTGTACCATGCGGCTACATACATGTGGACACATTGTAATACACCATCTCCCCTTCACATCGCAGGGGCATCTTCAACACCTCCTGCAGAGCAGTCACAGCCACTCTTCACTGATGAGGAGGAGGAGGACAACACCAGCATCGACATCCAAACCATCCAAGACCTCATTGACCACCTCCGCAACATACCTCCAGGATCAGGGCAGCCCAGCTACATCCATGAGATCCCACCCACCACCCAAACCACCCAGCAGGAGGCACCCTCAGCCCCGGCACCCTCCCAAGACCCCCAGGAACAACAAATGGCCTTACAACGCCGTGTGCTGGAGGGCCAGAGGGAGGCAGCCAAGCAGGTCCGGGTGGGGTTCGAGCTCATGGCTAACAAACTGGATGCCATCCTTGGTTGTCTATGTCCGCCCCATGGTCTCAAGCGAGCCCTGACTGACATCTCTGGAGTCATGACGCAGAGGGAAGAATACCTGTCCACTCACAGTGGCCCCAGCGATGCCAGCCTTGAGCTGGTACACATGCGGAGGCTCATGGAGGACATGGTGCGGATGGAGGCGGAAAGGATGGTAGCCGCCGCTGCACATCAGCGAAATGTAGCTGGGATCTACCGTGCCCTGCATGTCATCGTCATGGCATTGCTGCCACAAGGCGTGGCGATAATGAATGCTGCTGCCCCCACACCATCCACATCTCCGCCCCCTGGTGTGTCAGTGCATCACAGTGCGGCAGGTGTACCCACTCCTGCACCTGATGTGTCACTGCCACACAGTGCCGCAGCCGGCACTGCAACATCCACAGGTGGGGCAGGGCACACACCCGGGGACGAGGACGTGGATGGGACTGTGGTCAGGAGGACCAGGCACTAGCATCCATTACCGCCACCTTGCCTGTTTCTGCTTGGTGCCACACATGGCCTCAAGATCTACCACTGACCCCCGATACACTCCGAGGCACTCACCTTGGACAGCGACATGGACTGCCACATGCTGTTTGACGACCAATGACACGGCGGACAGACTGCGGACTGTACCCTTCCTCTTCCGCAGCACAGGTCATCCCGGGATGGACACTGGCTGGCCCTCCATGGGCCCATATTGTGTGGTGTGCTCGGCATTGCCCTGTACCGCTCCAGCTGCATGACTGCACTGGATGTGCAAATAAACATCCAGTGACGCACTGCTGTGTGATGTCTTATGTCATTCCTGTGTGGATGAATGTGGGGACAGTGCCTTCCCTTGCGTCAATGATGTTCATCCTGTGGGATGCAAGTAAGGGGGTGCGACATTGCATCTTGTGTAGCGGGTTCCATGAACACTGCAGCAGGGACACACGCATCAGTCACTTCCTTGTCCGGACATGGACTGGACCACGCCCAGAGCCCATGAGTCATTGTTGCAGGCCCTGCGCTGGTCTGGCGTACGGCAGGCCAGTCTACTCCGCTTAAGCACTGAGGGGGGCCCTCATTGCTACCCGTCGCAGCCGTACTCGCTGGTAGTGTGCGGGTCACTGGTCTAGTCATCAGCATGTCACAGCCACTCCCTGAGGGCAGGTTTTCACACACACCACACACATCCGGCACAGGCGTCACAGGCCATGTGACTCCGCCAACATAAGGGTCCGACGACGTCACATTCCCCTCTTCCGGTGGTGACTGGATGACGGACGCCCCACGGTTCGCACTCATATAGGGCCCATAAGTTGCTGCGCACAGGGTCAGTGGCATCCGAGGCCTTGAGTACGGCACGGGCCTACCACCATGTGGCGCAGACTGGGGTTGCACAGGGTTAGTGGCATCCGAGGCCTGGAGTACAGCACGGGCCTACCACCACGTGGTGCAGACTGGGGTTGCACAGGGTTAGTGGCACCAGAGGCCTTGCGGACGGCACAGGCACCCCGCCACGGGACGGTGACTTTGGGTGCACTGAGTCAGTGGCACTTTGAGCTGCTGAGCGGGTGTGCAGCCTGTGATGATGCCCCGTCCCGGCGGTCCGGACAGCTCAGGTTTTGTGTGCCCTGCTGGACCGCAGTGTAGGCCAGAGCCAGCGGGCAGCGCGGGCCTACTGCCCCGTGGTGTCGCTTCCGGGATGCCAGAGTTGGTGGCACCCATTGGGCTAAGCGGGTGTGCAGCCTGCGATGATGCCGGGTGCACTGGTATGTCCTCTGCCATGGAGTAATCAAGACCCAGCACTAAATGTGAGACCTGGTGGCCTGCGGAGCTGGGCTGCATGATGTGGAGGGTGCCATGTCCGTGGGCCCCGGGCTTGTGGCTTGCAGCGGCACGTGGTGGGACCTCCTGTCTACGCGTCGGTGGCGGAAGGTGAGCATTGAGGCCTGGGTGTGCATGGGCGGGCATGCTCCGATGGGCGGCAGGAGGGGTTGGGGTGCCTCTGCCTGGGTGTGCATGGGTGGGCAGGCGATGTTGTCTTGTGCAAGTGTGTGTACTGTGCCAGTCATGTATCTGGGCTCTGTTTCAGCTGACGGCTCTGAATCAGATGTATGACCTGGTGAACTGCCCTACATACCGGCATGTGGTTGGAGACACACCGGTGGCAGCAGGTGAGCAGTGTGGCCTGGGTGAGCTGGGGCGGCACTCTCTCTCTCTCTCCCTCTTTTCCTCTCTCTCTCCTCTTCTCTCTCTCTCTCTCCCTCTCCTCCTCTCTCTCTCCCTCCCTCTCTTCCTCTCTCTCTCCTCTTCTCTCTCTCTTTCCCTCCCTCTCTTCCTGTCTCTCTCCTCTTCTCTCTCACTCTCTCTCTCTCCCTCTCTTCCTCTCTCTCTCTCCCTCCCTCTCTTCCTCTCTCTCTCCTCTTCTCTCTCACTCTCTCTCCCTTCTTCTCTCTCTCCTTCGCTCTCTCTCTGTCCTCTGATGTGCGCAGGACACACCTTCTCATCATGTTTTTTGTCTTACAGGCTGTGACCTACGTATTGTCCGGAGGGGAGCGGCCATGTGTCTTCATTTCATTTCGTTGTTCATTTTAATAAAGTTTCATTTGTTGCTTCAAAAGTGAATGTGTGCTGGTCATTTCTGTGACGACACATCCATGTCACCAGTTTTGATTGTGCGGCATCAGGCGGAATATTTTGTACATGTTTAGGTGTGGCTGATGTGGCATGTCTTTGGTCGGGGGTGCCAGGGAGAGGTGGGCCTGGGGTGGTGGCGGTGGGTGTTGTGGCCCTCTTGGGTGTCCGGGCCGCATGATGTGTGGCTCCATGGCATCTGTTGCCCTTCGGATGTGGCCCTGGGCTGTGCTCCCTTTTGTGGTGCTGGCTGCCGTCCGACTTTACACCAGGTCAGAGCAGGTGCAGATTTCCTGGTGCTAACGCGCCTTATCGCCTGTTTTGTGTTTTTATCGCGGATGTGGCTGGTTGTTGTGAATGTTGAGGTGTGCTGTTGTCTCTGTTTTTGTCACGGGAATGCCTACTCTGCATCTCATTAGCGATATTTGCGCGGGTCCTCTGTGGCGATGTTTTTTGCGGCTGCTATCGCGGGTAAACTGGTGCTGTGGGCTGTTTACACCGGCTTGTGAATGGGGGGGTAAATTTATCATGACTTTGGCTGCGATAAAGTGCCGTTGAGTCAGCGATAGCTCCTTAGTGAATATGCCCCTAGGTTGTATAATGAAGGGTGTCAATTAAAAGCAAAAGAGTTCCAGGCATTCCGAGGTTAAACAACTTCTTCCACAGTGTTGGACAATCAACTTTATCAAAAGCAGTGGAGAAGTCGATAACTGCCGCATATATCGGGTAACCTCTGCTAATAATTTATTTTTCATTGATGTGCTGCAGGCCTGAGATATTATCCAAGGTCCCATGTTTTTTCCTAAAGCCAGTCTGTACTAATGGGATAATCTTATTATCTTCTGCCCAGGTACTAAGCTGGGCCAATAAACATCTAGTGAAGACCTTACCTACCGCGTCTAGCAGGGCAATTTGACTGTAATTTACGGGAGAGCTACGATCACCCTTTTTGTATAATGGGACAATAATACTTCCGGTCCATGAAGAAGGCACTTTCACATTAATGTATCAAAATTATAAATCCAGAAATAATATCCGAGAACAAAGTTTAACTTATTTTTTAAATACTGAGAACAGCACTTCTTCCGGGCCAATTACGGCAGAATTTGGCATGGTAGTGATTGAGGACTCGATCTGCTGCACGGAAGGGCGGAATGACTTGTTGTCATCTAGATCAATTCTAAATGTGTGTGGAATTTCAGTAGGCTCTGTAGGTCTCAGGATTGGATATAGAAATACTATCACAATGCAATACCATACATGTCAACATTTTGGAACTGTAAAGAGGGAGATTTGAGGGAAAAAAACTGAAAACACAGGGGGATCTTTTTTACCCTGACTTACATTGCAGCATAGACATTTTTAGGTGGGGCACAGATAAAAGAAACCCATATAGAGTCAGACAGGCACAGAAACTAGGTCTGGGCACCACAATAAAAGTTTCTTCTATTATTAATTCCAGATGACTAAGCATTAGGGGTGGGCGTAGCTCACCTAATTCTGTGTAGCGTAATCATGCAGAATCACCTGTGAGATTATGCAGCATTTTGTGAGAAGAGTAATTCTGCATTTTGCTCTATATTCTTAGTGTAAAATGTCTTCTCTTTCCCAAAATGAATGCAAGATTACATTTTGCACTAAAAAGTAGTGCCAAATGCAACAGGCATGAATAGCAAAATGTGCTCTCACAGTAGGATTTTCCCCTCAAATTCTCTTCATTATGTAAGTGGGTGTAATCACATTATTATCGGCAATAACTGGCCAAAGAGTAGCTTGCAATTACAAAAATTATGCCAGGTACTCCGGCATAATTAAAATTACTCCCAGACCTTTTGCAAAGCCAATAGGTTTGGCATTTGCTGCCAGCCTTTTGGCTTTCTCAATTTTTCTTTAGTTTTGTCATGGGTTTTACAAATCTTTATTGTTAGGGGGATCTGAGGGTATAAAATAAAATTGTCTTAAGCAAAAATCTGGCTTTTGTCTCAAGTAGCACATTTGATATATTAGTCCCTAGTACTAAAGAGTCCTTCTTTGTGTGAGGATATGCAACTTGTGAAAGAGCAGAATGCCATCACTCAAAGTTAAGTTAGCCAATGGCTGAAGTGAGCTGACCAACTGGGCCATGCTGTATGTGCAGTGGGTGGAAGAAAAATGTGAATGACACAGCAACAGACCAATGGATGAAGAGGGTTAGCTGAAAGCCCATAAAAGTATGTATATCGCTGCTGTGTAGTTATAATTAAGTGAGACGTTCCATAGGAAGAGCATTTATGGTTTTGCTAATAACTTTGCCATCATTTGGTGAATCTTCAGGAAACCTTTGAAACAATAATTCATTCACCCCAGCTGCGTCCTGAAAAGTTTTGGGTTGATCTGTCATGCAGGGGCTGAGAAAAATGGAGCATATCAAAAAGCGTTTTCTCCATGCATTTTTGATTTATTTTCTTTATTGCAATTTTTTATCATACAACCCCAACCACCCACCTACTTCCCCAACCCATTCCAAGCCAAAAACAAGCAATTTTATCCTTAGGGAGATTACATATATCAAATAAGCCCGATCATAGCTTAATTCATATAGCATCAATAGGCAAGAAGAATAAAAATACAGTAAAACAGAGCAGTAAATTCATAGTACAATCCATCTATACAAGTATCAGTATCAGCACAGGCTGCCCAGCCCTGGCGATCCCCCTTCTACCCCTCCATTGCCCATTCCCCAAGCATGGCCTCTCCATCCAAATCACTGATCCAGGCCCTCAGAGGTGCCCATATTTCTAGCCCTCTTTCCTTTGCCACCCTGCCCTTCCGAGCATAAACCACTGATTCCAACCGACATATGGTCAAAAGTCTAGCCATCCACTGTTGACTAGTGGACGGCTCCGGGCCTAGCCATCCAGTGGCCAGACAGAGCCTTAAAGCTGTCATGGCTATGAAAATAAAGGCCTGGAAGTGGCTTGGAGCTACATCTTCGCCCACACCTAACATAATTTGCTGAAGAGTAATTGCTAGCCCCAGCCATATCTCAAGCATTCTACCGATATCCTTTTTAAGACTATTAAGGCTAGGGCTGGTAGCAAACATGTGAATGAGGTCAGTCACATAGCTGCCAAAGCGAGGGCAATGTGTTCCAGCAACCTCTTCCCATTTCAAAATCTTCACAGGAGTAATATAAAGATTAAACCATGTATTAAAATGTTGCATCTGCAGGTTGGCTGCAATGAAAGTGGATTGTGCAAGATGCCTAGAATCTTCGTACTCCCCTGTCGCCACTTGCAGCAGATCTACCCACCTTCTAGTATACTTATCTAAATAATCCAGCATCCTATTGTTCAACATCCTGTACAGGGTACCCAGCGAGGGTTTAGATTTGAGGAGCAAGTCTATCACATCAACTCTTAAAACACCACTAGCCCCCCAACATTTTTTTCCTCAAAAAATGTCTTATCTGCAAATATTTGAAAAATTCCCTATGCTCCAACACAAACTTGTTTTTTATCTCATCAAATGGACAAATGCCCACATCACCCATGAAGTCCTAAAGATTCGACAAGCCATGCTCTTTCCAACACCTAACATAGCCATTCCCAAAGATATTGGGGAGCAGGGTATTGTTGTTCATAGGGGTATAGCCATTCAAACAGCCTAGCCCAAGTTTCTTCCGGACAGCCGTCCATACTCTGAAGGCACAGGTCAGAGTTTTAAACTTGACACTTTTGAAAATACCCAAACTCCATTTGACGCATAAGACAGCCCCTGGCTTCACCTCCTAATAATAGCTCATACCTTGACGGAGGGTCTTCCTCACCTGATCCCAATTCTCCATCCCCCTTCAATAAAACCATTTGTTGAAGGGCCAAAGCCCAATCATACAGCAGGAGATTTGGGACAGCCCATCCTCCCCGTTCCCTATGCAGTGTCAGAAACATTAAGGCTCTTCTAGGACGTGAATAAGCCCACTATCTCCAAGGGTATAGCCCTAAAAAATACAAAATCTAAAACCAACATTTTTACAACTTTACTCCTCCAGATCAATGTAAGCCTAAAATTGTTTATTCTCGCAAAATCAGTTTTGGTTCTCTGAATCAGCGGACTCAAATTAATTCCTACAATTTTCTCAATATCAGCCGTGATATCCATCCCAAGATAAACTGCATGCAGAGCCACCCGTCTATCCTTCGATTGAGTCGGTCTGTTGACAACAATTTGTGTTTCATTCTGATTTAGCAGATACCCCAACAGCTGTCCGAACTTCTCCGCCTCCTTCTCAATTTCTCTTAGGGCGCCTTCGGGGCCTGGAGTAGTAACTGCCAAATCATCAGCATATGCTAAGATTTTCATCTCCCCCCCTTACTGTGCACTGGTAAGATTAAACTATCCTCCTTTTCCTTCCTGATTAAGGGATCAATATACAGAGCAAACAGTAAGGGAGAGCAGGGGCATCCCTGTCTCGTGCCACGTCCGATTGCTACCACATCAGACATACCTCCCATTACCGAGAGCCTAGCTACTGGATTACGGTATAGAGTCTGGATTGCTGTAGTAATCCCGGGACCCAAACCTTTTTTGACCATTACTGCCCATAAAAAAGGCCAGGAGACCCTATCAAAGGCTTTCTCTGCATCAAGCAGGATTAAAGCCATAGGGTCTCCGGCTGTCTTTGCTGCATCAAACAAAGTGATCCCTAGACAAATATGATAGATTGTGCTGCATCCAGGGATGAATCCACGCTGAGCCGGGGAGACTGGCTTCTTAATTACCCCAGCCAATCTCATAGCCAAGACTTTTGCGTATATTTTAACATCGCTACTAACCAAAGTGATTGGCCGGTATGATTCTAGTTCTTGGGCAGGCTTCCCTTTCTTGGGAAAAACTATTATATTGGCCAAAGCCCAAGATTCTGGTGCCTCTACCCCAGATTGTGCTTTTAAAAAGACCTCCCCCATGAGAGCTTGCAGGTGGGGGCAAACACCTTATAGAACTCTCCCAGGATTAGGTCAGTCCCGGCCGCCTTCCCTGCTGGTACCGATTGAATAGCCTTGATGACCTCTTCCCCCTTAATTGGCTCCTCCAGCCACTCTTTTTCTTCCAGATATAGCCCCTCATAGGGCATATCCTCTTGATATACACTAATTTCTTGGCTCCCACAGCAGGTTTCCTCCGAGGACAGCTGCCGATAATATTTTTGGAAGGAGGAGCGTATACCAGCCGAATCCAAGATTAACCCACTTTAAGGGTCTTGAATCTCCCTAATCTCTCCCTGCATTATCTTCTGCCTCATGCGAACGGCCAGCAAATGTCCCACCCTTTCATTAAATTCATACATATTGCTCTGCCAGGCCATATATTTGCCTGCAGCCTTTTTTGTAGATATAGCAACTATTGCAGATTTGGAAGCCGCGTCTCTTAGTTGGGCTTTTTCAATTTCCTCACCCCTAACTATTGCCACAACTAGCTGTTTCTCTGCAGCTAATAGCTTCTCATACAGGTCTTGCAATAATTTGTTCCCCATTTTCTGACATGCCCAACTGTATCTTGATGTCTCCTCCATACTCCAGCCTTGAAGGCATCCTAGACCACATCAAGCTGGGCACTCCCTATATTCTCTGCTATAAACCTCAGGATCCAATTATTCATGTATTTACTATATTCCTCATCGTACAACAGAGCCCTTTCATATGACCAGGGGAAACCGGATGAGAGACTACCTCCATCTCTATTTCCAAGACCAGAGGGTTGTGGTCTGACATAACCCTGGAGTATTTATACATTCTGCTTGTCAGAGCTGATTCATGGGACATAAAAAAGTAATCCAACTTAACATGAACACGATGTGGGGCAGAAAAAAACATATACCCTGGATCTTGTGGTTCCTTTTTGGCCCAAAAGTCAGATAGCCCATGAGTCGTACATAAGTGCGCCAGTGATCTAAAAACTTTCAGTTTCTCCCCACTCTTAACCCCATCCCCTTTAACATTAATATTTATGTTAAACTCCCCGCAAATTATAAGAGGGTGTGGCCAGCTGGCCAGCTCATTGTTAAGCCAGTCAAACATAGTCGGATCATCAGCCACAGATCAATACACAGAACATTGTGTAAATGAATTGTTATCAACACAGCATTGCACGATAGCTCATCAACGATGCTTATCCACCCTGCTGCGTGGGAAACTTGCCCTCCCCTTGTGAGCCATGATAGCCACTCCCCGTGTTCACGTCCCTTGTGTAATATTGGTCACTAGTTGATACCCAGCTAACTCTGTTATTTCTTGTCTGTTTGCCTCTATATGCGTCTCTTGAAGACAAACTATGTCTGTCTTTAAGCATTGTATGTCCACATTAACCGTTAATTTTTTCAGGGACTTATTTAACCAACAAATGTTGATTGACGCTTTCCTTAGCTTACTCATCTATGTTGGGTTTATTGCCCACCTATACCTATCAAACATCCTACACGAAACCGACTCCCATAAAGAAACATGCTTGGAACATCCCCACCCCCAACCAACCCCCACCACTCCCCAAAGTCACCTAACCCACCCATGCCCTCCAACCAAATCATGAGCAAAATAGGTCAAAAAGACCCTAGTGATGCCTCCTGCAATCACGCTGCCCCCTCAGTTCACCCCCCTCAGCCCTTACCCACCCGCTGCTGCTACCACTCTGGTGATTGTGAAAAATATAATAAAGCTTCAGTTACCATCCCATCGGAGCCCTCTGTGATTAAAAAGTTTGGTCCTACCCAAGTCAATTATACAGCCCAGAATCACACCCTACTCCCCCCCCAGTCAAAATCTCCTTCAAGAATTCTTGAGCTTGAATTTCCGATGAGAATACTCTGGAATTTCCTTTTAAGATGACTTTAAGGCGGGCAGGGCTCAATAGGTAGACCTCACAGCCAAGTTTTTGAAAGGGCCCAATCAATTGCCGTAGTTGCCACCTTCTCTCCACAGTCACATGGCAAAAGACTGGCCTGACGAAAAAGGTATGCCCATCAAATACATGTTTGGCCTCGAGTTTGGCTTTCTCGAAAATAGCTTGGCGCAGGAGGAAATTCCCAAAGAAGATTCGGATGGCTGTAGGCTTCTCATTTGGATCTGATTGTCCCCTTTTTTTTTAACATGAGTGGAAACCGATGCACTCTCTGCACTTCCGCCACCCAATCCCAATGAGCCAACTCAGGGATGGCCCCCTCCCACAATCTCAACATGAAAGCCCGGATGTAGCCCCCCTCGGCATTCTCAGAATACCAAGAAGTCTAAGGTTATTCCTGCGCTGGCAATTTTCAAACTCTTCGAGGTTCCACAGCATATCTGTCACCCGAGCTTCTTACAAAGAGAGCTGCCTTCCCATGGCCTCTGCCCCAGACTCAAGCACTACTGTCCGCTCTTCCACCACCGTTGTGCGCTCTGATATTTCGGTACCGATTTTATTGACCTTGCGCATGGCCCCTTGAAGTTTTTTTGGAGCTAAATGTGCCCTCTTATTCTTCCGGCGGGCTTTAACCCGTTGCGTGCGTCTGTCGGCCAACGGCCGTCGCGAGCACTACCTCTGTAGTGCTGCGAACGTCCGTTGGCCGACGCGGGCCCGCCCACTCCACTAAACCGCTGCACTGCGGCGGAATTGCCGCCGCGGTTAAGCGGTTAATTTGCATTTGTTTTTTTTGTGTTGAATAAATTAAACCCATTGAGGGGGGAGGCTCAGTCTCAAGATCCATAGTTGATACTTCCCGCAGGGTTCCTTTGGCTGCTGCCCCCCCTTCTTCCTGAATAAGATTTGTGGCAGAGTAATCGCATCTCAGCTGGCTTGCCATACTCTGATCAGACTCAAAACCAAGCTCGCCAGACCTTGTTTTCCCCATAAAAGTCTTCTTTTTTTGTGAGACCACCCGTTTTTGAGAGCCCAGCTTAGCCAGGGATCTATCAAGGCTGTCCCCAGATGTACCTGGAACTGAATCCGCGTCTGATTGGGCATCACTTACACCGGATAGGTCAGATTCATTGGTAAGGGAGAAAATTGCTCAGCCCTTTCAGGAGTCCCTCCAACCCTCAAAATCGGCCTACCTAGACTAAGAGCCGTATTTGCTTCTGACCCCAAAGGACGGCTCTCCGGGGCAGCCAAACAGCGGCGGCTGGCACAGGTAAGCGCGGTGAGGGAGGCAGGGTGCGGCGGGGAAGCCGACAGACGACGGAATAGGTGTTATTTATTTATTTAATTATACCTGTTCTGTCATCTGTTGAATTCTCCCTCCTACCACCCTGCCCCGCACTGACCCGTCCACAGCGTTTACCTTTGCCGGACGCCACTGCCGCCAAGCTTTCCAATTGCAGAGATTGACTTAGCAAAGAGACATGATCTATGGTCCCAGCCCCTATATTGCCTGGAGTTGAATTAAGACCATCTCTATCATCCACGAGATTGCCTGGAGATGCCAAATAAGTTGAAACAATACTCACAGTATTTGACCCAAAAGAAGAATTTGTAGCTGTTCCAGCTTCCTGCTGAGTCTCAGCTGTTACCACCACGGAGCCTGCTTTCTTGTTGCCAACCGTAGTACGTCCAAAAGAAACAATAGATGGATGGAATGCTGAACAATGCAAACATTCACCCCCAGTCACAAGGATCTGGGTTTAATCCATCCTTCTTTTGCTCACCACCCCGCTCCAGTTTAGACCCAACCATATGCAAATCAGTCTTGACCCTGTTCCTTCTGGGAACAGTCCAGGCCGAACTGCCAAGCCAGGTCCTCCCTGGACTGGAAACAAGCATCCTGGGACCGGTTTTGGGGTATCACCCCTCATAAGCCAGGCTAGCTTGAATCCAGTGGCGCAGGGAGCACGGGACCCATGTCTGGGCATACCCTTCCCACTTAGGGTGACATATGCAAATGAAACAATTGATGGAGGGAATGCTGAACAATGCAAACATTCACCCGCAGTCACAAGGATCTGGGTAAAATCCATCATTCAAGCTCTCCATGCCACTGAAATCAAGCTATCCTGGCTGATGAGGCGTGAAACCCTGAATCCGGTCCTAGGATGCTTGTTTCCAGTCTAGGGAGGACCTGGCCTGGCAGTTCGGGCTGGACTGTTCTCATTGGGCGCAGGGTCAAACTGATTTGCATTTGGCTGGGTTCAAACTGGAATGGCATGGGGAGCAACAAAATGGTGGATTTAGGCCCAGATCTCTGTACTGGGGTGAATGTATGACATTGTTCTGCATTCGGTCCATCTATTCTTTTTGCATTGGCCGTAGCACGTCCAGCAAAAATCCCCGAGATTACAGCCTGTTTCCCTCACAGTAAGTCATCACTAGACCGCTGATCCTTCAGTTTCACTTTGCCATCGGCTTCTTCCATGTCGCGTATCTCCACGGGGGGAGTGACGTCTTTTGCCCGGCCAGAGTTTTCTGACTCAGAAGGGCTCCCCGTGCCCCCGTGAGTGCTCTGGCCTCTGCCCAATCTTTGGCAGCCTTGCTCTGTTTCGGAGGCATCTTGTCCTACTGATACCACCTGACTCTGTGACTAAGCCCGCGAGTACCTCTGCTGCAGTGTGGAGCAGAAGTGAGGTAAGCTGCTTAGCTCTGGCAGGCGCAGAGTACATTTTTCTTCTTAGGAGGACCTGTAACCTTTTTATGCCATGGAACAGCACCATCTGCATTAGTTAAAAAGTCACCAGAGTAAAAGACATATGGTGGGCTGGAGCGGGTGACTCGTGCTTTGTTCAAGCAGTCACCATCTTGCCCCTCTTTCCTCTTCTCTATGCAATTTTTATAGTAAAAATTAGAAGGCGATAGAGAAAAAAACAGTTGAACAGAATTACACCAAATTCGTCAGAAATTTAGATCTTCGCCCATAAAGCATGCTTTTTGTGATTTAGTGTAAATCTGTTCAGTAGTATTTCAGGAATGAAGGTTCAAAATTTATAGATATGTTGACTCTTGATTCCACAGTGGTCACTGAGTCATGATTTTATTCTGAACATTAGCATTTCTCAAAGGTCAGCTACAACCCTTCATAGTGAAAACAGCTTTTGGGGCCTAGTCCCTGCAAATGTCATGTCAACACTAAAGTCTTTCTTGCACCACTTTTAAATGCTAACCAACCTAGCTTGTGGGTTACAAGACCTACTCAGGGGTGACTCATTTAATATTTTAGAGAAGAGTTCCTTCCTTTCAAAAAGTGTTATTTCAACAGGTTTGCCTGTAGATTTAAAAAGCTTCAGTAATCAGGCTACCCAGGTAGGCCTGAAGTAATGTTTCCTTTGTCACTCTTGTGGATGCCAAACATGTGCAGCAACCTGCAGGTAACATTTACATTTCAATACAATTGGTATAGTTTTCTTCACTATTTCTTTGGCCTTCCTGAAAATTGGGAGATTTATCATGTTTTAAGGGAGACAGAACATACAGACAGCAGTGACCCAGTGTGCTAGTTCAAAAGCCAGCAATACCGGTCGCAAAAAATAAAAGTGATCTTGCAAAAGAGGCACTTTCTCACTAGGAGCAGAGCTAACTATAACTTGCACCCCCACCATGTACTGCTTATGACCTCACATATTACATCACTATGACATGAATAATGACATTGTTGATAACATCACTGATGACATCTTCCAAGCTTCTTTTCCTCACATTGCTCTATAAACAGGGATAGCATTAGAGCTCTGAAAATAAGTACAAAATAGCTCAGAAGAATATGAGGTATCTTTAATGCTATCACAGAAACAACTTCCTTAGGTGTAGGAAGAATGGGTTATGTGCTACATTGACCCTATACCATACACTTCTCGGGTAGCCTATTTTACATTAACAATCAACCACAGATATATGGGAAACAGTCATCGCCTACGGTGTTCAATCTGAACTGTTCAGAGAAAGGCAAGTTCTTAAAAATACTGAACGTCTGTTCAAAAAATGCCTACTACAGACAGTTTTTATCTGTATCAGACCCATGACAGACACCGAACCTACATTGAGAAATGAAGTTGATATAAGTACAGAAGTGGGTACTGTAAACAGTATTCACTCTATGGAGAGAGTGTGAGAAGTTGGCCTGGTATATGCTGTCCACTAATTAAAGTGGGCACCTTGCACCAGTCCAAACGACCCTTATTGATGATTAGGTTAAAGACAACCTTTATTGAAAGCTATCCTAGTGGTAGCTGTGGAGAGCAGCCTTCAGGCTAAGTCTCGAAGGAATGTAAAGCAGCTTGTTTTACCAGTATATAACCTCCTGAATGACCAAATGAAAGGAGAACCACACCAGGTGTATATAAAATATATGTATTTATTACTAAACACTCTCTACTAACCTCTTCATGAGATTAGAGAACAAGACACACAATATTACAATCACTAGAACGACAGTAAATAGCACAATACACAGCGGGCTCCAGGGGGAGACCGAACCATATACTAAGAAAGTGGTATAAGAACCACGACTTGACTAGACACAGTGCCTAGAGCACGTAGAATCACTGGGACTCCAAGGAACCACCCAAGGTAGTGACACAGGGGACCCACGGAGGACGGGTGCAGTGTGGAAACACAGACGCAAACTCCGTACAACTCTATGGGAAAGTCGCGGTTGGAAATTTACAGATTAAGGACACTTAGGAGAGGACTTTAAGCAAACCCAGCTAAACATAGATGGTTCCAAGGCCGGCACCCTTGAGAGTACCGAGGTACCCGTGTTACCTATCCCAGAGGAGCCAGGTGCATAGGGGTCAAGTGGTGTCGGAAACCCTCGTCGTTTTCAATGGCGTGATGCGAAAAAGTACTGCTGCCGTGGAGAAGAAAAGTGTCCGGTGTGATCCAAGCCTGGATCGGAGATGAGAAGAACCTGAAAGCAGAGGGGACAAAGTCTGGGTCACTTCACGTGACCAGGAGCGGAGCAATCGAATGCCCACCGATGTCGGGTGCTTCAGGTGAGTAGAGGTGAAGCTTGACTCTGCAGCCACGGGGACCAGGAGATGTCTGCGATGACCACACGTCCAGATTCGAGCTGTCCCACAAAGGATGTCGAGTGCTGGGGGGTCAGTGTCCGGATTGAACACCAACAAGCCTTGGCAACTGCAACCCACGCGGTCAGAGGAAAGATGCTTCTGTGAGGACCAGCAAGGTCCTGGGGACTCCCCAAGCAATGGAGAGTCAGGGCATGTCTGGAGCAACCAGGGAAGCCCACTGAAAGTTAAAGTTGCCTTCTCAGGGACCCACAGGCCAATGGACCAGGGATCGCGAAGGGAACTCAAGCTGAATCACTAAATACCAGTCCACGGAACACTCGTGGAGTGTAGGCTGGAAATCTTCAGTGGAATTGCTGCTCGGGGTCAGGACTACAAGTAGCCCAAAGCACAGCTTCAGGGATTGCCAAAAAACCTATGCTGCTGCAAATGTACACGGTGCCCAGGGGTTCGGGTTGCACGGTCCCCACGAGGGATACGGGCCTCAGAATTGCTGAGAGCGCAGATCGACCTCAGAGACCACGGGAACCCACCTCCGGTATTGCAGAAATCTTCGGAGTCCTTCAGGAGCTTTATAGATGCAAACCGGTCAGATGCATTTAGGTGCCTGCTTAGCAGGGGAGTAACTCCTTTACTCCAAGGGAGATTCTTCAGTCATCCAGCGTAGTGCAGATCGTCGAAGGTTACTTGGTTTCTGTAGCAGAGTTTAGTCCAGGTAATATCTAAAGTCCTGTAGTCAGGGGTTCCTACTTTATACCCAAGGAAGGGGTGGGACAAACTCTGGGGACCCACCTATGGGAGGGTCAGGACAGAGAGTGTGGCTACACCCATGTCCTTTGTCCAGTTTCGCGCCAGAGCAGGAGCAAATGGCTCCTGCAACCGGTTTGAGCTGGACTATGCACAGGGACACCAAATGTGCCCCAAGTGCAGACATCAAAGCACTCTGAGAGTGCACCCACCCAGCCCAAATACACTAAAGCCTGTCTGGGAGGTGGTCACACCTCCCTGTGACAGGAAACCTATTGTCAAGCCTTCCCCTGCCGGAGTTTCGTCCAGCAGCAGGAGGGCAGACTCGTGTCTGGGGCTGGCAGCAATCATTTTTTGATGCCAGGGTTCTGTGAAGCTGGTACCGGGTGTACCGGTGTTGTCATATTTCTCCCTCTAAGAGGGTGGAATCATACCTCCCACACCAGTTACTGGTGTGGAGGTATGATTCCAAGGTGTTTGACACCAAACACGACATGTTTCCATGCAGCCGTTTTAAAGTTAGCATTTACAGCGAGGTTATAATGCACTTAAGTATATATGGTTGGCTGCATCACAAACAACCCCGGAGAATAGGTTCCGAAGGCTGCAGAGGGGCTCTGCTCATGCATGGGCACCCTCTCACATAAAACCCAGCACCCTGCCTTCAGGATTGATAAGGCCTGCCATAGGGGTGACTGATAGGTTTATATGTGCAGTGATTAGGATAGATATAGTGAACCTATATCTAAGTAAGGGGTGCATGCACCACCTTACACAGGCTGCTGTAGCAGACCTGTTGTGTCATTTTAAATGGTCTCTCAGGGGTGGCATAATACATGCTGCAGCCCCTGGGAGGCCTCTGGGGTACCTATGCCCTGGGTACATAGTATACCATATACTAGGGACTTATAAGGGTACCCCAGAATGCAATCTGGAGTGTACCTAAAGTACATGCAATCAATTTAGAGGAGAAAGCAGCTAGACTGGGGTCCTGAATAACAGGATCCCAGTCAGACTAAGTCGAAAACAGTGAAACATCAGCAAAAAGTGGGGGTAACTATAAGAAGCAGATCCTACTCTCCTACACAACCCCCCCAAACGTCAGGACATTAAACTAACCTTGACCAGTTGAGTCTTCATGTTCTAAGTGGAAATATCTGGAGAGTCCATCTGCATTGGCATGGTTACTCCCAGGTCTATGTTCCACTGTATAGTCCATACCCTGTAGGGAAATGGACCACCTCAAAAGTTTGGGGTTTTCACCCTTCATCTGTTTTAGCCATAAGAGGGGCTTATGGTCTGTCTGAACAATGAAGTGAGTGCCAAACAAGTATGGCCTCAGCTTCTTCAGAGCCCAAACCACAGCAAAGGCTTCCCTCTCAATGGCTGACCAACGTTTCTCTCTGGGGGTCAGCCTTCTGCTAATAAAAGCTACTGGCTGATCCTGACCTTCATCATTCAATTGTGATAACACAGCCCCTACCCCCAACTCAGATGCATCTGTTTGGACAATGAATTGTTTGGAGTAGTCAGGACTTTGCAGAATGGGAGCAGTGCACATGGCCTGCTTCAGGTCATCAAATGCCTTTTGACAGCTAACTGTCCACTGAACTTTCTTTGGCATTCTCTTGGAGGTTAAGTCATTTAAAGGGGTCACTATGGATCCATATCCCTTAGCAAACCTCCTATAGTACCCAGTCAGGCCCAAGAAAGCTCTGACCTGAGTCTGGGTGGTTGGAGCAACCCAGTCCATGATGGTCTGGATTTTGCTCTGCAATTGTTGAACCTGGCCTCCACCCACAAGGTGGCCCAGGTATACAACTTGGCTCTGCCCTATCTGGCACTTGGTGGCCTTGATAGTGAGTCCTGCTTTTTGCAGGGCCTCCAAAACATTTCTCAGGTGGACCAGGTGATCCTCCCAGGTGGAGCTAAAGACAGCAATATCATCTAGATAAGCTGCACTATAGGCGTCCAGGCCTGTAAAGACTTTATTCACCAACCTTTGAAAAGTGGCAGGTGCATTCTTCAAACCAAAGGGCATCACCACAAATTGGTAGTGCCCACTAGGGGTTGAGAATGCTGTTTTGGCTTTTGCATCTTCAGCTAATCTGATTTGCCAGTAGCCAGCTGTCTGGTCAAATGTGCTCAGAAACTTGGCTGAGGCCAAAGTATCTATAAGCTCATCTGCCCTAGGGATTGGATGGGCATCAGTCCTAGTGACTGCATTGAGACCTCTGTAGTCAACACAAAACCTCATCTCTCTCTTACCACCCTGGGTGTGAGGTTTGGGTACCAAGACTACTGGACTAGCCCAAGGGCTATCTGAGGGTTCAATCACACCCAAATCCAACATCTTCTGGACTTCAGTCCTGATGCAGTCCCTGACATGGTCAGGTTGCCTGTAAATCTTATTTTTAACAGGCAGACTGTCCCCAGTGTCCACTTCATGAGTGCACCAGGTAGTCTGACTTGGAGTCAGTGAAAACATATGTCTAAACTGGTTGAGAACTTTTCTGCAATCAGTTTGCTGCTGGTCAGTGAGGCTGCCTGCCAAGGCTACACCATCTACTGAACCATCATCAGGGTTCTGTGAGAGCAGGTCAGGGAGTGGATCACTCTCTTCCTCCTGTCCCTCATCAGTAGCCATGAGCAAGCCCATGTCTGCCCTGTCAACATATGGTTTGAGCCTGTTGACATGGAGCACCCTATGGGGGCTCCTGGGAGTTCCAAGGTCCACCAGGTAGGTAACCTCTCCCTTTTGCTCAATTATGGTATGGGGGCCACTCCACTTGTCTTGGAGGGCTGCTGGGGCCACTGGCTCCAACACCCATACTTTCTGTGCTGGCTGATAAACAGTCAACACAGCCTTTTGGTCATGCCAGGCCTTTTGCAATTCCTGGCTAGCCTCAAGGTTTTTAGTTGCCTTCTTCATGTACTCAGCCATCCTGGAGCGGAGAACAAGTACGTAGTCTACAATATCCTGTTTAGGGGGTTTGAGAGGTAACTCCCATCCCTCCTTCACTAGACACAATGGAACCCTAACTAAATGTCCAAACAGAAGCTCAAATGGGCTGTAACCAACCCCCTTCTGAGGAACCTCTCTGTAGGCAAAGAGAAGGCAGGGCAAAAGTATGTCCCATCTGCGCCTAAGCTTTTTTTGGAGACCTTTAATCATGCCCTTTAGGGTTTTGTTGAACCTTTCAACTAACCCATTGCATTATGGGTGATAAGGGGTGGTAAATTTGTAATTTACTCCACACTCCTTCCACATAGCAGTTAAGTAACTAGACATGAAGTTTTCACCTCTGTCTGATACTACCTCCTTAGGAAAACCCACACTGGAAAAGATTCCCAGGAGGGCCCTTGTCACCACAGGAGCTGTGGTAGTTCTAAGGGGAATTGCCTCTGGATACCTAGTGGCATGGTCCACCACCAGTATAAATCTGTGCCCAGATGCAGTTTTAGGATCCATGGGACCAACAATGTCAATCCCAACCCTCTCAAAGGGAACCCCCACCACAGGTAGTGGTATCAGGGGGGCCTTTGTAGTACCACCTGCCTTACCACTGGCTTGACAGGTGACACAGGAGCAACAAAACTCCTTAGTGTCTTCAGACATATGAGGCCAATGAAAGTGAG
This sequence comes from Calotriton arnoldi, assembly GCA_963921515.1. Lineage (NCBI taxonomy): Eukaryota > Metazoa > Chordata > Amphibia > Caudata > Salamandridae > Calotriton > Calotriton arnoldi. The sequence goes on along the minus strand of CAWUFW010019286.1, from coordinate 99,095 downwards.
GGACAATTCTGTCCCAAGTCTTATTTTGGGATAGGTGACCTGCTAAGGGGATATCATGTGCTAGTGCCAATGCCAATAGGAAGCCCCTAAACTTCAGAGGTATAACCAACCTCCTGGTAGCACCAGGTTTGAGGTCTCTACTCTCTGAGTAAAGGAGTCCATCATCCCAGTAGATTCTATGGCACCCACTAGCACTCCCAGCAGCCTCAGCAGCAGCTTGCTGTCTGAGGGGTTCAAGAGAGGGGCAGCTCAGCTGCTCCTGGCTCAGATCTGCCCTGGAAGGGCCTCCTGTCCCCAAGAACTCAACCTGATCAGGTTCAAGCTCATCTGGGACAGTTCCTTCTTCAGGACTAAGATCAGCTCCCTCAAGAGACTGATCTGGATTCTGAGGCAGGGGGGAAGACACTGCCTTAACCCTACTGCTCCTTCTCTTGGAAGGCACCTGGTCCATTTTTCCAGGATCCAGGGCCTGTTCAGTGTTAGACATTTTTGCCTGTGACCTGGTCATAGCAAACACATCTGCAGGGATACCCAACATTTCTGCATGAGTTCTGAGTCCCACTTCAGCCCAAGCTGAAGTTTCTAAATCATTGCCCAACAAGCATTCAACAGGGAGGTCTGCACTTGCCACAACCTTCTTAGGGCCAGTTGCCCCTCCCCAGGTGAAATTAACAACTGCCAAGGAATGGTCTGTCCTGACATTGCTAGCATTGGTCACTTGGTACATCTCACCAAGTATGATTTGCTCAGGAGCCACAAGATCTTTTGTCACCATTGTGACACTTGCTCCTGTGTCCCTGAATGCCAAGGCCTCCTTTCCATTGATTATAGGCTGTTGTCTGTATTTGCACAGATTACTGGTGCTTACAAATAAGGAGGCCATATCCATGCCTCCATCACAGATCAACATAGCCTGAGTTGGAACTCTGACTAGGCCAGAGTCCATCTCAGATCCCAGGGTTAACCCTACTACACCCTTATTTGGAGTACCACCACTTGGAGCTGAACTAGGGGGAACAGTTGCCTTAGCGGCAGTGGTGGTTGGAGTTGAGTACCTGGACTTGGTACAATCATTTGTCCAATGGGTCTTCTGTTTACAGATTTGACACCATGGCTTCTTCTTGCCTTTACCCTTGTTTGATTGTGACTCCCCACCAGATGCAGATTTTTGGGGCCCTTGAGAAGACTTCTGGTCTTTACCCTTCTCCCCACCCTTATCAGAGTTTTTAGAATCTTGCTTCTTGGAGTCACCACCTTGGTTCTGAACCTTCTGCCTCACCCTGGTTCTGACCCATTTGTCTGCCTTCTGGCCCAACTCTTGGGGAGAGGTCAGATCAGAGTCCACCAGGTACTGATGCAACAGTTGATTTTGACAGTTATTAAGGATCTGCTCTCTCATAATTAAATTATACAATACTTTAAAGTCACTTACTTTACTGCCAAGTAACCAGCCTTCCAGAGCCTTAGTAGCACAATCTACAAAGTCAACCCAGTCCTGAGTCTGTGCCTTTTGGGTGTCTCTGAACGTTATCCGGTATTGTTCAGTGGTTAGGTCAAACCCATCAATCAGAGCACTCTTCAGGACTTTGTAATTATCAGCATCCTCTTCTCTTACAGTGAGGAGCTTGTCTCTACCTTTTTCTGCAAAGGAGAGCCACAAGATTGCTGCCCACTGCTCCTGAGGGACCCTCTGTACCTTACAGGCCCTCTCCAGTGCAGTTATCTATTTGTGGATGTCATCCCCACTCTGGTAGGGAGGGACAATCTTGTTCAGGTTCCTATGGTCATGAGTATGTTCTCTACTTCTAGGGACACTGTGGCTGCCATCATGGGGCTCTATCCCCAACTTCTGAGAAGCTCTCTGAAGCTCCAGGGATTCCCTATCTAAGGCCAATTGCTCTCTCTTGATTCTGAGCTTAGCTCTCTCAAACTCAAGCAGTTGGCACTTCTTCTCATAAGAGGACTGCCTTTTATGAGAAGCAGAGGTCCTATGAGAAACAGAGCTACCTACCGATGTACCAGAATGAATAGATTCCTGAGAAGGAGATCTTGATCTTCTTGGTAAACTGTTAACCCTTCCAGGTGGGGTAAAGAGAGGCCCATTGAGGCCTCCTTCCTCACCTTCAGGAAGAATTGGATTGTCCAGCGTAGAATCATTTTGATCCTCCTGGCCAGCATCAGAGTCCAGGTCATTGAAGTTTTCACTTCCTGGCCTTTCCTCTTCTGCTGCCCCACCCCCTTTGCCAGCCTCATCAGACCCTGGGGTCTTTCTGAGGTCATCTAAAAGCAAAGTATCTATGAGACGTTGAGTGTTAGGGTTTTTCCCTGTCTTCAGTTTCCTAGATGTACACATGGCTCTCAATTCTTGGAATGAGAGATGGTCATACTTAGTTGGCAAGGAGCCACTGGCTTCAGGCCTAGAAGACATGCTAGGGGGTTGTGGTGTTTGCACCTACCTACTCTAGTGGGAACTGAACTCTCTTGAGTTGGAGAAAGGGTGTGCTAGGCCCTTGACTTACCCAACTCTAAGTTCAGTAGAACTTACTTTATTCTAGTCTTGATTTATATGTACCTAAGTACCTTTAGTGGTTTTCAGTTAGTCACTCACTGAGATTATTTGGTAAAACAATAGCAAGCTTGAATCCCAACCGCTGCACACCAATGTGAGAAGTTGGCCTGGTATATGCTGTCCACTAATTAAAGTGGGCACCTTGCACCAGTCCAAACGACCCTTATTGATGATTAGGTTAAAGACAACCTTTATTGAAAACTATCCTAGTGGTAGCTACGGAGATCAGCCTTCAGGCTAAGTCTCGAAGGAATGTAAAGCAGCTTGTTTTACCAGTATATAACCTCCTGAATGACCAAATGAAAGGAGAACCACAGCAGGTGTATATAAAATATATGTATTTATTACTAAACACTCTCTACAAACCTCTTTATGAGATTAGAGAACAAGACACACAATATTAAATCACTAGAACGACAGTAAATAGCACAATACACAGCGGGCTCCAGGGGGAGACCGAACCATATACTAAGAAAGTGGTATAAGAACCACGACTTGACTAGACACAGTGCCTAGAGCACGTAGAATTGCTGGGACCCCAAGGAACCACCCAAGGTAGTGACACAGGGGACACACGGAGGACGGGTGCAGTGTGGGAACACAGACGCGAGCTCCGTACAACTCTATGGGAAAGTTGCGGTTGGAAATTTACAGATTAGGGACACTTAGGAGAGGACTTTAAGCAAACCCAGCTAAACATAGAAGATTCTAAGGCCTGTACCCTTGAGAGTACCGAGGTACCCGTGTTACCTATCCCAGAGGAGCCGGGTGCATAGGGGTCAAGTGGTGTCGGAAACCCTCGTCGTTTTCAATGGCGTGATGCGAAAAAGTACTGCTGCCATGGAGAAGAAAAGTGTCCGGTGTGATCCAAGCCTGGATCAGAGATGTGAAGAACCTGAAAGCAGAGGGGACAAAGTCTGGGTCACTTCACGTGACCAGGAGCGGAGTAATCGAATCCCCACCGATGTAGGGTGCTTCAGGTGCGTAGAGGTGAAGCTTGACTCTGCAGCCAGGAGGACCAGGAGACGTCTGTGATGACCACAGTCTGGATTCGAGCTGTCCCACGAAGGATGTCAAGTGCTGGGGGGGTCAGTGTCCGGATTGAACACCAACAAGCCTTGGCAACTGCAACCCACGCGGTCAGAGGAAAGATGCTTCTGTGAGGACCAGCAAGGTCCTGGGGACTCCCCAAGCGATGGAGAGTCAGGGCACATCTGGAGAAACCAGGGAATCCCACTGAAAGTTAAAGGTGCCTTCTCAGGGATCCACAGGCCAACGGACCAGGGATCGCGAAGGGACCTTGAGCTGAATCACTGAATACCAGCCCACGGAACACTCGTGGAGTGTAGGCCGGAAATCTTCAGTGGAATTGCTGCTCGGGGTCAGCACTACAATTAGTCCAAAGCACAGTTTCAGGGATTGCCAAAAAGCATATGCTGCTGCAAATGTACATGATGCCCAGGGGTATGGGTTTCACGGTCCCCACGAGGGATACGGGTCTCAGAATTGCTGAGAGCACAGATCGACCTCGGAGACTTTGGGAACTCACCTCCTGTATTGCAGAATTCTTCGGAGTCCTTCAGGAGCTTCGTAGATGCAAACCGGTCAGATGCGTTTAGGTGCCTGCTCAGCAGGGGAGTAACTCCTTTACTCCAAGGGAGATTCTTCAGTTGTCCAGCAAAGCATAGATCATCAAAGGTTACTTGGTTTCTGTAGCAAAGTTTAGTCCAGGTAATATCTAAAGTGCTGTAGTCAGGGGTTCCTACTTTATACCCAAGGAAGGGGTCGGACAAACTCTGGGGACCCACCTATGGGAGGGTCAGGACAGAGGGGTGGCTACACCCATGTCCTTTGTCCAGTTTCGCACCAGAGCAGGAGCAAATGGCTCCTGCAACCGGTTTGAGCTGGACTATGCACAGGGACACCAAATGTGCCCCCAGTGCAGACATCAAAGCACTCTGAGAGTGCACCCACCCAGGCCCAATACACTAAAGCCTGTCTGGGAGGTGGTCACACCTCCCTGTGACAGGAAACCTTTTGTCAAGCCTTCCCCTGCCGGAGTTTCGTCCAGCAGCAGGAGGGCAGACTCGTGTCTGTGGCTGGCAGCATCCATTTTGTGAAGCTGGTACCGGGTGTACCGGTGTTGTCATATTTCTCCCTCTAAGAGGGTGGAATCATACCTCCCACACCAGTTACTGGTGTGGAGGTATGATTCCAAGGTGTTTGACACCAAACACGACATGTTTCCATGCAGCCGTTTTAAAGTTAGCATTTACCGCGAGGTTATAATGCACTTAAGTATATATGGTTGGCTGCATCACAAACAACCCCGGAGAATAGGTTCCGAAGGCTGCAGAGTGGCTCTGCTCATGCATGGGCACCCTCTCACATAAAACCCAGCACCATGCCTTCAGGATTGATAAGGCCTGCCATAGGGGTGACTGATAGGTTTATATGTGCAGTGATTAGGATAGATATAGTGAACCTATATCTAAGTAAGGCACCACCTTACACAGGCTGCTGTATCAGACCTGTGGTGTTATTTTAAATGGTCTCTCAGGGGTGGCATAATACATGCTGCAGCCCCTGGGAGGCCTCTGGGGTACCTATGCCCTGGGTACATAGTATACTATATACTAGGGACTTATAAGGGTACCCCAGAATCCAATCTGGAATGTACCTAAAGTACATGCAATCAATTTAGAGGAGAAAGCAGCTAGACTGGGGTCCTGAATAGCAGGATCCCAGTCAGACTAAGTCGAAAACACTGAAACATCAGCAAAAAGTGGGGGTAACTATAAGAAGCAGATCCTACTCTCCTACAGCGAGTTTACCCTATACCACACTGTTTGCAGACTCTGAACCTCTCATTAGAAATACATATCTAATAAGAACAGTGTACACTTGATGCAGCACTTTGCAAAAGAGAAACTATTTGCTTAAAACAAACCACATCTGAAGGTGCTAAAGATTATACTACCTGCAGCCTTCATACTGTGGTGAAAACTTTACAGATAGCCCATCTTCTGAAGCAAAACAAGCACATGTACATAGCTTAATACCTAGTGGACCCAGTCTTCTATGTTACGTAGAATTTGTCATGCTGAGACCATTCTGTGTAATAACTCAAGGCTGCTTACAATACTTAGTATGTTGCTCGTAGAATCTTGCCCTGTTGCAAACTTTTTCTGCAGAGCCTAAAAGCTTGTGTGGAACATAATGGAAACAAGTTGTCACGTGTCACCTGCACACAGGGTTACTGTTCAATTCAAACATTTATAACATATACCTCAAGACACCTATGATGCATTAGGAGCACATCTGTTTTGTAAACACTTACATCCATTAGCTAGACTCAGTAATATTGTAGTTACCAGCCACTATGTAAACTATAAAACAAACTAGCATGCTCATTGAATGATGTCAGTTATCAGTGATGTCATCAATAAAGTCATTTCTGTGTTTTTTAATCTCACAATGCTTATGTTGTCACTGACAATTTCACCTAACTATAACATTACTTTAACCTTTTTATCACAGCTAACTATAATGTTACTTTAACGTTAGCTTTTGTCTTTTAATTTCTAGTTTTCTTATTAATGTAAAGTAATATTTTATTACCATATGTAAACCCAGCCCCGACGGTGTGCATAGTATGGTGTGGTCTCTCCGCTAAGACCTCTCTCTGGAATGAAGGGAGTGAATAGTAGGTTTTAGAGAAATATTGATCTCTCTTGTAAGACTTTTCTCTAGGATAACGGGTGTGCATAGTAGGGAGTGTGGAGGAACTGGCCTCTCTGCTGACAGTTTTCCCCAGGGTGTCAGGTGTACGTAGTAGGGTATAGGGAGGGAGTAACATCTCCACTAACACTCCTCCACAGTGTGATAAGCATACATAGTGGTGTGTGGGGAGGGACTAGTCTCTCATCTGAGATCCCTCTCTTGGACAACAGGCGGACATAGTAGGGAGGGAAGAGGGACTGGCCTTTCTTTGCACGCCTCTCTCTCAGATGACGGGTGTACATAGCAGGATGTGTGTATTGACTGGCCTCTAAACATAGTTAGGTGTGTGGAGGTACTAGCAACCCCTCTAAGACCGCTCTCCAGAATGCATCTGCATAATAGGGTAAGTGGAGAAATTACCCTCCCAAATAAGACCCCTCTATTGGATGACAGGTGTGCACCGTAGGGTGTGGGGAGGTACTGGATTGTCTTCTGAGACCTCTGTCTCAGATGACAGATGTGCATAGTAGGATATGTGAAGGGACTGGCCTCTCCACGGAGACCTCTCTATTGTATGATGGCTGTGAATATTATACAATACTATACAATCTTATCTCACTACTTGAAACTCTTCCCAAGATGATGGGTGTATATAGTAGGGTCTGATAAACACCATCTCCACTAAGACTCCTTACTACAGTAAAACGTATGCATAAGAGAGTGTATTCAAAGATCACATACTCCTTCCTATTTTTCCCGATTTCCCCCCAAAAAAGAATTAGCATTCCAGACATCGCAGTATTTATGTCTTACACACCTCCTCTCAATAATATAGGGCAAAATATGCATTCATCATAGTAGAGTGCATTGACAGTGATGTCACTTACCTTGTCATGAGTGATGTAATATGTGAGGTTATATGCAATGCATTGTGGGGACGTAAGTTATAGTAATCTCCGCTAACTATAATGGCTGATTTTCTCTGGTTTTGTATGAGTGAAGCAAACACAAGGAGAAGATGGACAGAGCGCTGAAACTTTTCAGATACTCACCCCCAGTCACAGATCTGGGTTGAATCCATCATCCTTCTTTAGCTCACTTCGCCACCCCAGTTCAGACACAGCTATATGTAAATCAGTCTTGACCCTGTGCCTCATGGGAACAGTCCAGCCCAAACTGCCAAGCCATGTCTTCCCTGGACCGGAAACAAGCATTCTGGGACCGGTTTCAGGCTAACAGCCTTCATCAGCCAGGTTAGCTTGAATCCAGTGGCAAAGTGAGCAAGGGACCCACTTCTGGGCATACCCTGCCAACTCAGGGCGAACAAAGCAAACACAAGGAGATGATGGACGGAGCGCTGAAGCTTTTCAGACACTCACCCCCAGTCACAGATCTGGGTTGAATCCATCATCGTTCTTTAGCTCACTTCGCCACCCCAGTTCAGACACAGCTATATGCAAAACAGTGTTGACCCTGTGCCTCATGGGAACAGTCCAGCCCGAACTGCCAAGCCATGTCTTCCCTGGACCGGAAACAAGCATCCTGGGACCGGTTTCGGGCTAACAGCCCTCATCAGCCAGGCTATCTTGAATCCAGTGGCAAAGTGAGCAAGGGACCCACCTCTGGGCATACCCTGCCAACTCAGGGCGAACAAAGCAAACACAAGGAGATGATGGATGGAGTGCTGAAACTTTTCAGACACTCACCCCCAGTCACAGATCTGGGTTGAATCCATCATCGTTCTGTAGCTCACTTCGCCACCCCAATTCAGACAAAGCTATATGCAAATCAGCCTTGACCCTGTGTCTCATGGGAACAGTCCAACCCAAACTCCAAGCAATGTATTCCCTTGACCGGAAACAAGCATCCTGGGAGCTGTTTCGGGCTAACAGCCCTCATCAGCCAGGCTAGCTTGAATCCAGTGGCAAAGTGAGCAAGGGACCCTCGTCTGGGCATACCCTGCCAACTCAGGGCGAACAAAGCAAACAAAAGGAGATGATGGACGGAGCACTGAAACTTTTCAGATACTCACCCCCAGTCACAGATCTGGGTTGAATCCATCATCGTTCTTTAGCTCACTTCGCCACCCCAATTCAGACAAAGCTATATGCAAAGCAGCCTTGACCCAGTGTCTCATGGGAACAATCCAACCCGAACTCCAAGCAATGTCTTCCCTGGACCGGAAACAAGCATCCTGGGAGCAGTTTCGGGCTAACAGCTCTCATCAGCCAGGCTAGCTTGAATCCAGTGGCAAAGTGAGCAAGGGACCCACGTCTGGGCATACCCTGCCAACTCAGGGCGAACAAAGCAAACACAAGGAGATGATGAACGGAGCGCTGAAACTTTTCAGACACTCAACCCCAGTACCTGATCTGGGTTGAATCCATCATCGTTCTTTATCTCACTTTGCTACCCCAGTTCAGGCACAGCTATATGCAAATCAGTCTTGACTCTGTGCCTCATGGGAACAGTCCAGCCCGAACTGCCAAGCCATTAAATGAGTATCTAAGGTTTTTTAACAAGCAGTTGCGTTTGCAGAGTGGTGGCAAACCAGCTCTCAGGAATCCCTCTGTGTAGGACTTACGGGAGGTACCAGAATGGCTTTCTGGCACCAGTAGTGAACCTAGAGCCATGTTTGCAGAATGATGGAGAAAGGGGTGGAGGCCTCCAAAGACCTCTTAACAATCCCACTGTGTGGGACTTATTGGAGATAACAGGAGGGGTAGTTTGCCCCCAAGGATGTCCTTGGGGGCCAACTACCCCTCCTGTTGCCTCCAGTAAGTTCCACACAGCAGGAATGCTGAGACCTGGTAGGAGGCCACGCCCCTTTTCTCTACCACTCTACAAGTATGCCTCCTGGTGCACTACTAGCAGGGGAGTGAAGTCCCCTCAGCTCTTGAGGGTCCTTGGGGAACAACTACCCCTCCTGTTACCTCCACCAAGTCCCACACAGTAGGTTTGCTGAGAGGGTTTTGGTAGCCATGCCCCCTTTCTCCAGCACTCTGCAAACACGCCTCCTGGTGCACTACTAGTTGTGGGATGAAGTCCCCTTGGCTCTTGAGGGCCCTTGAGGACCAACTAGCGCTGCTGTTCCCTACAGTAAGGCTCATACAGCTGGGTTGCTGAGAAGCCAGCAGAGGGCATGCCCTTTTCTCCACCACTCTGTAAATGCGCCTCCTGACACACTGCTGCTTGGGGGATGAAGTCCACTTTAATCCTGAGCCCTCAGGAGGGCAAGGGGACATCATCACATCATCCCCCGACTATCATTGCATCGAGAGGCACGTTTGCAGAGTGGTGGAGAAAGGGGGCGTGGCCTCTGACCACCTCTCAGCAATCCCACTGTGTTGGGCTTACTGGAGGTAAAAGGAGGTCTTGTTAGCCCCTAAGGACCATCAGCAGCCAAGGGGTCTTCATCCTCCAACCAGCTGCATGGTAGGAGGTGGGCTTGCAGAGTTCACAGCTTTTTTTCTCCACTTTTGATGAATGTGGGCCGCGTGGCCTCCCTTCCCTGGACCATTTTGGGCCTCGGGGATCCCATCCCCCTGGGCGTGACCCTTTTTTAAATTAAAAAAAACAAAACAAAAAGGGAGGGGGGTCAAGAGGCCTCGCTCCCAGGCCATTTTGACCCCAGGGGCCCCATCCTTCGGGGCCTGCCACTTTTTAATTTCTTTTTTTTTTTAAAAGGGAGGGGGGCCAGGCGGCCCACCTCTTGGGCCATTTTAGGCCCCAGGGACCCTATCCCCGGGGCCTGACCCTTTTTTAAATGAATTTATTGATTTTTTAAAAAGAGAGGGGGGCGCGCGGCCCTCCTCCTGGTCCATTTGTGGCCCGAGGACCCCATCTCCTGGGGCCTGCCTATTTAAAGTGGGTGCCTCTAGGGCACCCACTCTTCAATGGGACCATGGGGGAGCCTGAAGGCCCCTGCGGTCTCTGCCGGCTCTCCGCCTCCTGCAGGAGCCGGCATTGCTTTGAGACCCAGGGAGCTGCTGAATATGCAGCTCCCTGGATCCCAAAGCAATGTCTGTTTTCCTGCTCGAAACAGACATGCTCCGCTTTCAACAAGCGAGAGAATTTTATGCTCTTGTTCGTTGAAATCGGAGCACTGTTTGCTAATGCATGGCGGGAGCAGTGCTCCCACCATGAAATAGCAAATTGCAATGTTCTGGGGGTGGGCACTCCAAGACATTGCTGGAGTCGGTCCTGGGGGGTGGCGGGCCTCAGGACCATCTACAGCTCCACATGGGGGGCCACACGGCACCCCCACAGCATTAATTAAGTCCCAGGGAGGTGGTGGTCCCTGGGGCTGCGGAGACCGCACAGCCCCATATGTAATTTAACGGAGTTGCCCCGGGGAGGTGGCCGTCCCTCAAGCGGGGGCAGAGAAAAAGGGGGTTCCCAAAACCCTTTTTTTCATGTTAATTTCCATAGGAAACTTTAGACATGGCTACAGCCCGAACTGCTGAACAGAATTACACCAAATTTGGCAGCAAGGTAGCTGTTGGTCCAGAAAGCACTCTTTTTGTTAAAAGGTGTGAATTTGTTCAGTAGTTAAAGAGAAATGTAAAGATTTCTCAGATATACAATTGAGGTTGTGGCAGATCTGCAGCCCCTCCCGATCTCGTGCCTGAGATCTAATTGGCTGTGAACACGCCAAACCAGCACACCAAACCAGGAAGTGCTGGCAGCCATCTTGCGACTTGGTTGAACAGGTTGGCAGGAGTAGCTTTGGATTCAGGACTTTAGAGGAAAAGGAAAAAACAAAGAAACCAGGACCTTATTAAAATATAGGAGGGGTGCAGGGGGGCCCCCTCCTCAGGCTCTTCAAAGCCCCAGGGACCTCCACCTCCTCGGGGCATTTTTTAATATGTATGTGGAGGTTTCCCTAGACGCAACCCCGCACCCTGGGAACTGCCACCTCCCTAGGGGCAATAAATTAATTTATAATGATTCAGGGGGCCTCCCTGTGACTTCATATAACAGTAATGAGACAGGCTGCATGGAGCCCCTGCAGTCCTGGAGACTGCCACCTCCCTGGGGCAACATATAACAGTAATGTGCGGTTGCCACTGGTCCCCCTGCAGCTCCGGGGACCGCCATCTCCCTAGGTCATATACATATTAAAAATAAAAAGGGGCGATACGCTACGGCCTCCCCCACAGTCACAGGTACCACCACCTCCCCGGGGTAAAATAAATGATGATGCGTGGGGGGGTGCTCTGGCTCCCCATGCTGACCCAGGGACCACACCTACCTGGGGCACAAATATATTAATGAAGGGGGTCTGTTGTGGACTCCCGGGGACCACCACCTCCCTGGGGTTTAATTTACAAACGAGGGGGCACGCGGCCCTCCTCCTGGAGCCCTAGATGGGACTGGAGACTACCACCCCCTAGGTCCTGCTCCAGCAATGTCCTGGGGTGTCCACCTCTGGGACATTGCAGTTTGCTATGGCATGGCGTGAGCTCTGCTCCTGCCATGCCATAGCAAAAAGTGTGCTCTGCCTTGAGCAAGTGAGAGCATTTTGCTCTTGCTTGCTCAAAGTGGAGCACTTTGCTTTTATACACAGGGAGCTGTATGTCAGCAGCTCCCTGCATGTAAAAGCAATGCGGACTCCTGCAGGAGGCGGGAAGCTGGCAGGTACCACGGGGGAATTCAGGCTCCCCCCATGGTCCCCAACAAAGTGGCCATGCCCTGGGGTATGGGGGCCCCAGGGCCAACAATGGTCCGGGAGGGGGGCCACTCAGCCGTCCTCCCATTAATAACAATATATATTTTAAAACAAAAGAAAAGGCTTAGCCCCGGGGGATGGGGTCCCCAGGGCCAAAATCTGCCTTTTTTAAAAAAGGGGTGGGGGCCACATGGCCCCCCTCCCTTTTTAAAAAAAAATGTAAAGGTCTCCCCCCAGGGGATGGGGTCCCTGGGGCTGAAATCGGTCTTTGAATAAAAAAAAATAATAAAGGTACAGGCCCCGGGGGATGGGGTCCCTGGGCCGGAATCGGTCTGGGAGGGCAGCTGCGCGGCCCCTCACTCTTGGTTTTTTTTTTTAATTGAAGGGTAGGCCCTAGGGTATGGGGTCCCAGGGGCTAAAATTGGCCTAGAGAAGGGGGGCCAATCACATTTTTTTTTGCACGTGTTGGGAGTCGCGATCCCATTGTAACTTTGTAGCAGAGTCGCAAATCCAGAAACTATTTTTGAAGAATATCGTTTTAAAAAATATATACTTTTCAGTGCTCTCTGAGAAGAGCCTTTGTGTTCATTATGAGTTTGTTGCAGCTACACGTAAGTGTGGATGCAGAGTTTCAGGTTGCTAAGAAACACCCTGTTCCCTTCCATGCATGTCAACACCCAAGTTGTTGTTGTAGATAGATCCCATGTTATGGTCTCCAAGGTAAGCAGAAACAGTTTTATTAACATGCTTCCTGGCTTTGTCAATCTGTGGAAGGAACAGATTTTACTACTTCCATTTCTGTCTTTGGCTTATATTAGAGTACTCAAAGACAGTGTAAGGGAATAGTGACATCAGTTATGCAAAGGTATCCTTCATTGTCAGTGTCAGTATGCCTAGGTCATTGCCACCACAGTGCACAATCATGAGGTCAGGGGATTGGAAATTCAAAATGCTTTTAACCATAGGCAGCAGTTGGTGCCAGTTTAATCCTCTCTGCGCAGACCATTTAATATCCACAATGCAAACCCAAGTATTTGTCAATACCTATGTCTCCAGCATACTTTGTGCCCCAGAAAACATAGCTGTGACCTACAATCTATACTGTGAGCATTTTGAAGGCAGGTGTGCAAGGAATGAAAAGACATCTGCAGCTGGGTAAGACAGTTAGTTTAATGAAAGGTATCTAAAATGGTGGACAGAATGTGATTTAACAATAAGGAGATGAGTTATTAATGTTCACACACATTGCCTACCTATAAATAGGCTGTATGTTTGTTTGAAAAATAAGAATCTTTCTGATTGGTTAAGGAGAAAACTTGGAAAGGTATAATACACTGGATAAGCTAATATTTTGCAGTAGTCAACCATACCTATTGTGGATTTGGAAGCTAGTGTGCTGCATTAAAAAAATATGGTGAACTGTGACTTACTGGTACAGTTGAATGTTGCAGAAACTTACAATGGAAACTAAGGTGAAGCAGTGTAAGGGAAGGGTTTAAAATAAAGTGTGCTTTTAAAATATAAAACGGAGTGTTATATATATGGAATATCTTTGGAAATTAAGTTTTTCCAAATCAGTAGTATGTTTAGAAGTGATATGTTGTTAAAAAATAATAGTATTATTATTGTAAATGGCTTTTTGAACTCCATCTCCATCGCAATGTTACATTGGGGGTCGCGCTAGGCGCCGCGGTGGTGTCGGGACTCCACTAAGTTACACTACCAGATTGGGCTGTTTTAGAAGAGACTAATGGAGGGTTAATATGACTAGCCCTAGTTGAGGCCAAAAGATCAGAGGTCTAAAAACTATGGGGCAGTTTTTAGTTTTGCATAAAGGCTTGGTTCTAGGGTACCTAGGGACCTTCTGAAAATATATAATGACAGGTGCATTGCACAGTTGCGATATGGTAGCGAGGTTTGGGGGTACACTAAGGTGGATCAGATTCAGACTATGGAGAACAACTTTCTGCGCAATCTGGCCCAGGTCCCCCAGTCCACCCCAACATTTTCTGTGCATGCTGAATTATTGCTTGACTATGTCTCGGACCTAGTCGTCCTAAGTCCATTATTGTGCTGGATAAAGATTTGTAGTAGAGAGGAGATGAAGCTAAGTTGGTTGATTATTGAGGACTGTTTGTCTCTAGACCGGGTACTGAGTAGTCCATGGTTTGATCATGTTAAGGCATCCTTTCTTTCCTTAGGCAGGCCTGACATTTTTATGAATCCAACTGATCTCTATACCCATGAGCTGGTGTGTGTTAAAAGATTGTTTTTGGAACGCTCCCTCTTGGAGAGAGAAAGCTTAGAACTTCAGAAGCCAGTAGTTAGGGGCCATATGCTTTTAAAGACTGTACAGGGGTTGGAGCCGTACCTGGGCTTGGTTCGCTCAGAGCATGACAGGTAAACTCCTGGGGAGGTTTAGATTTAATCAATTGCATCATTTTTTGGCTTCCCCGCGTGGGTAGGTTCGGCCTGAGGAAAGGGCACCCTGTGGCTGTGACAGTGTGTCTTCACAGGATTTGCTTCATTTTACAATGTTTTGCTCTTATTTTAACTGACCGAGGAAGTGTTTTTTAATCCCTTTACTGAAACCATTGCACCTTAAACAAGCTAGGCCCGCCTTGATGTTCTTACAGATTTTACCTAAGGTCCCGGTGATTCTTACTGTTTTATCCTTTTTACGGGCTGTCTGGACATCGAGGGAATCGAGACCTGATTAACTGTTTTATGTGTTCCCTGTTTTATAATTAATTGTATTGCTTGTTTTTATTGTTATTACATGAATTTGTTTGTATCTCTATGGATTTGTATTCTTTTATGGTGATTTTACTTACTGAATAAAGACTTATTGATTGATTGACTATCCAATAGAAAGTGTTTTGAGTTTTTGTAGAAATGAATGGAATAATTTGATTTGTTGCTTAAACTGATTTCTGTAGAAATTGGGAGGGAAAATTTGCCATTACTGTTTTTTCCTTATTGAGAGTGGTATATCACATTTATTGTGTGGAAAAGAAAATTACTTAAGAATTTCTGATATTCTTATAATCTATAAAAAGGCCTTCACAAGTAAGTTACAAATGTGTAAGGAGTGTGATCTATGGCGTAGGAGTGCTTCAATGATTATAATTAACTTTTTAACTATGAGATGAAGTATTCATAAAAGTTGTGAAGTATTAGAGAAATGTGAGGTTTAAAAAATGCTGTCAAGTGTATTAACCTCTATCCTAGTTTATATAATTCTACAGAAATATAGATTGCAAATAGGTCGCACATAGTGATATGTGTGTTTGAAACTAAAAGCTTATTCTGCCTAATTTGAATGTCTTGGTGCTACCATGTCCCAGGTTTGTTTAAATTTCTCTGTGTTCTTTGACACATGTGATGCAGCTAATGGCTGTAACTTAAAAAGAATACAGATTATGGTACCCCATATACAAATATTGTCAGAGCTACTTCAGCATTCAGTTTCACAAGCACAGATGACTTAGCTAGGCAGGCCTTGTGGAAGTACTTGAACAGACATTAGGATGACTGGCAGCTCTCTAGAGTAAGTAAAAGAGATCCATGAAGCTTCTTCTACATACATATTTACTGAGGATATGGTGTGACACAGAGGTAGTGTAGTGCCTATAGCCTACTTTAAATGTGTTATCTCACCCCTAAAAGGCACTGACACAGTCAGTGAGGTGTCTGGAAATGAGCTGACATTAATAAAAGTGTTATAAGAGGAGATGGTCTTTTATTTTGGGTTAGGGCTTGTAGTGTGAGCTTCTTCTGTCTAATGAAACTGGTAGAGAAATATGAGGTTTTAAAAGATGTTTCCAAGTGTACTACCTTCTATGCTAGTCCATATATTTGTCCACAAACTAAAACTGCAAGTAGGTGAAAGATAGCGATGTGTCTGCTTGAAACTGAAAGCGTATTCTGTCAAGTGTGAATGTGTGACTGCTACTATGTCTGAGCTATATTTGTTCTTCTGCATGTAGTTTTACATCTGTGGTGCAGCTGATGACTGCGAGTTAAACTCTGTATGGTCTAACATCCATCGACAGAAATATTGTCTGAGCTACTTTACTTTTCAATTCCAGAAGCATAAACGTTTTTGTGAAGCAGGCTTTCTGGAAGCATTTGAACATACAGCTTCATCTCCGGTTACTGTGTATAGTAAGGAAAAAGTGATCCATGCAGCTTCTTTTAGACATATTTACAGGGGATACAATGTGAAATAGAGATAGTGTTGTACTTATAGCCTACTTTACATATGTTATCTCACCATATAAGGCAATGACACAATCATTATGGTGCCTTCGAAGATGCTAACACTAATAATAGTGCCAAGAGAGGAGACAATGGGGCATATTCTCAAGAACGTGTGATAACCACCGCAAATTTAGCCTAACGCAACTTTGAATACCGCAGTCCATCGCGGGAAATTAACGCCTTGTTAACCAAGTATTCACAACACGGCGGACCCATGCGATACTCCCCAGAAAACGCGCCAACTGACCGCGTTAGAATCAACGCCACACCGCAAAAATGCGAAACACCAACGCAAAAAAAGCTGTGATGAGGCCAATCGCGATACGAAAATCAGCGAAACCCAGCTACAGGCCTGCAATCCACACGGTTCAGGCGGGAACAATCACCATAAAAGCAGAAAAAAACAGACAAACAAATGCCAAACAACAGCGAAGCACAATGGACGTTGCCGGAGCAAGTACGGAAGAGGGCCAGAACCCCACAAGCCCCCCGGAGGACCATCCTGGGACTTCGGGGTCAGGGAAGGGCAAGGACAAGAAGAAGAGGAAGACGAAGTTCAGTACGCAGGAAAACAGGATCCTGATAACGGAGGTGACAGAACACCATCAACAACTGTTCGTCACCTCCACTGTGTCATTGGCAACAAAAATACATTATGGCAGTCCATCGTGGACAAGGTGAATGCAGTCGGAGTGCTGAAGAGGACAATGGGCGAGGTCAAGAGGTGCTGGAATGATGTCAAGCGCAAAACCAAGCAGAAACTCGCCAACAACCTGAAGGTAGCAATGCAGACTGGAGGTGGGAGCCCAGCGCCACAGGAGGAGCTGGACGACATGGAGGAAATGGTCTCCACAGTCATCAGTGGGGAGACGGTGGCAGGAGTTGGGGGCCCGGACACTGCTCAACAGGACCCGACACAACAGCAACAGGGTGAGTAACCACCAGGGCCTGGGGGGAAGGGGGAGATGGGCACAATGGCACACATGCACAATTAACTTGAGCACATCTGCGGACACACCATGCCCCAGACCACCAACTCCCACCAAGAGACCAACGTACCCCAGTATGCAACATGGCAACACTGCATAAGCACAGTAGTCAGAGGCACACCTCATGAAAGTGATAAGGGGCAGCAAAATCTGAGCTGCAGGGGCGAATCCGCAAAAATGCAGCACACACATCACATACAGAGCACATCTACATTGACAACAAAGTGACACAATCCGCAAAACACCTACAACAGAACTCAGGACACTACTGGTGCCGCTTGGGTGCAGACACTGGCCAATCACAATTGGCATTGCAGGGATATGTGCGTTGATAATGTACAAGTACAAACACACATCCGTGATGTTGTCAAAATGTCCACTGTCCCCCATCAAATAGGCAGCTCCTCCCAAACAGCCACAATGTACCCAGTCATGCTGTCTGTATGTAAAGATGTACAATGCGACAACATACATGTAGACACATTGTTAAACTGCATCTCCCCTTCACATTGCAGAGGGAGAATCAACACCTCCTGCAGAGCAGTCCGACCCTCTCTTCTCTGGAGACGAAGAGGACGACCACAGCTTCGACTCTGATGCCCTACAACTGCTCGTGGACAGCCTCCGCAGCCCACTTCCAGGAGCTGGGCAGGCCAGCTGCTTAGAGGAGACCCCACCCCCTGCACAGACCACACAGCAGGCAGCACCCACCACCACTGCTGCCTCCCAGGACCCCCACGGAGAACACATGGCCTTCCAACGTCGTGTTTTGGGGTGCCAGGAGAATCTGGCTGAACAGGTGCGGGTGGGCTTCGACCGCATGGCAGACAAACTAGATGCCATACGTGGGTGTCTAAGTCCCATCAGGGACCACTCACGGTCCCTAACGGACACCCACAGTCCACTCCATGCTCTCCAACAGACCATGGCTGACATCGCTGGAGCCCTGACTCAGAGAATAGTACAACTGTCCAGTCCGAGTGGCTCTAGCGATGTCACACGGGAGTTGAGAAACATGCAGAGGTTAATGGAGACCATGGAGCGGGCGAATGCGGAATGAGCAGCTGCCATGGCTGCACAGCAGCGAGAGGTAGCTGGGTTCCTCAATGACCTCAGGACCCTCCTCATGGCATTGCTGCCACAAGGCCTGGTGCGGATGCATGCTGCTGCCACCACTTATCCACATCTCCGCCCCCTGAAGTGTCAGTGCCACACAGTGCGGCAGACCTTCCACCTCCGCCCCCTGAAGTGTCACTGCCACACAGTGCTGGAGACAGAACACCACCACCCACACATGAGGCACATGAAACATCAGAGAACGAAGATGCGGATGATACTGCCCTCGTGGTGAGGAGGACGCAGCAGCATGCATCTCATTCATAGGTCAGGCTTCAGCTTGGTACTGCCCTCTGCATCATCACCTTCCACTGTCCCCCCGATGCACTCTGCAACACTCACCTTGGACCTCGAAATGGACTGCCATATGATGTTTGATCGCCATTGACACAGCAATCAGACTGCAGACTGTACTCGTCCTCTTCCTTTGGACTTGTCATTCCCTGGAGGACCCTGGCTGGGCCTCCACGGGACAACATCGTCATGTGGGCTTTGCATGGCCTGTACTGCTCCAAATGCAACACTCCACTGAATGTGCATTAAACAGTCCTATACACACATATGTGTCATGTCTATGGTCTTTTAAGTGTGGAAGTATGGATGAATGTGGGCTCACTGGACTCCTCTTACGTCCATGTGGCTCATGTAGTAGAACAGGGGTGACAGGGTGCCACATTGCCCAATGCGGTCCGGGTGGCGCTGACACAACAACAGGGACACACACATGAGTTACTTCCTTATCCAGCCCAGTACGGAACCATGCCCAGGGCCCAGGGGTCATATACAGACCCTTACGCTGGACTGGCATACGCCAGGCCAGCCCACTCCGCTTACGCTCACAGGGGGGGACGGCAACGCTACATGTCCCGTGTATTTCCTGTGGTGATCTGCTGCTCACAGGTCTAGTTGTCAGCATGCCACAGCCACTCCCTCACGGCTGGTTTACACCCACACCACACCCATCCAGCACACGCGTCACAGGACATGTGACCCTGCCAATGAAAAGGGCCCGGCGCATGTGCTCGATGCCATTTCCACTCTCTATCTGGGTGCGTCCGTGTGGTGTCAATGTAGGCATGAGGGCCTCGGGCCCTGCAACATCACATTCCCCAGGACCGGAGGTGACATGATGGCGTCCGCAACACGATACCCAATCATACAGGGACCATGACTTTGGGAGACAGACTTGGTGGCACCGGATACATTGCAGCCGGCACAGGCACACCACCACGGGACGGTGACTTTGGGTGCACTGAGGTAGGGGCACCTTAAGTGCTGAGCGGGTGTGCAGCCTGCGATGATGCCCCGTCCCGGCCGTCCGGACTGCTCAAGATTTGTGTGCCCTGCTGGACCGCAGTGTAGGCCAGAGCCAGAGGGCAGTGCGGGCCTACCGCCTCGTGGCGTCTCATCCGGGATCACAGAGTTAGTGGCACCTCAAGGGCTGAGCAGGTGTGCAGCCTGCGATGATGCCCGGTGCACTGGTATGTCCTCTGCCATGGCAAAATCAAGACCCAGAATCATATGTGAGACCTGGTGGCCTGCGGAGCGGGGCTGCATGATGTGGAGGGTGCCATGTCCGCGGGCCCCGGGCATGTGGCTTGCAGCGGCACGTGGTGGGCCCTCATTGCTACACGCCAAGGGCGGAAGGTGACCAGTGAGGCCTGGGTGCGCAGGGGCGGGCATGCACCGCTGGGCGGCGGGAGGGGCTGGGGTGCATCTGCCTGGGTGCGCAGGGGCAGACAGGTGATGATGTCTTGTGCAATTGTATGTACTTGTGTGTTTTGCATTTCGCCCTATGTG
Organism: Calotriton arnoldi; assembly: GCA_963921515.1. Lineage (NCBI taxonomy): Eukaryota > Metazoa > Chordata > Amphibia > Caudata > Salamandridae > Calotriton > Calotriton arnoldi. The sequence goes on along the minus strand of CAWUFW010019286.1, from coordinate 78,964 downwards.
GGAAGGGTATGCCCAGACGTGGGTCCCGTGCTCACTACGCCACTGGAGTCAAGCTATCCTGGCTGATGAAGGCTGATAGCCTGAAACCGGTCCTAGGATGCTTGATTCCTGTCCAGGGAAGACATGGCTTGGCAGTTCGGTCTGGACTGTTCCCATGAGGCACAGGGTCAAGACTGATTTGCATATGGCTATGTCTGAACTGGGGTGGCGTGGTGAAGCAAAATAACGATGGATTAAACCCAGATCTGTGACTGGGGGTGAATGTTTGCCAATGTGCAGCATTCCGTCCATCATCTTGTGTGTTTTGCATTGTATGTACTTTGCCATTCAGGTATCTGGACTCTGTTACAGATGACGGATCTGTTTCAGATGTGTGACCTGGTGAACTGCACTACATACCGGCACGTGGTTGGAGACACACCGGTGGCAGCAGGTGAGCAGTGTGGCCTGGGTGCGCATTTTCGGCACTCTCTCTCCCTGTCCGTCTCTTCTGTTATCTGTGTCTCGCTCCCCCTCTCTGTCCGTCTTTCTCTCGCTCCCCCTCTCTGTCCGTCTTTCTCTCGCTCCCCCTCTCTGTCCGTCTTTCTCTCGCTCCCCCTCTCTGTCCGTCTTTCTCTCGCTCCCTCTCTTTCTCTCTCTCTCTCCTTCGCTCTCTCTCAGTCTTTTGATGTGTGCAAGACACACCTTCTCATCGTGATTTTTGTCTTGCAGGCTGTGACCTACGGATTGTCCCGAGGGGAGCCGCCATGTGTCTTCATTTCTGTTCTGTGTTTCTTTGAATACATTTTCATTTGTTACATCGAAGGTGGATGTGTGATGCTCATTTTTGTGACGACACATGCATGCCACCAAATGTGATTGTGCGACATCTGGCGGTTTATTTGGTACATGTTCCGTATTGATGTGGCATGTCTTTGGCAGGGCGGGTGGGTGGGGGAGGGGGGGCCTGGGGGTGGGGCGGTGGGTGTTGTGGCCCTGTTGGGGCTCCGAGCTGCATGATCAGTGGCTCCATGGCATCTGTTGCCCTTCAGGTATGGCTCTGGGCTGGGCTCCATTTTGTGGTGCAGGCTGTGGTCCGACTTTGCACCAGGTCAGAGCAGGTGTTAGTTTCCTGCTGCTAACGGGCCTTATCGCCTGTTTTGTGGTCTTATCGCCGATCTGGCTGGTCGTTGAGAATGTTGTGGAGTGGTGTTTTCGTGGCTTTTTGCACGGGTACGCCTACTCTGCATCTCATTAGCGATAGTTGCGGGGGTCATCTGCGGCAATGTTTTTTGCGGATGCTATCGCGGGTAAAATGGTGTTCTGGGCTGTTAACACCAGCTTGTGAATGGTGCGATGATTTTATCGCCACTTTGGCTGCGATAAAGTGCCGCTAACTCGGCGATAAGTCCTTGAGAATATGCCCCAATGTTTTATTTTGGATTAGGCCTGGCACTGTGAGCTGTGTCTCTCTAATGAAACTGGTAGAGAAATGTAAGGTTTAAAACAAGTTGCCATGTGTATAAACCTCTATCCTAGACCATTTTTTTCTTCAGAAAGTACAACTGCAGGTAGGCCATAGATGGAGATGTGCCTGCTTAAAACTCAAAGCGTATTCTGTCAGTTTTGAATGTCTGACTGCTACCATGTCTCAGTATTTTTGTACTTCTAAGTGTCATTTGACACATGTGGTGAAGCTGATGACCCTAACTTAGAAAGTATATGGTCTATGATACCCCTAGACAAATATTGTCAGAGCTACTTCAGCATTCAGTCCTAAAGGACAGATCACTTACCTAGGCCAGCATCATGGAAGCATTTGAACATACAGCTTCATCCCTGGTTACACTGTATAAAAAGGAGAAAGTGATGTATGCAGCTTGTTCTACCCACATTTACCGAGCATACAGTGTGAAACAGAGGAAATATTTTACCTGTAGCCTACTTTACATGTATTATCTTACTCCCTAAAAGCCACTGACACAGTCATTGAGGTCTCTAGAAATATGCTGATACTAATAAGAGTGGCATGAGAGGAGAAAGCCTTTTATTTTCGGTCAGGCATAGCACTGTGAGCTCAGTCTCTGTAATGAAATGGGCAGACAAATGTGAGGTTTAAAACATGTTGTAAAATGCATTAACCTCTATCCTAGTCTATATAACTCTCTGCTACAGTACACTGCAAGTAGGCCATAGATGGTGATGTGTCTGCTTGAAACTGAAAGCATATTTTGTCAAGTTTGAATGTGTGACTACTATCATGTCTTAGGTATGTTTGTATTTCTATGTGACCCTAAATTAAAAACTATATGGTCTATAACATCCCTGGGCAAAGATTGTCAGAGGTATTTCACCTTTCAGTCCCAGAAACACGCATCTCTTTTCTAAGCAGGCCTTGTGAAAGCACTTAAATACAAAGCTTCATTCCCTGCTGTGCTGTATAATAATCAGAAAGTCATCCATGCAGCTTTTTCTACACATATTTACAGAGCATACTGTCTCAAACAGAGGTAGCGTAGTGCCTATAGGCTACTTTACATGTGTTATCTCACCCCCAAAAGGCACTGACACACTCATTGAGACCTCTGGAGAGATGCTGACACTCATAAGAGCGGCATGACAGGAGTCTGCCTTTCATTTTGGCTTAAGCTTGGCATGGTGAACTCTGCCTCTCTAATGAAACTGGTTAAGAAATGTGAGGTTTAAAACATGTTGCCAAACGTATTACCACTATAGTAGTCCATATAAGTCTCTGAAAAGTTACAATGGTAATAGGCTGTAGATAGTGATGTGTCTACTTGAAACTAAAAGCGTATTCTGTCACGTTTGAATGACTGACTGCTACCATCTCTCAGGTATGTTTGTATTTCTACATGTAGACTGACAAGTATGGTGCAGCCGATGAGCCTAACTTAAAAACTATACAGTCTATTATACCCTTGGACAAATATTGTCAAAGCTACTTCAGCAGTCAGTCCCAGAAGCACAGATCTCTTAGCTAGGCAAGCCTCATGGAAACGCTTTAACACACAGCTTTATACCTGGCTGCCCTGTGTAATAAGCAGAAAGTGACCCATTCAGCTTCTTCTAAATACATTTATAGAGCATATGGACTGAAGAGAGGTAGTCTAGTACCTATAGGCTTTTTTACATGTGTTCTCTTACCCCTAAAAGGCACTGGCAGACTCATTGAGGTCTCTAGAAGGATGCTGACACTCATAAGAGTGGCATGACAGGAGTCAGCGTTTTGTTTAGGCTTAGGTCTGGCATGGTGAACTCTGCCTCTCTAATGAAACTGGAAAAAAAATGTGAGGTTTAAAATATGTTGCCAAATGTATTACCCCCTATAGTAGTCCATATAAGTCTCTGCAAAGGTACACTGCAAGTAGCCCATAGACAGTAATGTGTCTGCTTGAAATTGAAAGCATATTTTGTCAAGTTTGAATGTTTGACTAGTACCATGTCTCAGGTATGTTTGTATTTCTATGTGACCTTAACTTAAAAACCATATGGTCTGTCATACCCCTGGACAAATAGTGTTAGAGGTATTTCACCTTTCATTCCCATAAGCATAGATCTTTTAGGTAGGAAGTCATCATGAAAGCATTTCAACACACAGCTTCATACCCGGCTGCCATGTACAATAAGCAGAAAATGATGGATGCAGTTTTTCTGCACACATTTACAGAGCATGTGGTGTGCAATAGAGGTAGACAGCTACCTATAGGCTTCCTTACATGTGTCATCTCACCCCTAAAAGGTACCCACACACTCATTGAGGTCTCTAGAAAAATGCTGACACTAATAAGAGTGGCATGAGAAGAGATAGCCTTTCATTTTGGGCAAAGCCTGGCATTGTGAGCTCCATCTCTGTAATGAAACAGGTAGACAAATGTGAGGCTTAAAACACGTTGCCAAGTGTATTAACCTCCCACCTAGACATATATTTCTTTAGAAAGTAAAAGTGCAAGTAAGGTATAGATAGTGATGTGTCTGAAACTGAACGTGTATTTTGTCAAGTTTGAATGTCTGATTGCTACCTTGTCTCAGGTATGTTTGTACTTTTACGTATAATTTGACACATGTGATGCAGCTGATGATCCTAATTTTAATACTATATGGTCTATTATACCCCTACTCAAATATTGTCAGAGCTACTCCAGCATTCAGTCGCAGAAGCATAGATCACTTAGCTAGGCAGGACTCATGGAAGCACTTGAACACACAGCTTTATCCCCAGCTGCTCTGTATAATAAGCAGAAAGTGATGTATTTAGCTTGTTCTACACACATTTACAGAGCATAAGATGTGAAAAGAGGTAGTGTTTTACCAATAGCTTGCTTTACATGTGTTATACCACCCATAAAAGGCACTGACACACTCATTGATATTATCTGGAAGCATGCTGACATTAACAAGGCTAGCATGACAGGAGTCAGCCTTTCACTTTAGGTTAGGCCTGGCACTGGAAGGTCTGTTTCTCTAATAAACTGGTAGAGAAATGTGAGGTTTAAAACATGTTTCCAAGTGCATTAAGCCCTTTCCTACTACATGTAACTGTCCTCAAAGGTACACTGCAAGTTGGCCTTATATAGTGATTTATATGCACTTGAAACCGAAAACTTAATCTTTAAAAATTGAATGTCTGACATCTACAATTTCTCATGCATATCTGTACTTCTACACATAGTCTGGCACCTGTGGTGCAGCTGTTGACCCTGCCTAAAAATCTATATGGTCTCTCATACCCCCGGGCAAATATTCACTGAGATACTTCACCATTCAGTCCCAGAAGCACAGATCTCTTTTGTAAACAGGCCTCATAGATGCAGTTGAACACAGAGCTTCATACCCTGGTGTTCTGTAAAAAACTCAGAAAATGATCCATGCCGCCTCATCAACACACACATTTACGGAGCATACAGTCTGAAACAAAGGTAGTCTAATACCTACAGGCTACTTTACATGTGTCATCTTACCCCTAAAAGGCACTGACACACTTATTGAGGTATCTGGAAACATACTGACACTAACAAGGCTGGCATAACAGGAGTCAGCCTTTCATTTTGGGTTAGGCCTGGCATTGGAAGCTCTGTGTCTCTAATGAAAATGGTAGAGAAATGTGAGATTTAAAACATGTTGCCAAGTGTGTTAAGCTGGGATCCAACGTGCGCTGAATTGGCTCGATGAATACAACAAGGCCAACTCTCTCATAAACAATCAGGACAAGACCAAGTCCTGATTTTTGGTCACTGCCGAAAAAAGAGACACTTGACCTGGAGCATTCGAGCTGCCTGATCAAAACAAAACCTAAGTACAACTATTTGCAGACCCTATTTTAAGGGTCATAAATGCAGCCCTTCTTCCTGCCCCATCCTATGGGCATCAGGCCTACCCGGAGGCATGTGTGCACAGCCGACACCGCACCCAATTCAGTACCTTTAAGCGTGTCTTCCAACTCCCCAAATACACACGCAGGGCAAGACTATGGCTAGAGCTGCGCCTCTCAAAACAAATACTTACTTGTGAGGGCGACACCCGAAATTAGAGTGCTAAAAGCCCCAGAAAACATACTCAAAGCCTGCTTAAAAAAACATTTGAGAGCCCAGGGAACCCTTGGAACCGACAAATTCAAAAGGCTATAAGCTCAGTTCAAATCAAAGACACAGTGCTATAATCGGACTCCATCACATATATATACTGGAAAAGGGTCATAAACAGGCAGGTGAGACTAATTTCGTATCAGGTGGACATTCGGTCTCTTTAGGCCTCAACAATCCTTTCTCCCTTGAATGACTCTTATCAACCAGGGAAACCTCAACCATATCTCTTAGACAGCCTAAACGGATTGGCGAGAAGGAACATTATGTTTTTGCAAACTGTTGACTTTAACCAATGGGTCACATGCAGAGTGGGAGGGGCCTGCAGGCTATGTAACTACATGACCGAATCATTGCACCACCTCCTGTGGTGTTGTTCTTCCCTGGACGTCCCTAGGAGATCTCTCCTCAAGCCACTTTATTTAAAAAGAGGCATCCATTCATGCCTGGAGGCATCAGCACTAAGCTTCTCCCACATGGACATTCAAACCCTAGCAAGGTATGGCAAATAAGTCAGGAAGCTGGAAGACCTTTTATTCCATTGCCAAGTCCCCTCCAAACCCACTTCCGCTGTCCAAAAACTGATAACGGACTATCTCACTGCTCCACAAGCTTTCCCTTCTTGTCAATATTTCACACACCCTGTACTTTCACTGGCCTTCACGATTGTCCTCGGGCGATCGGGCTGCTATTAACCTTTACATTTTTTGACCACATTTTGCACTAAGCTAATTTTACTTAAGACACGCATGCAAGAACTTAGACTGACAAAGTGAACGACCGGCTGTCGGGAGTGCGTAACAATGTCATACCGGGTTAGTGCGGTCAAAACAGAAGCACAGGTGGAGCACCCTCTACTTTTGGTTGACGATCCCCTGCTTTCTTGCACATGGTTAAAGGAACTCTGGCTCATACCAATGGGAAACAGAGTTCGACCGAGTCCTCCTCGGTCTGCCTGTAATTGGGACTTCTTGCTACTAACATTTGCATCTGCCCATCCTGCCTTTAGGCACTCATTTGATATCTCCTGCACCTTTGTACCTGCACTTTGATAACTAAATAGACATTAAGAGCCGCAAGTGCAAATCAGGTTTCATTACTGATATTTATGGTTTTATTTTTTCTTTAGCATTGCTGTTGCACAGGGTTTATTTCCCTTGAGAAATTATTTTATTCTAATACATGCCCAACACAGCATTTCTAAAGTATTTCATGTTTTATTGTCAGTGTTATTACTGCAATTGTTTTAAGTAACTGTACAAATAATCAAATAAATATTAAGCACTATCATAGTGCATATTACTCTCCTCAAAGGTACTCTGCAAGTAGGGTGTAGGTTGTGATTTATGTGCTTAAAACTGAAAACGTATTCTGTCAAGTTTGGATGTCTGACTGCTGCCATGTCTCAGATATGTTTGTATTTCTACGTGTAGACGGACATGTGTGGTGCAGCTGATGAGCCTAAATTAAAAACTATACAGTCTATTATACCCCTGGACAAATATTGTCAGAGCTACTTCAGCATTCAGTCCCAGAAGCACAAAGCAGTTAGCTAGGAAGGCCTCAAGGAAGCACTTCAACTCAAGGTTCATACCTGGCTGCCCTGTATAATAAACAGAAAGTGACACATGCAGGTTCTCCTAAACACATTTACAGAGCATACAAACTGAAACAGAGGTAGCCTAGTACCCATAGGCTTCTTTACATGTGTTATCTTACCCCTAAAAGGCACTGACACACTCATTGAGGTCTCTAGAAAGATGTTGATACTCATAAGAGTGGCATGACAGGAGTCGGCGTTTCGTTTTGGCTTAGGCCTAGCATTGTGAACTCTGCCTCTCTAATGAAACTGGTAGAGAAATGTGATGTTTAAAACATGTTGCCATACTTATTAAAAACTATACTGGTCCATATAAGTCTCTGAAAAGGTACACTGTTAGTAGGCCGTAGATAGTGATGTGTCTACTTGAAACTAAAAGAGTATTCTGTCAAGTCTGAATGACTGACTGCTACCATCTCTCAGGTATGTTCGTATTTCTAAGTGTAGACTGACACGTGTGGTGCAGCTGATAAGCCTAACTTAAAAACTATACAGTCTATTATACCCCTGGACAAATATTGTGAAAGCTACTTCAGCATTCAGTCCCAGAAGCACAAAGCAGTTAGCTAGGCAGGCCTCATGGAAGCACTTGGACACACAGGTTCATACCTGGCTGCCCTGTTTAATACACAGAAAGTGACACATGCAGGTTCTTCTAAACACATTCATAGAGCATATGAATTTAAACAGAGGTAGTCTAGCACCTATAGGCTTCTTTACATGTGTTATCTTACCCCTAAAAGGAACTGACACCCTCTCTCTAGAAAGATTCTGACACTCATACACATGTAGTCTAAGACGTGTGGTGGAACTGATGATCCTAACTTGAAAACTATACACTTATCCAATCACCCAAGCGGCACCCATGGAGTTGTCCCTTCACTCAGGCACTACCCATGCAGTCATGCAATCATCTAGGCACTGCACTTGCACTTATTCATTCATCCAGGCACTGTACTTTCACTCATGCATTCACCCAGGCACAACACATGCAGCTAACCATTCACCCAGGAACTGCAGTTGTACTCAATCAATCATCCAGGCACTGCATTAGCACTCAACCAATCCTACCAGGCACTGTACGTACACTCATACAATCACTCAGGCACTAACCAGACACTCATCCAAACAACCAGGCACTACCCATGGAGTCATATAATTACCCAGGCTCTACCCATGAACTCATACAATCACCCAGGAACTACTGATGCACTCATCTAATCACCCAGGCACTACTCATGCACTCCAACAAACACCCAGGCACTACTGATGCAGACATGCAATCGCACATATACTGGTCATGCACGCTTACAATCACTCAGGTACTACTTATACCCTCAATCAGTTACCCTGGCACTACTCATCCACTCATGCAGTGATCCAGGCACTACCTGTGCAGTCATCCAGACACCCAAACATTACTGGGCACTCATACAATTACCTAGGCAGTACCCATGTAGTCCTGCAATCACCTAATCACTACATATACACTCATATATTCACCCAGACAGTACCCATGAACTCATCCAATTACTCAGGCGCTATCCATGCACTCATCCAATCACCCAGGCAGTACTCATACCCTCATCAACCCACTCATTCACAACTCATACACTTATGCAATCACCCAGGCACTAGTTATACACTCTTACAATCACTCAAATAGTACTGCTACATTAACTACTAACTTAACCACACAGCACATATAACACTTTGTCTATCTTTATCCAGAATAGACGGTTCAAAAAAGAACCATTTTTGTTTACTTTTTAGGTTTTGAAGATTTTTTTGTGTATTTAACTGTTTTATTTTTTGGGGTGTTTTCTTCAAAAGTTATAATAAAAAAAAGTCCAGCATGCTACAGTCATACAGCGAAAACTTTTTGCATCAGCAACTTTGGTGTTAAAAAAAACTAACATTAGTGATTTTTTCACTTTGAAAAATTGCTGTAATCGATTGTTCTCCAACACAGCTGGAGTAGGTGTATGAAAGGTTATATGGGGGTGTGAGTGGGTATATTAGTGATTTTGTGGATGATGTCATGAGTGATGTCATTTGAGATGTCATCAGTGATGTAACTGAACATATCATGAATGATGTAATATGTGAGGCCATAAGCAGTGCATTGCGGGGGCGCGAGTTATGGTTTAACTATAACGGCTGGATTTTGCCTGGTTTTGTTCTAGTGAAACCTGAGCCTAACTATAAAGTCCCTGATATATATATATATCCATTCCACTCCTGCTCCTCTCCACATAGACCCCGTACGCAGGCACCGACACAGCTGAGGCTGGTGTAAAATTACTTTATTTCAGAGCGAAACAGCAAAAACGACACGCTTCGGTGGTCACTGCCACTTTGCTCACATGATGTCATCGCTATCTTGGTTCACCATTTATACAACCGTGATTGCATGCGCATATGCATAGACACTGAAAAAATACTTCTCATCGTTCTAAATACTTTACAATAAATTGCACTGTGCTTGAAATTAATTATATTGATGTAATTTGAACAATTCATTCGAAAATTCAAATTTGCAAAAAAGCATAATTGTCGCTGATTTGTACCATGATTTACTATTTCATTCGAAACCCTTAAAAATATGTGAGGGCCAATATCACTACCTGAGTTTGGATACCACGAGCTAGTGCCCTGAATCAAGCATGTAAATACATAGTGCAAGTTGAGATAGACCTAAACACAGATCAAGAAATTTCCGATCAAACAAATTCATTTGTATACATGGGATTCCACCTTGTCCTCGTGTGGGCTAAACAGTACTGTGATTTCTAGACCATTGCCTTGGTATGGCCCAATGGAAAATGATTTTCCCTACTCCAACCCCAGTGGGTATTCGTTGACCCACATATTAAAACCCACGAAGAACTACACCTGTTTCTGATTCACTGTGTGTCATTAAGTACACTCAACTCACTACCCTATTTCCTAGACCACTGTCTCTGTCCCATCAAAAACCAGCCTATTGTTTGACATGCAACCCGAGTGGGTAGATATCTGGACTTGTTACATGATTCATTATCTGGCCTGGCTCAGTCCTGTGTTGCCACAGTAGGAAACTTCCCCAGCCCCTCCAACCTTTGGTTACATTCAGCAACCATTTATCTTAAAAAACATGCTCAAAGTGAAAAACAAAACATACTACAAAAACACATTCTGTTTTGTCCGGCCTATGACACTCTACAATGGCTGATTCAAACTGAGAGGTAGTCATCATCAAATATTTACAGGTGCACATGCATCTCTTCATCTGAATTCAAACCATTCAACACTTTACTGTTCAGCATGATTATATAACGAGACTCCAGTCTCCTCAGTCTCTGTTCCCTATTGCCTCCTCTCAAATTTCTAGGGACAGAATCTATCACATATTAGACCAGATATGACACCTTTCTCCCATGATTTTCATGAATATGGCATGCAACCGAATAACTCTATCTTCCCTCACTATGATCCTTAAATGCTGCAAAATCCGGACATGTACCATATGTATAGTACTGCCTACATATAACTTGGGGCATGAGCATTGAAAGATGTATACAACAAACTCATTCCTGCAAGTAAAAGACTTGCGTATTTTTAGCGGGGTGTTACATAGGAGTGATATAAATTCTCTCATGTTCTGGCCAATTTTTCAGGCTGTGCATCTGTGGCATTTTTGGAAACCTAGGTCAGGTGTAAGCCACGTCTCAGATTTTAACATCTCTGGGCTGCTGACACAAAGCTCACTCCGCGTAGATTTATCCCGTGTGAATGTGAGAAGTGGGTTTTTAGTCATGGTCCTACTAATGATTGGATCACTCCTGATGAGGTTCCAATAAGAGAAGATGATGTTCCTTACTCTCTGATGGTATGCACTATACCCTGTAATCATTTTCACCTGACCCTGGCCCTTTGGCTTCCCACCCAGTTCTTTGAATAGCAGTGTTTCCCTTAAATTTGCCTTGGTTTTTTCCTGTAGCCAAGTCCAGTATTCTTTGCTCATAGCCTCTAGCGAGGAATCTTTCATTTAGTTCAGCCTGGACTTCTTTCAATTATGTTTTGTCATGCAATTCCGTTTCATGCGGAGATTCTCTGCATACGGGATACTCTGTTTTAATTTGGGTGGATTGAATCTGTATATATATATATATATATATATATATATATATATATATATATATATATATATATATATATACATTTTAGTTAGGCTCAGATTTTACACACACAAAACCAAAGAAGTTCAGCAGTTATAATTAGATGAGCTACCTATAACCTACGCCTACACATGCACTGATTATGACCGCACATATTACATCACTCAAGACATGGTCACTGACATCACTGATGACATCTCAAATTACAGAAATCACAGATATAAAAAAGTTCTGAGAAGGTTTCAAAACCGTAACATGTTCCAAAAGATTTCTTGTTGAAAACAAAACATTCCTATACTGTAGATCTTCAAGATGTGCTACACTAATGAAGGGGATTTTGGCAAACTCACAAATTTTGGACTGTGGATCAAAAATTCCATGACAAAGGGTAGTAACTATGAGAGGAGTCCTACCTCCAGCAAGTGCTTGACTGCACTCGTTGGGATGGAGAACAGGGATGAAAAGCAAGAAAAATAATACATTTTCCATGGTAAAATTGAATATTGGACAGAAATCATGATCATGCTGTCTATTTTGTATTCAGAAACAGGCACCATATTTTCAAATTAAATTTCAGATACATTACAAATTTAGAAATTTGGTGTTTTCTTGAAAATGGTAATTTAAATAAAAAAAAAAAATAGGTAAAACAATGAGTGCTGTGTCAGAGGGAAAGCCCAGGCAGGATGTACATACTGGTGGTTGCAGGCCCTCGTTGTTCATGGTTAACTGTTGTGTACACTGGGAAATGGATCACATAGCACGTGAGTGCAGTATGTAAATAAGAAATAAAGCAGTAATTTACTGTAAAAAAACAGTTAACGATATGGTATGGTTATGCAAACACTAAAGAACAATCAAATTAATCATTTATGGTATACAAAAGTACAATGCAGAACACATTTGCACCACCAGCCATGCTCAGAACACACATTTGCAATTTTAAAAAAAAGCAGCCTGCCGACAGCAAAATTTGATAGAGGGCATGAGGTATTGTGTACATTTTGCTTTGCATATCTTAACTGTACAGTGAGCTCAAAACACATGATCTGGTTGTCTGAACACAACTTGAAGAGAATGTTTCAGCCACAATTTTAGGAATCAGTAACCGGTTTACCCTAGGTATCCTAAACCACAGGCCCATGTGAGGGTACTAGAGGGACCCCTCCTAGGGTCCAATTGAAAAGATTTTATTTTTGCTTCCACTGCTGTATTGCTGTACTACCACTGTGCACAGCATGCCCCCGTGTTATTTTACTGTTGTACTTTGGTGCAGCGGTGCCACAAAAAAATCAGGCCTTGGAGCGTTGCAGGACGATGGGGTTCCACCAGCAACAGGGCCTTGCAAACTCATGGGAAGTTGGGTGCATAGCCTGTCTGTAAGCCAAGTCCTGTAGTCAGGGCGCACATTAGGCCTAGTTGGGTATGGTACTAAAATATTACTTTGCATTTTAAATTAAACCTAGAGTTAACTGGTTGGCTTTTGTAGTGAATGTCTACGTTTTTTTTATTGTAACGTAATATTATTACAATTCCTAACTGTAACATCACTTTAACTTTTTTTTTTCCAGTAAATTTCTATGATTTTATTTACGTAAATTAAGATGTCTATCGCTATGCACATCATAGGGTTGTGCCAAGGGCCAGGCTCCGTGGGTGTCCATGTCGAGCATGGTGTGGGGTTGGCACAGAGCCTGGCCTGCAGCCAGGATCTGCACCCAACCCCCTGTGGACATCCAAACCCACATGGGTGCCCAACTCCCCAAGGATGCACAACCTCTCAGACCACCCTATGTCCCAAGGGCTTAGTGTACCCCTATCCTGCCCCATTATACCTTATTTAATTTTATGGTCTAGGACACTGGACTGAGTCCTAAGATGGCAGCCACAACTTTTCCTTCAGGTTAGGGGCAGCCAAACACAACATGTGGTTGACCTAGCAAATCTGTGCATCTAGTGCTGGAATTCAGGGCCAAACAATCACAAAGCGGAAGGATGCACCAATCCTCTGTGGTGGATCTGCGCCACTAAATATAAATGCATTTTTAACTTTAATTTCTCATATGCTACTGAACAGGATGAAGATCTAGCTCCCTGCCACATTTGGTGTAATTCCATTCAGCTTTTTTGGCTGTAGCTGTGACTAATTTTCCCATGGATAATCGAATGGAGAGCACGCGTTTTGGGGCCCTATCTTTTTCTCAGCTCCCACTTTATGGAGCATCCCAAAACTTTTCAGGAAGGAGCTAAGGTGGATGAGACTTTTTTGGGGAAAATGTTGTGAAGATTTGTGGTCCTTACTATAACTTCCCATTGGGAACCGCTTCTGTGATATATGTATTTTTATTTATATATTATATATATATTCCTTGAAAAAACAAGGTTAAAGTTATGTTATAGCTAGGTTTTGTGCTACTTCCTTAAGGTATGTGATAAACAACCCTAGAAATGCACTTAAAAAACAATGGTTAAAGTGATGTTCTAGTTAAGTCTAAAAACCACTAAAATATACTAGTTATAATTTAATGAAATAAATATAACTTGCATCCCCATCATGTGCTGCTTATAACCCTTGCATATTACATCACTAATGATCTGCTAAATGACATCATTGTTAACATCACCCATTACATCTCAGCCATAGTCACCAGCCAGGCCCTGCATCCAATCCCCATCAGGATTTGGACTTAGTGCCTAGGCTACAGCAAGGCCCTGCACCAAACCCTTTCACAGCCATCAAAACTCCACTGTACATCATTTCCAGTCAGACGTAGGACACATTCAACACAAGGCTTCACCTGCGGCCATAGTCTGCACCCTCCTTTCCGCAACCTCCCAACCCACACTTTGGATTGGATGGTTGCTGGTTGGCTGGGTATCACGACTCTGCATCCAACATACAATAAGAGTTGGACTGTGGACTTACCCTATGTCCAGACCCTGTGCCCAACCCTCTGCATGTACCCAACCCCTGCTATGCAAGGGGCCATTTACAGCAGGGCATTTGCCGCAGGGCCTCAACTGTGGCCAAGCCCTGTGCTTAACCTTCCTGATCCTCCAGCACCCTACCTGATCACCCTTAAGCCTTTCACAGTTAAGGTTGACACAGGGGTATATTGCTCAATGATGTTCTGCAGCCAGTTCTCTGCAAGTGACCTACTCCCAGTGCATCCAACCGTTGGGAGATTACAAGTAAAATGACAATGGCATCCATTAAAAGAGCCTCACTTCTGAAATACATTCTTTGGCATCTTTTGAAAGCCTACAGACAAGCTTATAAGAGTCAAATTATTTATTTACTCTTTTGTATTAGCCTTTCTTCACAAAGCCTATAGCACACTTTCAGAATCATTGGCTGATCTCAGTAATTTCATCAAAGTGTTTATTTGAATATAATTGGTGATGTAATCAATGACGTCATTTAACATATCATGAGTGATGTAATATGTGAGGTCATAACAATGAATGATGGGGGCAATTATATAACTTGAGTATATAAGGGCCTGACTTTGGCACAGTTGCGCTGGCTTTGCGCTGGCACAGCTGTGCCAAAGCCACGCTAGGACCGCCAACCTGATTAGGAGTTCAACTCGTGCAGGCAGGCGGCCCTTTTGCCTTTCCCATGGCGGTGCCAGAAAAACAGGCACTACAATGGGAACTGCAAAAATGTTCCAGTACGGCATAGACTGTGAAGTCCATGCTGTGCTGGAACTGGGGGTGCAAGCAGACAGGGGGGCAATGTTGTGCCCCCCTGAATGCATCCCCATGGCCGGGGGGATGGGGGCGTTTCCCCACCACCAGCCTTTTCATGGCAGACTCGCGCCTATGAAAAGGCTGGCAGTGGGAAACTCGTAATATGCTGGGCTGGACTGCGCCAGTACTGCTCAACATATTGCATTGCCCCTCTGCCACGCCACCACCAGGGAACAGCAGTTCCCTGGTGCAGTCGATGGTCCACCACCTCAACGACTGGATCGCCAGTGGTGCACCCCCCGCTGCACTCGTAATCAGGCCCTCAATGTTTTTCGGGTTTTTAATTTGCTTCTCATTCCAACACCTAACTATATTGTCATGGTATTGTTGTTTGATTTCAGTGTGTGTGTGTGTGTGTGTGTGCATTGTGTGTGCAGTGACATAGCTCTTGGGAGTCCCTGCATTTGGCGCCCTGTGGCGGCCTCATTGAAGAGCAGGGGGGTGCTGGTGAAATTCCTCTGATTGCCGCCCTGCGACCACTGAAGAGTGGGGGGTATGTGATAGAGATTGCCACCCTGAGGCGGCAGGTAAGAGTGGGGGAGGCTGCCGTCCCCACTTGCTACGCCTCTGTTGTGTATGCTTAAGTGATATATTTCAGCCACCAAACAGTATTTAGGAACAAGTTTTCTTTCTAGTTTCCCATTGCTTTATTGCTTTTTTTCAGTTTGTGAAGCTTGCATGTTGCATATTTAAGTGTGTCATCTGATGGAGCAGAAAATAGCAAGGTCCTGACCACAAAAGATGTTTTGATTACTGTTAGAAATGGGATCTCTGGTTGGCTAAGGCTTGCGCCAAAGCCAGGCAGAGACCACCACTCTAGTCAGGGCAAGGGAGTTACACACCAAAGATAACCCCTGCTCACCCCCTTGGTAGCTTGGCACGAGCAGTCAGGCTTATCCCGGAGGCAATGTGTAAAGCGTTTGCGCAACACACACACACAGCAGCAACACACTAGGCACACCACAAAAGAAACTCCACACAAGGTTATATAAAAATAGCCTTTGTATTGTTATAAAACACATTAGAATAGTAATCACATAAAATACACTGTGCCAACTGGCACTGGCCAATATTTACAGGGGATTATATACACATGACAGGGCCACGTGGGCCACTGTCAGAACCATCACAAATCACCAATGGTAAATGTAGCACAGATAGTAAATGTAGCGCACAACCAGTAACTACTGGTAAAGTTATGAACTTAGCATGAGATCCTGCAATGTAAAACAGAGGATGCATAAACCACCTTGCGCATGAATCACCTTAGGCATAAAACTACATTAGGCCCAAACCTCCTTAGCATCACACATTACGCAATAGGCATTACAGCAGGCATTACAAGCACAAATACATTACGCAATAACTGTAAGCATGAGCGCCATCACATAAAAACATTGGGCATCACATTAGGGCCTTGCGCCTACCACCATAAACTGACCCCAGGCCGACTGGCCTTTCACAGGGGCTCAAATGCCCTATGTCCTGCAGAGTCAGGGCTGGCTGCGCATGCAGCGAAAGCAAAGGGTGCAGATGCACAGCCTAAACGTGGCAGCTGCCCACTACTTGCTGGGCAGCTGTAAAAATGAGCATGGGCACCAGCGTGCCTCCTGAGCCCCTCTCTGGGACTCTAAATGAACTGCCCCCAAGGAAAAGAATGGGGCTGGCACTACTGTGCCTACTGAACCCCCACTGGGGCTCTTAAGAGCTAACTATGGCCCCACGTTGCAGCTGCCCGCACTGGTGTGGCGCAGCTGTGAAGCACAAGAGGCACTGGCACTACACGTGCTAAAAGAGCCCCATGGGGACTCCTAGAACAATGGGGCAAAACGTTGCAGGTGCCCACTGTCGGACGGGGCAGCTGGGAGAGAAGCCAGCACCAACAAGGTGCACGTTGGAGTCCCGCTCTGGGACTCAGAAAGGAACCAAAACTGCCCAAGACGTTGTTGCTGCCCACCTCGGCGGTACAGCTGGGGAAATAAACAGGCACTGGCGCTACTAGTGCTGCTTGGGTCCCAACTCTGGGACTCGGAAAATACTGGTGCCCCCATGGGGCAAACGAGCATCACCACCAACCACGTGGAGCCCCACTCAACGGGGCATCCAATGCGCCGACTCTGTCTCCTCCCCTCTACATGCACTGGCACTCAGCACCGACAGTGCCCGGTAGGCTCCCCACTCCTCAACTTTGGCACAGGGAGCCCTCGAGGCTCCGGACGACCCCTCCTATGCAGCCTCACTCACCGGAAGTTGGCGGTCTCCTCCTGGATTTCCTCCGGCCTTCCTGCAATGTCCAGTAAGCCTGCGAGGTTCCAGGCTGCACGCAGGGCTCTCTCCTGCTGTAGGGGAGCCCCGCCTCGAGTCAGGCACTGAGTTGCCTGTCTTCCGCTCTGGCCGTGCAGCAGTTGGCAGCCGGAGCAGCTTCCTCTCCTGGCCCGTTTCGATTGGTGGGCCAGGACTTAGCCCCGCCCACAACCAGGCACAGGCTTCTGCATGTCTTCCGGGCCGCGGCGGTGAGTCTTCTTGCGGTGAAGTGCGGGGTTGGCTCCCGCCACTCAAAGCGGCATACAAGCGGGGTGGGCACCCGCAAAAGAAGCATAAAAGCGGGGTGGGCACCCGCTCCTCCAAAAATGCAAAAGCGCGGGGTGGGCTCCCGCCTTGAAGCACACCACGATGCAGGGGAATCCCTCACACGTCAGGATTTCCTCCGGTCTTCGGCAGCACAGCGCTGCAGCGCCCTCACGCTCCCCTTGTCCTGGAGCTTGATGAGGACAAAAGCTGGGCAAGTAAAACACAGGCAGGCCAGCACGCTGGGGGCTCCAAGGCCAGCAGACCACCCCCAGCGGTGGTTCCTCCTGGCAGGTTGGCAGCCAGCCGGCCGCCAGTCCAAGTAAGCACAAGAACAAGAACATTTTCATGGGGTCACAGCCCCTATATTTATATGCATATCCCCCTTTGTCACACAGCACAGGGCTGGGGGAAAACCAGATGCAACTGGTTTGGGGGAGCACTTTGTTGTGCTCAGCTCCTCTCCTCTTTGTCAGGTGGGGGCTAGGTGCTCAGACACACCACAGGGGGCGGAGCCAGCATTGTGGAGGGAAGGCACAGCCCTATTCAGGTCCCAGGTGCAACTCCTCCCTCCCATCTACATGCAGATCTCCCTATTCACCACTGGGCAGACTCATCTTGGCTCCTGGAGCCAAGCACACCACCCAGCCCCTGTCAATCACAAGCCAGACATGCACTCCACATCAGGCAGGCAGACACACAGCACACAGAAATGCCAACTTCTAAAAGTGGCACTTCTCCACTAGTCACAATAAATCTGCGCACACCATTGCGCAGCATTTATTCTCACGAGTTCGCACATACTAAACTCGCCCCTGCACTCCTCTCACACCAGGAATTACCATGGACACACATATCCCCCATGCATTCCTATGGGAGGGCAGGACAATCTCACCACACGCACTCAGAGTGCGCACGCACTTTACACTGGGACACAGTGCTAAAGTGCGCAGAGGCCAAAAACTACTGATATCAGGTCACATTAACAGGCAAAAAGTTCAGGGGTGAACCTGCCAAAAGGGCCAAGTCCAACACTTACAATACATTTTACGTCTGTATTGTGAAAGCAAGATTCTGGAGATGGCATTCTATGACAGGAATGTTTGAGAACCTTTTCTTTGTGGCAGTCTGTTGTGGTGTTTGTGCTGCTATCTTTGTGTAATTATTGCAATGTGATTTTGTTTTGTTGTACTGCAGTTTTTGTGTTGCATTATGTTTAGGATGCATGGTGTGATCTGCCATGTTATATTTGAATTATGGTGTTATTTTCCTTTGTGTACAATATTGGGTTATGTCAGATGTTAACTTTAGAAATGTCAACAGCCGCTGCTATATTTCCAGCCAAATGCAGCACATGCTTTGAAATTTCCAGTGACAAACAACCATTTACCACTTTCTAACTTAGTAAACATAGATGCTACTCCAGCTCTTCAACTACTTAAGACAGCATTAAACCTCACTGTATGTGACACAGGCCTCAATAGGCAATATTTAAAAAAAGAACCTTTCTGGCAAGCATATTGCAGCGGCATTTACAAGGATCTGCTCTGCGAGGCATTCTGTTCTTTCTTCAGACCCAGTCTTGCGCAATAATGCTCTTTACTTTCTAAGGTTTTTCTATTGGATTGAAGCACCCCCAAAGGAGATATAAGAGTTTACGCACTGATTCAGAGTAGATGATTAGAAGTCGCTAATGTACATACCTACTTCAATTTAGCCCGTAATTAGACATCCAGACGTATGAAGCGCTTTTTAATTGCTTAAGCAGATATTAGCAAATTCACAATAACAACAATTAAAATAAATTGAACTAAAAGCAAGGACCTTATTATAGAATATTAGTGTAACATTGATTACATTTGCTTCAATACAGCTGTCTACACATACTGTAATAGTCTATCTTATCTACACCTCATTAGATTTCAGTGTGAATCCCACTTTCCTGATTTTACAGCAAGGCCCGGAGGCCAACATTATGCATATACCTTTATTGCAACCCAAACACAGCAGCAACAAAACTAGAATTGAGAACACCAATAAAACTTCTAGAACGTTGTACATGCATATCCAGCTAGAACGTGCAGCCATCTTCCTCTTTTGTTGCTGCTCAGACACAGATAAGTCGCAGATTTTATTGATAAAGAAATAAGTTGTTTAAAGTAATATGGGAAAGGATGTTTTTTGATGTTTAAGGGTTATATATTGTTAATATGTCATATGGATAGGTATTTGCAATGGCAAACATATAAAATGATGTAACATATTTTAAATGCTGTATCTGATATAAGGTTGGGTTCAAGTTGGGAATGATCGAGAAGCGTGTCATAAGGGGAACGATGTCGGGCGAGTTAGGAGAGCGCATAGTCGAGGTATCAGAAAAAATGAGTGTTTTATTGTTTTAAATTTTTTTTTTAAAAGAAAGAGTGTTTGGAACTTTGAATCGGTGAGGGCTTACCGTTGAGAATGGCGGTTGCAGCGCGCGGCACGGCAAGCGGAGCTCTGGCTCGAGCGCACATCTCCGATCAGGCAGGAGTTAGGAGTGTGCGCGCGCAGTGCGAGCGTGGGGCATTGCAGTTTGGCACAGAAGGGGGTCCGTAGGCACGTAATACGTGCAGCGGCCATTTTGATTAGTTGGGAGAGCGTAATTGCGGAGACGGAGAATAAGAGAGGACATGCTTTAGGTTTAGAAGGAGTTTGACAGAACGCGAGTCAATTTCTGTCAGACTTCGGTTTCAGGTTCAAGGAAAGGTCGTGAATCGGTTAGTTGTAGGTGGAATTAGAGAGAGTTTTGTTCAAGAGTTTAATTGAGTGGATTTAGAGAGGTGAAAAGTATTTGGAAGGTTTATTTTGGAGAAAATATTTAAAGGTTGTGGAAATAAATACAGTATTTTAAAGAAAATGTAGAATATAGAGGGCGGATTAGAGGATAAAATGAAGACCTACATGGATAAGTTGTTTGGGGAGATGAGTGCATCTCTTGATAAGAAAATTGAGAATAGTTTGGGGAAATCTATGCAGAAGAGGCATAGAAGTGGCGAAGATGAGAGTTTTTGGACCACTGAGGAAATGGATGTGGTTCCAGGAGGCTCCGGCCAGGGAAAGAAAAAGACTCAGAAGAGGAAATATGTGGAGATATTGAGAAAAGAGAGAGAACGTAAGGTTCAGAAGGGACCCACTATAAAGGCGAAAGAGAGCGCTATAAAGGCACATAAGGTTAAGCACACAGCGGTGGCTTGTGACTTAAGCTCCTCCAGTGGTGATGTGGAACTAACATGTAGCTCTAGTATAGATGAGTCAGATATGGAGGAGGTGCCACTTAAAAGGAGAAAGGTGAGAGAGAGGGAGATTAAAAAAGAGGAGAGTGATATCTTTGACCCTCAGGGGGAGGAGATGTTTGACCCTCTATTGATCCAACATCCACTCTCTCCGCAGTGGACCCCTGTCGAGCACGTAGCCCAATACGTGAGGTATTGGATTAGAAGGGAAATACCGAAGGAGGTAAGAACTAGGATGAGGAGTGAATGTCCTAGACCAAGTCTGGAGAGTAAGGTGGCATACACACCTGAGTTGGACCAGAGGATGATGGCGTTTATTATTAAAAATGGGAAGGACCCTAGAAGAGGTCTAGAGAAAGGATTGAAGGGGTGTCAGGACAGGCTCCTGGATGTTTTGGGGCCCTTGACCAAGATCTTTGATATGTGCGAGGAGGCGCACACAAATAATACCGGAATTGATGTGGGTGAAATGAGACAATGGGTCCAAAGGGCTATCTGCCTTCTTGGAAATACTAACACTGCGCTATGCGTAGAACGAAGGAAGAGTATTCTCTTTAAAATTGACCCGAAGTTAGCAGATCTTGCAAACAAGGAGCCAGGGGAGCGTAGTGACGGCTTGCTTTTGGGGACGATTTCGTGAAGGAAATGTCCAGATATGTGGGTACTTTTAGCTCACTTGAGAAGGCGCAAAAGGACATGAGGAGAGTTTTTGGCATGGCCGGGCGAATGCGGGGTCGGTTCCCCGCCGTGGGCAAGGTATTTCTAGAGGAAACTTTGGAAGAGGATACAGACCTTATGGAGGCGGATATGGTTCAAATGCCAACGGTTCGAGATGGGGGCAGGGAAGTTTCTTCCCTCAGAGGCAACGAAACAGAGCGAGAGGCATGCGATCTGAGAGGCGGACAAGGGGTGCCTCAGGTAAGCTGTATGCAAGACCCTATTTCTATCCAAATAAAGTTGGGCGGCAGACTAGCCCATTTTGTTTCGAGATGGAAAGAAATTACTCAGGATCCATGGGTTTTGGAAACAGTGTCTGGTTACAGGATAGATTTCTTACAGGCTCCAGTGCAAGAGAGGCCTCCGAATATTCTGAGGTTCTCAGAGGAAATGGAGGATATGGTGACAGAGGAGATAGAGGCATTGGAGGCAAAAGGGGCTATAGAACCAGCAAGAAAAGTGAGAGAAGGTTTCATAAGCAATGTATTTTTAGTAAAGAAAAAAGGGAAATGTATGCGACCAGTGATCAATCTGAGAGAGTTGAACGATTGGGTATCATACAATCATTTCAAGATGGAGGGCATCCATATGTTGAGGGATTTGTTAAGGAAAGGCGATTGGTTGACAAGGTTGGATTTGAAGGATGCCTATCTGACTATTCCAATGTGCAAGGAACAAAGAGATTACCTTCAGTTCAGGTGGAGGGGAAGGTTATGGAGGTTCAGGAGCCTCCCGTTTGGTTTGAGCTCAGCCCCTTGGGGCTTTACAAAGGTAATGAGACCGGTGGCAGCTTGGTTGAGATCGAGGGGAATACGTTTGATTGTCTACCTGGACGATGTGTTGATTTTGGCGGAAGAGAAGAAGTTAGCAGAGGAGCACACGGAGTTTGCAATAAGGGTTCTGGAGGACCTAGGTTTTGTGGTGAACAAGGAGAAATCTTGTGTGGAGCCTCAGCAGTTGATGCAGTTTTTAGGCTTTCAGATACTGACGTTGGAATGTGTGTTGAAGTTGCCTATGGAGAAGGTGAGGAAAATAAGAAAGGAGGTGGAGAGAGTGAGGAAGATGGAATGGATTACCTTGAGACAGTTAGCAAGGTTGCTGGGTCTGTTATCATCATCGATTCAAGCGATCTTTCCAGCTCCGCTTCATTATAGAGCGTTGCAGAGGTTGAAAGGATATCATTTGAGAAGAGGGGCGAAGTACTCTCAGAAGGTGGTTCTGGATCAGGAATCAAAGGAGGAGTTGAGTTGGTGGTTGATGAGTCTGGAAGCCTGGAATGGAAGGGCAATCTTTGGAGAGGTGCCAGAAGTGGAGATAGAATCGGATGCGAGTCTGCACGGATGGGGTGCTCGGTGTGGCATGGTGTCAACAGGGGGTCAATGGTCAGAGATGGAGAGAGAGATGCATATAAACTGTCTGGAGTTGCTGGCGGGATCTGTTGCAATAAAGAGCTTCCTAAAGGATCAAGTGAAGTGTTGTGTCCTGTTGAAAATGGACAATTTGTCAGCAGTGAGATATGTGAACAAGTTGGGGGTCCAAGATCGAGAGGTTTGGCAAATTTGGCAAAGGAATTTTGGAAGTTTTGCTTGGAAAAGGAGATTATGGTTCAGGCACAGTATATTCCGGGGCAGAGCAACGTAGAAGCGGATTGGTATTCAAGATATCTCAGGGATGTGAGCAATTGGAGGTTAAAGAAGGACGTGTTTTTGAGGCTACAACAGAGATGGGGTCCGTTGCGGGTGAATCTTTTTGCGGACAGGCTGAATTGTCAGTTGAAGGATTTTTACAGTTGGAGACCAGATCCAGAGGCGATAGGGATAGATGCTTTTCTGCAGGATTGGAGCGTAGGAAGAAATTATGCCTTTCCTCCCTTCTCGCTGATTCAGAGGGTGTTGATGAAGGTAAGGAGGGAGAAAGCAGAGTTAGTCATGGTGACGCCTTTTTGGAGAGCTCAGGTGTGGTTTCCGGATATGTTGAGTCTAGTAATGGAGGATCCAGTGTTGTTGCCAAACATAAGAGAGATAATTCAGGATCCGGAGGGGAATGTTCACGAGTTGGTCGTGTCAGGTCAGTTAAGGTTAGTGGCTTGGCTGATTTCAGGAGAAAATGGCAGGTGCATGGACTATCAAAGGAGGCTGAGAACCTTATCGCAGAATCTTGGTCTAAGGGAACAACCAAGAATTATAGATCAGCTTGGAGAAGATGGTCTGGTTGGTGTGTTGAGAGGGATCTGGATTCAGTATCAGCACCTGTAGTGGAGGTAGTGAATTACTTATCGGAACTGTTTAAGACATACAATACTGTTAACTTAAGCAGGTCTGCAATTTCAGCAGGACATATTTTGGTGTGTGGTCTGCCGGTGGGGCAACATGTGTTGGTTAAAAGGTTGGTTAAGAGCGTTAGAGTAGCGGTTCCGACCAAAGCTAAGTATAGTGTGCTTTGGGACGTCTCAGTGGTTTTGAAAGAATTGGATAGTTGGGGCGTTAACTCTTCATTGGAGCTTAAGTTTCTTTCATGGAAATTGTCCATGCTTCTATGCTTGGTTTCTTTTAGAAGAGTTTCAGACATTAGAGCTTTAGACGTGGATTCGAGGTATTTTCAGCCAGAGGGGTGTATTTTGAGATCAGGAGGAGGACCAAAACTATGTCTAGGTCAATATTTTATCCTCTCTTAGAGGGGCATGATAATTTGTGTGTGGTTAACTGTCTTAGGGAATACGAAAAAAGGACTGTTGATCTGAGGCAGGTTGGTTGTTCTCAACTTTTGATTTCTTACAGGAAGCCTTATAAGGCTGTGTCTACACCCACGTTGGCTAGGTGGGTGAGAGAGGTTATGTCTAGGGCAGGAGTGGATGTGAGTGTTTTTGGAGCGCACATTGTTAGAGGGGCTGTGGCAAGCAAAGCAGTAATGAGAGGGTTTAGCTTAAGTGGGATTATGAGAGCGGCAGATTGGTCAAATGATTCAACGTTTAAGAGATTCTATTTTAAATCGGTGGAAAATGTGTTGGTTAGAGTTTTAGATGAACTTTGAACATGCATAATGTTGGCCTCCGGGCCTTGCTGTAAAATGCAGATTTTCCACAGTTTTAATGGGTAGAAAATCTTGATTTTATTAAAGGCACGGAGGCTAATAATATCCCTCCTCTGAACCCGCCCTGTTTATTAATCGTTTGTTTTTTCTATGCAGGATGAAGATGAAGGGTCGTACATTTGGAGCTGTTTCTGGAGGATTCAGAATCGCTTAGGGGCATATTAACAACGGCCAGCGATAATTATCGCTGGCCGTGCTTAGCGATAATTATATTATCGCAGACTATCTCTGGCATTTATCGCCCTGGTAGCGCGTTATTAACAACGCGTTACACCAGGGCGATAAAAATTCCAGAGATAGCGAGGTATACGTCTTTTGCAGGAACATCGCTGGTTTTCCAGCGATGTTCCCTGCAAAAGGGCGATATACTTGCTGATACGACCCTGTGGTCGTATCAGCAGAATCCACCTCCTATGCCTAACATAGGTAAGTCAGGATTATAGCAGACGTTAGATTTTGGCAAAACGGCCGTTTTCGCCAAAATCTAACGTCTGCTATAATCCTGTGGGCTGCCTTGTAAATATCGCGATGTGAACATCGGCAATATTTGCAACGTAGCCCATCCGGGTACGCCAGTAACGCCCACTTTGCATCTCATTAGAGATGCAAGGATGGGCGTTGGGGGAAAGGGCGATAGTGCAAGGATTCACGCGATAGCGTGACCTTGCTGATTAGGCGATAGAATTATCGCCGCTTTCCGTTCGAAAACGGACGCTAAAGTGGCGATAATTGCTTATCGCCTCGTTGTTAATATGCCCCTCGGTGTTTAAGTAATGGATTGTATTTTATGTTGGGACTTTGTTTCTTCGCAGCACTTAAAGAGGAAGATGGCTTCACGTTCTAGCTGGATATGCATGTACAACGTTCTAGAAGTTTTATTGGTGTTCTAAATTCTAGTTTTGTTGCTGCTGTGTTTGGGTTGCAATAAAGGTATATGCATAATATTAGCCTCCGTGCCTTTAATAAAATCAAGATTTTCTACCCATTAAAACTGTGGAAAATCTGCATTTGCCTTCCGAGTATCAAGTTGGAAGTTAACTTTCACGGGAAGCGATAGAAAGACATCATGTGGAGGGTGCTGAGGGGAATGAGAGGAAGGGGCAAGCTGTGCTGTAAAAATGGCAATGCAACGCACTGTTGTCATTGCCGTTCATACAGTGGCAGCTGCTCCATTAGGGCGTTGGAGCGCCGCCCCACTGCTTTCTCGCAGTGCGAGAAGCAGAAAATAAAATGGTATTTTAAATACCATTTTATTTTCTGCTTCTCGCGCTGCGAGAAAGCAGACAGAAGGTATGACTGGTTGGGGGCGGGAGGGAGCGTATGCCTGGTTGGGGCCGGGGAGGAGTGGCTTGCACCACTCTGGGTGCCCTGACTGCTTGGTCGGCCCTGGGGCCGACCAAAGTAGTCATGCACTCTCTACATTTTCTCTATGTAGGCTGCATGCAGCCTACATAGAGAAAATGGCCTCCCTACTGGTGCCCGGCTAGGTGCCGTCCGGGACTCCGCACCAATCACAACGCTGCCATTGCAGCATTGTGATTGGCTTATAGGAGGAGAGGGAGGTCCTCACCAGGCTAGGCACCGTCCCTCAGTCATTCCCGCCAGAGGGAGCGGACCAATGCGGCACGCCTATAGTCTTGGACCTTGCAGGACCCTCCGGAGCTGCGCAGCTCACAGCGACCCCCGGTCCTCATTCACTGCCGCTCCTACAGCCTTCAGGGCATGCCACCCATCGTCGGAGCGCTGCCTCCACCCAGGGCAGCCAACCGCAGCTAACAATGCGGGCAACGCCGACAACTTCTTGTGTCTGCCCAATGGTGTGTCTCGCAGACTGTCAGGGCAGCCCAGACTTCACAGGCCGAAAGATCAGAGTCACCATCTTGCAGGCCTGCTGCACGAAACGGTAATTGAGGCAGTTTGATCTCCCCTCACCTCAACACTGGGAAGCGATGCACACTCCCCACGTATCTAGGGAAGTGTTCCACAGCTGGTGGCGAGCCGGGCCAATGTTAGAAATGGCCGGATTAGAGTCGGGTCAGCGCGGAGCAACTAGCTCAGCTGAAGCATGCCTGTTCCTCAGAACGCGGGACCCCGGCCCAGGAGCAGAGACGGTGCGGACCCGGTCAGGTAAGAAGTTTCCTTTTTATTTTAACACCCCCCGCGCGACCCCCCCCAAGCGTGACCCCCGCGAGTATGAGAGCCGCGACTGCCTGTTTATATGTTTTCCTGCTGTGGTGCTCCTCAGGCCTAGTTCTCACAAAATATAATAAAAGATTAATGAATCAATTAATAGATGCAAAAGGTGCCCAATCCCTGAAACTCCCTCAAATGCCTGGGCGCATTACACAGCTACAGTCGTTTCCTAGCTCCGCACAGTGAGTACAACATGAAGCCACAAAGATATACAGGAGCGTTTCCTATCTTATGTAACCTTGAGGTTTCCACTTGGAAAGTTTTTTTTATTTCCTCTATGCACAACAAGCGACACAGTGTATGAACTTCATTCGCCATGCCGTTTAACATAGTCCTCTGTCGGAGGTCTGTGATATTGCAAGAGCAGCTGTAATAATATAAACCTCAGCCTGCACGCAACTCTGAGGTGCAGCCAAATAATTGTTTTAGTGCTGTGCTGCTCATTAGCGAGTGTTTTCACGCACCCCTCATGTAATGGTTCAAAGCGAACTACAGCGCCTTAAGGGATAACGCAAACATTGTCCGGTGTCCTGTCCACCACAACCAGATGGAGTCCCTGCTTCGTTTGCACAAGATCCAAACCATCATGAGTTAAAACTCAAGCACCAATAGCAGATGTTTATGACCCTCTGCAGATGCACTACAGTCCACCAGGGCGGGGGAAGGGGAGCCAGGCAAGGACATTGCCATAAAATTAGAAGGCCTGAGAGACACTATTGTTGCTGTTCATTCACAGGACAGGATCCGAACCCTCACCCTAAAAGTGTCAGCAAGGCCACAGGCACAAGTCTACGAGCTGGGGGGATTCTGCCGTGGCTCGTTGTGTAACACCAACTACACTGACTGAGCGTCGCTGTGTTCTACGCACCCAGTGACGTCTGGCTTCTCTCCACAGTATTCACTATTCTTCCAGGTCACTGGTTCTGCCCAAGGCTTCCTAGCAGGTGGTGGCGTCAAGGTGTGAAACACGGGTTTTTGATAATGCAACCATTCGAAGTTGAATTCAGGCATTAGTGTTCATGTATTTGCCAACATTCAAATACTAAGGAGACTCTTCAATATTTTTTCTCTTATGTGATTTTCCCAGCATACTATGAATTAACTTATGTGAGGTACTCAGCATTGGTATCTCATTATGAAGTTCTGTGGTTATACTGAATAAGCACCTACCTATGTCATTATCATGTGAAGTCTCTTTATTTATTTATTAACCCTCTTGCATTCTCAAATATGCTTGAAAATGCACCAGTTGCCCACTCTTTTTTCAAAATTTCCTCGGGGGGAGAAGCGCCCCGAACCACCTTATAACGGTATGGCTCGCTCGCTGCGCTCCCTCGCCCGCACTCATTACGAACTTTACAGCCCACCACTTTCAAATGTCACCAGCCGCCACTGCGTTCATAAATCTGATGCATCGGTGTTTTTTCCCAGTGCCACTGGCAGCATTCTA
Source organism: Calotriton arnoldi (assembly GCA_963921515.1). Lineage (NCBI taxonomy): Eukaryota > Metazoa > Chordata > Amphibia > Caudata > Salamandridae > Calotriton > Calotriton arnoldi. The sequence goes on along the minus strand of CAWUFW010019286.1, from coordinate 50,579 downwards.
TTTGTAGGACTGCTTTCATATCATTCATGTTACAACTCTGAGAAATAATATGAAACCTGATTCACTTCAGGCGTGTGCCATGGTGTTGACCCAGGCTGAAATCCCACGGCACATGCCAGTATATTTTATCAGCATTAATGTAATCCACCCGTGCCTTCTTTCCATGTCACTGCTAACCCCAAGTATGAACGAGATTCTCTAAAACTACAGGAGTGGCAGAAGTGACACGACGAACAATTTGACCCATGCAATAACACCGGATTAATGAAATGACCCTCCCATACCTCCTTATCAGACTCTTATTTGCGGCTGCAGAGTTTTTGCAAGGACACAGAACGGAAATTACAAAAAATAAACAGGGATTTTTAGTTTTTATTCATGATACTGTCAATATGGCCCCTGAGGGATACCAAGATGGCTGACTAGTCTTGCACTCCTTGCCAGGTGACAACTGTATTGAAATCATGCTAATAATAGTAGCTTTTAATATTCTGAGCTTGCTATTAATTACAGCGGCACCAGGCATTACAGCACTTTTCCCAATCATGATTTGATCTACACATCTCAGCATTATGCCACGGTACCCATCATCACCAAGTACGAACAACAGCTCATTCATGGATCAACAATAGGACTGATGTGAGCCCTAACAAGCACATACGCCAAAGGCTCAATGGGCCCCATAATGGCTGAGGTCAGGAGCAGATTGCAAGATTCAGTGTGTGCTGACTTTCAAAGTACTATTAGTGTTGTCAAATGATCACATATTGACAGGACACTCGATTTGCATTGCCAGGCCCTTATCTTACGTTTTTTTGCTAAAATAGTCGAAATGATGAAACTATGTGCAGTATGAATGACTGACTGACAAGCAAAACAACGATTGACCCCATTCAGTGTAAAGTGGTGCATCATGCACATATATTTAAGGATGTGTGATATTGTGTTTTTTTTCTTTTTACAAATTCCATAAATCCATGTGAAGAAGATACGTGCAATTTTGCACAATTATCTTCAAGATATCTCGCATGAAAATGAATGTAAGAGAATAACTCGGAGGAAAACAGGTCTCTAGTAAACAATGTATTGCACAACAGTTTCCCACGAAGCATTATCAGTTCAAACTGGAACCTTGTGCTATTAAGTTGTGCAAAATTTTGCCCTCATGAAATGTGATTTTTTTTTAACATTTCGCATACTGTAAAAATGGAAAATGTCACTATTTTGCAAGGTAATACAAATTCTGTTTAGGCATAATTTTGATTACCCATCTATGATGTTTTTATAAGGATATGCAGAGCTCATTGTACATCATTTGTACTCTTTCTTCATGCCAATGTCTGAACTGAATATATTGATGAGGAGATGCTAAGGTGGTCGAGAAGGCGAACCCTGCCCCCCCAGACCTGTTTCTGGAACTGAAACCTATTTTTACTAAACGGGACCATGGATCCACAGAAGATCTGTGGATCTGCGGTCCGTTTTTTTTTTTTTTTTTTTTAAAAAGGGCTTATTTTGAAAAATAAACTGCTCGAGCTGTCAATGCAATATTTATTTTAGAGGAGGGGGCACGTGGCCCTGCTCCCAAAGCCTTCCCAAGGCCCCCGGGACCCCATCACCCGGGGCTGGTAATTCCATTGAGGAAAGCAGGGTATACAGCCCCTCTCCCTGAACCTTATTGAGGCCCTGGAGACCCCCTCCCTCGGGGCAATTTTGTATTTATAGGAGGGAGCATGGAATCCCCTCCCCAAGCCTCACAGAGGCTTTGGGAGCCCCATATCCAGGTGGCCGTTTTTTCAAGGGATGGAGCGTCAGGTCACTTTCCCCAACCCATCCCCCAGGGCCAGATACAAGCCACCCCCCTGCTACACACGGTGTTTGGCCAAACCTCTTTGCTCGCCATCCCTCCAACATCACACAACACCCTACATGCACTGACCCCCCTTATTTTTCTTTTTTTGGGGCCCTGGGGACCCCATCCCCCAGGGCCTGACTCCTTTTTTTTTTTTTAAATGGAAGGGGGGGCCGCGTGCCCCCCCGAGAGCAATTATGGCCCGTGGACCCCATCCATCGGGGCTCTGGAGGGTCACTACACACTTTTCCCCTTCCTGCTAACCAGTTGTAAAGTGCATGTGCTCTCTCTCTAAATTGTGGTAAGAATGGCTTATCCACAATTGGCATATTTAATTTACCTTTTAGTCCCTAGTAAAGGACACTACATGTGCCTATGGCCTGTATTTTAAATGCTACTAGTGGGCATGTAGCACTCATTGTGCCACCCACTTAAGTAATCGTCTAACCATGGCTCCACCTGCCATTGCAGAGTCTGCTTGGGCAGTTTTACTGCAGTGTCAATTTGGCATTTAAACCCTTTGCCCTTCTCCTTTTGCTACACACAAGTCACCCCTAAGGTGGGCCTTAAATAGCCCATAGGGCAGGGTGCTGTGTAAGTAAAAGCAGGATACGTATATTTAAATTTGCATGTCCTGGAAGGAAAATCCCTAATGGTTTTTTCACTACTGTCAGGCCTGCTGCTCTCAAAGGTTAACATTGGGAATTCCTTAATACACTTTTATGCTGTATTTCCTGATTAGAAAGGAGTAGTTGTGTCATGATAAGTCATATTTACTGGTAAAGTTGGATTTAACATTACTATTTTATATATGCCACTTTTAGAAAGTGAACATTTCTCTGCTCTTTCAGCTCTGTGTGCCTGTTGCCTGCCTTCAATACAAGTATGGGGTGGGTGACAGCTACACTGTGTTCATTCCCTCTAAAAAGCCACAAACACAAGCATATTAGGTGTGCCTGAGTACTCCTGTGCATTCCGATGCTCTTCCTGGGCAGGAAGGGAGGGAGGGGCTGACATTTACACCTGAATAGCAATGCTCTGCCCCCACATAAAGGGCTGATTACCCCCTACTGATAGTCTGGAGCAAGGGCTGGGAAGAAACAACATCTGTTCACTTCAAAGACCCTTCATTGAAGTCAGCCCACTTCAAAGGCACAACTGGGCATAAGTACTGGTGCTCTGTCCCCCCACCAAATCAGACATGTTTGGAACTGCTGTGTTGCATCAAGGACTAACACTCTGCTGGACTGTTGAACTGGAAAGCCTGCTTTCCTCTTTTGCAGCCATTCTGCCTGCTGCTCTCTGACCCTGCTGAGGAGAATTGTACTCTGCCTTGCACCAAAGTGATCTCTAAGGGCTTGTTGGCTTGCCTCCTGTTGTGTGAGACTCAGGGATATCAAAGGCTCTATCCCTCTCCTGTGCTTGATTCACTGAAAGTGGACCCAGATACTTGCTTCAGAGCCATCAACACATCCGCTGACTGTGTGAGCAGAAATTAACGCATCGTCTCTGTGCACATTTCATCAGAGCCGCCACAGCACCTGCAGAACTCAATGCACAGAACCACGCTTTGCCCCTGCAGCAGCTTGGTGAGATTGACGCATTCCCTTGACTGTGCAGAGAAACCCAGCACATTAGTTAGGAACCAACTCCTCTTGGCTTTGGTGCCTTGTCTCTGGAATCGACGCATCAGAACCTTCACATCACCTGCGGAAATCAATGCACAGAACTGCGCTTCGCTGTCGCAGCAGCTTGGCAAGATCAACACATCCCCTCGACTGTGTGGAGAAACCTGGAACATTGCTTCAGAACCAACTTGTCTCGGCTTCGGTGCTTCATCTATGGAATCGACGCATCACCATCACTGCATGGAGAAAATTGACACATCATTTACTGTGGGATCGACATTGATACATCGCTCGATGCATCGCTCAACAGCGTCCCACAACTCACTGTTGGGACCTGAATAAGGTACTTTGTTCACCAGGTCATGTGGGGGTCCTGTAGCCCGCTTGTGCTCCATCGCAGTCAACCTGAACTAATGACTTGATATATTCACTGAAAAAAACAAAGATTACATGGGCGTTATGGTTAGGCTCAGATTTCACTCGTAGAAATTCACAGAAATTCAGCAGTTATAGTTACTGAGCTAACCATAACTTATGCCCCTGCATTGCACTGTTAAGACCTGACATATTGCATCACTCATGACATGATCTGTGACATCAATAATGACGTCTCAAATGACATCACCGATGACATCATCCATTAAGTGTGAGTGTTTTCTAAAAGTTTATGATTGTTAAATCAGTCAGTCATAATAGCTTTATTCGACAAATAGTCATAAAAGCTGAAATACAATACAAAATTTATGACCAAAATATTAAAAACTTTTTTTTTTTAAACTTCCCATGAAGATAAAAGTCCATAAAATATTATAAAAACAGCAATAGAAATTTTTAAACTCCTCTCAGTGTTATATACATATAGACAAAGGAGTCTTTTTACATTGAGACATGAAATTCCATGGACAACTCGACTCTTGCCATACGCTTACTACCTTTAGTATTAAAATAAAAATAAAAGGAGAAACAAACCTCAGTTTCATTTAAGCAACTAAAAGAAAAAAGTTAGGCATGTAGTACACATTCATTACAATGCAGCAATCGCTTTTTATCTAATGACCCATGCCCAACCTAAAAATTTAGCTAAAGATATGGCAAGGGGTAGCCATGTTTCAGTGCGAATTAATCTAAGAGCTGCCTCATGTTTTCGGGTACCCAGAGCTCTACAAATTGGGGCCAACCAAATACGCCGCAGAACTTTATAGGCGGGACACACAAATAACAAATGGGCCAAAGACTCCAAGTTTACATGACAAATAGGGCAGGAGGTGTTGTCCACTGTATCCCATCTCACAGTAAATGACTTTATGGGTAATGTGCCCACTCTAAGTTGGAAATAGAGCTTTCTATCGTGAGGCTTAGTTATGGTGTCCCAGTATGGTTCCAGCTTTTGCACTGGTTTTACATCTAGGAATTGGCCCGTTAGTGTCGAAGGATCACTATTCCTAAAGATGTTAACAGACACCTATCCCCAATATCTTTCCTTCAGCTGTGCTTTAGAGGGAAACGGAGTGTTTTCAGGATTCTCCCATAAAGCGGCCATGCCTATACTTACTAAGATAGATCTAACTTCCTGTAGCCATTTGATTTTCTTATAGCAATCCACTCTTATTAGATCTTTTAATATAAGGTGTCAATTCAGGTGTTGACCAGATTCTCCGCCAATACAACAAAGGGCGTAATCTGGCACTGTCAACCAAAGCCTTTCTGCCTAAATCATGGAGTAATGGCCGTACCGGTGTGCTTTGTGGAAGGTTGGTGATTTTATGTAGAAAACTATTTTCAGCTGTGGTTAGTTTTGAAAGATTTTTAAATCCCCAGAGCTCTGCCCCATATAATACTGCACTAACAACTTTCATATTATAAATGTTCAAAACTGGACTAACTGGTTTTGTAAACGATGCATTAAACTCAGCCAGTAAAGTTCCTGCCAACTGCCGATGTTTCAGTGTGGCCATATCCAGTTGCTTGCCCCACCTCATGTCACCCTGCATAATGACCCCAAGATATGTAAAATCTTTTACCTGCTCTAGGGGTCGCTTATTCAGCACCATCACTCCTCTATAAGATCTGTGGGGATTAAATGTCATAAACTTTGTTTTGGACACGTTTATCTCCAAACCCCGCAGATGGCAAAATTCCTCGAAGAGTGATAGGGCTCGCTGTAAACCGCTCGGTGTTTTAGCGATTAACAGCGTATCATCTGCGAACATGAGGAAGGGGATTTTCACGCCCGCCAATATAGGAGCATCAGTTGTGTATGCTTCCAAAAATTTTACAATACCATTGATGAATATAGAAAACAGCATTGGTGCCATCACACAACCTTGTCTCACCCCTTTTTCCACTCGAAAAGGGGAGGTAACCTGGCCCTGGGTACCCCACCTGATTTTTGCGTGGTTTCCCTCATGGAGTCTAGCTATGAGAGTTAGTAGTTCTTGGGGCATCTCCAGATCTTGCATTACTCTCCACAATCTACTACGGGAAACGAGGTCAAAGGCTGACTTTAAATCCACAAAGGCAGCATACAAGCTGCCCTTGTCTAAGACCACCGTTTTCCAGTAGAGCAATGTGAAGCGAAAGGTTTGGTCAATGTTAAATCAATTTGGTAAGCTACTAGTACATATCTTAAATTAGTATACTTTGTGTACTAGTAATGAGTGATGCTATTTGTAACACATACTATGTGAGTGGCTGTGTTATTGCATTTATCTGTATCAGAGTTAGTGTAGGATTCACTGTATGGGTGTGTGAGTGGCAGTATATGTGAGTGAATGGCTGTGTGAGTAGCTGTGTGGGTGAGTGAGTGGCTGTGTGAGTGGTTGTATAGGTGAGTGAGTGGATATGTGAGAGGCTGTGTGAGTGATTGAGTGGGTGTATGTGTGGATGCATGGGTGGGTGAGTGGGTATGTGAGTGGCTGTATCAGTGTATGAATGGCTGTGTGAGGAGGTCTATGGTGGGGTGAGTGGGTGCTTCAATGGTGTATGGGTGAATGAGTGGGTATGTGAGAGGCATATTACGGTGAGGGATGGGGTGTGTGAGTGGCTTTATGGGTAAGTGAGTGGGTCTATAAGTGGTGTATGGGTGAGTAAGTGGGTGTGTTGGTAACTTTATGGGTGAGTGACTAAATGGAAGAGTGGCTGTATGGGTGAGTGTGTGCTTCTATCAGTGACTGCATAGTTGAGTGTTTACATGTGTTAGTATCTGTATGAGTAAGGGAGTGGGTATGTCAGTAACTGTATTGGTGAATGAGTGGCTGGGTGAATGACTACAAATAAATGTATACCATACTTACATTTTTTAGATACTTTTCAAACTTGTTGTATGACAGAGGTATGCATGGCTAAAACATGCATGCCTCTACCACGCAGCCTGAACAACAAATACATTTGAACAACGCATTGTTTTACCACGCATGCCTTTACGATGCAATTTCATGGTAAAGGCATGTTTGGTAAAGAGATGTGTGGTAAAGTTCACTCACCAGCTCCTCTGCCACGAGTTCTAAAACCCTGGCACCTGCCTATAATTAATCTGACCCCCATGTGCCCTAAAACCTAACCCCACCCCTAAAACCTTAAACTACTCTGACTCCCCCTTGTCCTGAGCCCTAAAATCTCCCCTCTGCCCTGAAAACTGCCTCTTCCCCCCTGACCTGAGCCCTATATCTTGGCTCCCTACCCTAAAATCTACCCCGACCCTCCCTTCACTGAGACCTAAAAACTGCCCCCCTGCCCCTGAAAATTGCCCCTTCCCCCTTGCCCTGAGCCCTAAAACTTGGCCCCTACCCTAAAACCTACACTTACTCCAGTCCCCCTCCTTGAGCCCTAAAACTGGCCCCCTCCCTTAAAACGTCTGCCCTAGTCCATCCCCTTTACCCTGAGCCCTAAATCTGTGCCCCCTCCGTTTAAGCCTACCCCCCTGAGCCCTACAACTGCCCCCTCACTTAAAACATAGCCCTGGCACAGCCCAGGCACCAGCCCCAGCCCAACTTACCTCGCTGTGTCCCGGTCCTTCCTGCAGGTCCTCCCTTCAGGCTCCTCCCCTCGCCTGTTTAGACAGCTAGAATGCCGACTGCCTTAACCATGCATATGCATGGTTAAGGCTTATGCGTGCTTAAGGCAAGCATTGTTCATCTTGCGGGGAAATGGCACATATTCTTAAGACCTTGTGTAAAGGCCATTTCCCTTTCAAAATATCACCCTTAGTAGGTCAATGATGTCTACAACACTGATGAGCAATACTGATGAAATCCAATACATGTGTTTTTTTGTACAAATAGTACATTGAACTTTTGTTGAAGGAATAAAACATAATAATTTTGTATTTGTAAAGACATTTTTGAAGGTTGCTATAATGCCCTTCTGTTCTTTCAGTTTTTGAGTCTAATTAGACAGTATTATATATACTTCTTATACTCTTTTGCAGAAGATAAAAGGACTGTTATATTAGCCACCAGCGTACCTGTTTGCAGAAGGGGAAGCTGTGCATACATCCTGGAGGCATCGCTGGGGACTTTAACTCCCGCCAGCCACCACACTTGACCCACGCGCTTAATAGCGCAATGCCGGTCCCAGCCCTCATAGCTGCCAACATACATGTTTGCAGTGGTGAAAGCCGTGCATACATCCTGGAGGAACCGCTGGGGACTTCAACTCCATCCAGTCCCCGCACTTGACCCACGTGCTTAATAGTGCAACGCCGGCCCGTGGTGCGGGACATGCCCGGACTTCCCGGGCCAAGGGTGGGCCCATCCATGCCAGTTGGGACACGGAGCAGGCTAGGTTGAGCCCACCCGCTAACATTGGTTTTATTTTACTGCTCCAACAGTTTATATTAACCCTAGTTTATATTTATATTTGTTATTTAAGTATTGTGGGCAAACAGAAGATTAAATCTAGCGATCAAGGGGTTGAGACTGTCAATACACTAGATTCATGTCTTTCAAGATCTGCGGACGCCTTATCAAAGGAGGTAGAGCTGACCGAAAGAAGAATGTCTGGAGGAGAGGTGAGACCCTTGACACAACCTACAGTAAGCATGGGCAGTGTTATGCCCCCCTAATGGTTGTAACTCTGTCCCCTTTGATTGCTGGTATTCCAACTCATTCCCCAATTCCCCCAAGTGTCACTGGAGGTAGGGAGTCTCCGGAGGAACCACCTGTGAAAAAGAAGAGAGGGGGCGGGAGGATGTGTAAACCCCAAAAATCGAACACTGATGTTAGGAGTGATACTGGTATAGTTACCCCATTAGAGACCTTGAAACCTTATATGGAGCTGGAACAAACTATCTCCCGTCTTTTGAAACCATTATTGGACAGACTAACACGAATTGAAGACTCTTTAGCCTTACTCAGTTCGCGAGGGGATGGTCTATATGAGAGGGTACCTGGGGCCCCAGAGGCTATACTGGCTAATAGGTGTAACGATAATGTAAAGTCCACTTACTAACTGGAGGCTAGGCGTGAATCCTAAGTGCCCTTTTCCCAGAGGCAGGGTGGTTTGGATGTTCATACTGGAGGGGTTGATCGCAGAAATCATACCTTGCAGTCTGCACCAGAAAATTCCATACGATCATTGCCACCTCAACTAACTATTTTTTGCCACAAAGATTCTATAACCCCCTGTCTTGGGAGTCCGGCTTTGTTATATGAATCCACTAAGCGGGTGCGGCAGGCCCCGCCCTTACGGAGAACAGATCGTATATTTAGAGTGAAGCAGGGTTGTTTTGAGGAAGGGTGAGAGGGATTAAATCAGCAGAAGAATCACTTAAATTTAAAACTTCCCCGGCCGCCTGCCCATTTGTAATTATTTTAGTAAATACCCCAGAATTGAATTGCACACAGTTAGAATCTACACAGCAATTGATGAACAAAGCTTTACACTGATAAGTATGCTTATGGTGATCCATTTCTATCAAATCATATTATCAAGGCTAGAAGAGTCCCTTGGGTGGGTAACACAGCTAAAATGTATAGAGGGGACTGTATAGTATTACATTTTAATGATCAACGCCTTGTGAAACAATTACTGGATTTACTCCACAACTGCCCCTCGACCATTACGCAGATTCATGCATTATCGTTGACCAGACCCCTGGAGCTAATTTACTTGGTTCAGGTTAAGGTAGTAGTCCTACTTTGCCTTTTTCAAGTGTTCAAAGCAAAAATAATCATCCTGGGGCCATTTCACTAAACAATACATTTGCTGTCTTGGAAGGTCTTGAGGAATGTGATTGAGAGGAGGTAGATAGGGTGGGTCAGCAAACATCTTTCCACCCTGTTGATAGCCTCTTATATAGCTGGGCTCAGATCTAAGATGGGCAACTTGGAATAGACCAGGCTTATACATCTATACGATCTAGTATGCCTTCAAGAAAGATGGGAAACTGCCCCGCCCATTTAGATGGGTTTTTTACATGCCATACCCCAGCAATTCCCTCTAGGTCGGGCAGAGCTAGAGGGGTTTACTTACATTAATTAGACACACACTAAATGTAAAAATTTTGGGTATCTACAGTGAAATCCCATATTATCACCTTATAGTGGGTGAAGGACCTGGACCTGAGGACATGCTGTTAATACATTTTTATAACAACAATTTTGATATGAACAAGGTGATTGATGCACTTAAAAAGGTGATTGATGCGGCCATGACTCACCATCATCACCCCCTAAATATAGTATGGATGGGTGACTTCAATGCTCATAGTTGTAATAGGATTTTTAAACCAATATGTGGCCTAATTGACGAAGAGGGGGATGTGCCGCCTCATTGTTTACATAACCCCTATGGAAATTCGCTGAACAGGCTTTTGGCCATAAGGAATATGGTAATACTTAATTCGATTGATGAATCTACTGGTCTCTTGGAAAAAACATTTAGGTCTAGTATACAAGGTTCTACCATTGAATATTTGGTGGTCTCTGCTCCCCTTAAACCCTTCTTTAGTCCTGTTAAAACTCTTATAACAGCCTTTAGCTACCATGCTGCCATAGCCTCCCAATTTCAATGGAAAGAATGTTTTATCATGCCGGATAGGAGAATTCCTGCGCCTGTTATAGCAAGAAGGAACAGTATAGTTCTTAAATGGGCTAGGGTAAATAAAGACGAACTGATACCTAGTGTAGTTGGGACTACACAAAAAGAAATTTTGCTCTTCCTTGACTTGTGTACCATTCCCTCGAGTGTCGGCAGGCTTTTGAATCGATACTGAGTGCCGTGAAAAGTAAGTTATTGTCTTCTAAGATGATCTCTAAACCAACGGAGCCTCGCTGGTTTGACACCGCATGCTCCAAGGCACTCAGTAAATTACATGTGGCACTAAGAAACAAACCGAGAGATAAGGAGATGGGTTCGAATCTTCTTTTTTTTTTTTTTTTTATTTGTCAATGATTAGGTAATACATAGTACAATCAAATATATCAAACCAATATCGATGCCGCATACTGCCAATATCAAAGCATAATATCACAGATAAAGTAATTATGCAAGGAGCACAAGAAATACCAAAATACATTCTAGAACCTCACCCACTTATTTACACTCCATTAAGTATCCTAAAATTTTCAGGAGAGTATCTAAAGCCAAGACCCCATATTTTATTACATTTAGCGAGTGATCGTATGCCTCTTGACTTGGCCAATGCCTGTTCCATATCATATGTCTGTCGGACTAGAAGCCACCAATCCATCACATTTGGAGGCTTTGGCGATATCCATTCTCGAGCAATAATCAGCCTTGCCGAGACTAACAAAATAGTTAATAAACCGCTACTTTTAGATCCAGCATTACTACAGCCCAGCATAATTTCCCCTACTGTCAGGGGTATATCTAACCCCAATTTCTGATGAATAATATTCTGGACATCCTGCCAAAATGTTTTTAGCTCTAAACACGTTACAAACATATGTTTGATATCTGCCTTATATATATCACATCTTGGGCACTTCATCCTATCTGTAATTATATTATTAGCCGCCCACTTGGCTATCCTCTCAGGTGTGTAATAAAGAAGACAGATCGTCCGATGTTGGTGTAATCTCAGATTAGTAGAATACACCACCTCTTTTATAGTGCCCAATGCTTGTGTTATGGTGCTAGCCCCTACAGATGTCTCCAATATTTTACTCCATTGATTGGCCAATCTTCCACAATCATCTACTCTGTTACTACTTAGCCATTTATAAACCTTACTAATCATAGATTCCCTTACTTCGTCATATATAAAGTCCCAAACCTCAGACCCAATTATATTAGTCAACTTCAGGTGCTTTAGAAAGTAGTCTCGAATCTGATAATACTTTAACAGCATATAGTTTGGTAATTTATATATAAGTTGTAGTCTCTCAAAAGCAATAATGCCATTATGATCGAAAAGATCACCCAAGCATCCTACTCCCAATCTGACCCAATTTTTCCCCGCCCCATCATGAAATATACTTGGTAAGGCAGGGTTAGAATACAGAGGGAATTTATCATGATATAGAGATATATTGCCTTTATGTAAGATCGCCCGCCAGATATATATGCTGTCCCGTGCGGTCTTGAATTTAACCCTTTTAAAATAATTAGGGTCCATTATTCTATACAGAAACATCTTACTTTCTTCCCCCAACATTAATGTATGAAAAAATAGAATACCCGCAGGATTAATCAGACTACGGAGGCGGCCGAAGAAAGCTGACCAAAAATACATCTTGAAGTCCGGTAACTCCAAGCCGCCTTGACCAAAAGGTAGTTTTAATTTTCCTATCGCTCTCCTAGATTTCTTGTATCCCCATATAAAGCCACCAATGGCCCCTTCTAATCATTTAAAAAGGAGTTGGAAACCCGTAGTGGAATAGAACGAAAAAGATATAAGAACTTAGGCAGGACTTTCATTTTAATTATATTAATACGACCAATGATGCCAATCGGTAGCTTATGCCAATTTTTAAATGATCTAATTGTATCCTTCAGCAGTTCCTCATAATTAAGAAAAATAATTTTCTCTATTTGTGCTGATATCCGCACCCCCAGATAAGTGACGACTGAACATATCCCCTGTATAACATCTAACGGTCTATGATTAATTAATATTTGGGTCTTGTTAATATTTAATTTATACCCCGATATTTGTCCGAATCTAGCAGCCGCCACTGTTATTTCCCCTAATGCTTGCCCCGGGTCTGTGAGAATACTGCCAAGTCATCCGCATAAGCGGTGACCTTTAAAGAAATTGTTCCATTGCTATATGCACTTATTCGGGGATTATTTTGTAAAACACAGATGAATGGCTCTATGTATAGAGCAAATAATAAGGGTGAAAGAGGGCAGCCCTGGCGCGTGCCACCAGAAACCGAGAAAGCAGATGATAATAAACCTGAATACGCTAATTTAGCACTGGGTTTATCATATAGGGCTTGTACCCATTTCTTAAAGCGACTGCCAATCCCGAAGGCATCGATTACAGCCCAGAGAAACTCCCACCCCACTCGGTCGAACGCTTTCTCAGCATCTAATAGAATCATACTGAGTGGGGTAGATGTAATATTGGCAACATCGAACGCTGTCACCGCCGTATTTACATGAGTAGTTGTATCTCTATTTTGAATAAACCCATGTTGTTGGAAGAAACCAGACTAGGCATCACCGGAGCAAGCCGGTTAGACAATATTTTTGCAATTTTTTTTGCATCAGTGTTAATGAGAGAAATCGGTCTATATGACCCACATTCCTCTGCTGGTTTATCCTTTTTTTTTTTTTTTAAAACAATTTTTGTCATATTCCAGGAATCGGGCACTTGCCCATTAACATGGGTTCGAATCTTCAACATCAATATAAGGAATCTAGAAGGGCTAGACGTACAGCTTTGAAGGAGGAGGCCTGGGAAAATCTCCAACATGCTGCACATTCAAAAAATTCAAGAGAGTTTTAGGCTATAATTAACTCTCCCTTTCTGAAACAAGACACAGGCCCTAATTTAGAAGCACACTTTGGTGAGGACTCTTGGGTCTCCCATCATACTATTATATTTGGGTCTGTCTCGGAAGGGGAAAATCTCATTCCTAATGATAACATTAATGATACACAAACTTCTATAACATTTACTATGGCAGAGGTGAGATGTGGCCTGTTGCAATGTAGTGGTACTAAAGCCCCTGGCCTAGATGGAGCCTCCATAGATTTCTTTTTTGATAATTCAGATCTCTGGATTCCACTGTTGACAAATGTCTTTAATAGCGGTAGTTGGACCTCCTGATTCGTGGAAGAAGACAATTATTCTTCCAATATATAAAAAGGGTGATTAATCGTTGCCTAAAAATTATAGACCCATCTCTCTTTTGGATGGTACAATCAAGCTGACGGGCCGTCTATTAATAAATAGATTAGAGGATTGGGCCACTGAAAAAAATGAATTCAGGCACAATACGGTTTTAAGAAAAGGAAAGGGACCCTGGACCAATGTTTAAATTTGTATTTGATTGCAGCCAAGTATACCTTAGCTAAAGATGGCAAACTTTACATGGCATTTATGGATCTCTCGGCAGCGTTTTGATTGTGTCTCACACTGTAAATTGTGGAGAATTATGAAGGTAATGGGAGTAGACGAGGCCATCATGATATTCATACGACAGCTGTATTCCCAATGATCGGCGTGTGTACGGTATGGTAACCAAGGGGGAATGCACTAGATGGTTCCCTATTCTTAGAGGAGTCAGGCAGGGTTGTGTCCTGACTCCATTTTTGTTCTCTGTTTACACAAATGGGGTTGAATCTGCAGTGGTATATTCTACAACAGATGTCCCTATGGTAAACACAATGTGCATACCCATACTGTTATATGCAGACGATGCAGTACTGATAGCCAGGACGGGGGTAGCTCTGCAAAAGCTAGTTGATGAGTATGTCCACTATATGGCTTCATTGGACCTTTTGGTCAATGAAACAAAAACCTATATTCTGATTACGGGCAAATGACTCAGAAGAAATCCCTCTTTCCATATTGCTGGTCGTAAGGTGGAAATTACTCAAACTTTTTTATATATGGGTGTTTTATTTAATAGCTAGGTCTCATGGACAAGTATAGTAGCTAACAGATGTATTACGTTAGAAAAAAGTATTATGGCCATATTTTCCTTTATGAGAAAACTAGGATCCAAGCCATTGAAGGTAATTCAAAAGATCTATTAAGCCCAAGCAATCTCAGCAGCCACATATGGGGCAGGGATTTGGGGACTGGCAAATGGTGACATCTTACAAAGTATAGAAGACTGCTTTTACAAAACACTTTTAGCACTACCTAAAAGCTGTTCTAATTTTAATCTCCATAAAGAGCTGAATGCACCCTATATATCAGATTTAATCTGCTTAGCTCCAGTTTTATTATGGCACTCAAATTGGAGAAGGGAAACTGAGGCCCTAACACAAAATATTATTAGGGATTGTTTAACCCTTGATCAGGCACAGAGTGTTCCCTGGATTCAATATGTAAAAGAAACATTAACTGCTTTGGGACTGCAATCCTTTTATAGGGATCCAGTAAATTGTCAAAAGATTTCGAAAGCCGGAATTAAAAATCTTTTCCTAACAATCAGATGGAATGATAGGTATAAAGGAAATCGAAACAAAACTATGGTAATATTACACTCAGGGATACCTTAAATCCCTTTTGATTCAAACTCCTACTTAGCTTTTGTTACTAATATGGGACACCGCTTTGTTTTGGTGAGATTTTGATTAAATCTAATTCCATGTATGTTGGGTTATCCAGCTGGAATCTATTCCCCAAATGGATTGCCAGTTTGTCCGTGTGATGGAATCTCTTCACAATCTAATTTGCACTTTATCTTTTTTGTACATTTTATTTGACACATCACAAAAAAGTTTATTGTCCCACTTATGCAGAAAACATAAATTCACTTAATGCCGGACTGCTCTGTACTTTTGTCAAATACTGTCTGATCCCTTCGTGTGCTATTGCCAGGCATCTTACTTTTGTCTGGCGATTACGACTAGCAGATCTATTGTTTTTTAAAAATAATTAATTAATCAATTAACTGATCATATCTTTCAACTATTTTAACTAGACTTTATTATATGGAATTATGTTTATTACATTATGAATTGGATACTTAAGAGGCTAGTTAAGGACAATTTTTATCTTTGTATGACTGTGTTTTTATCCTTTTCTTTTAATTGTTATCTTTATATAATTCTTATTATGTAAACTTTGAGCTGATATGTTTTGTAAAATATCATTGAATGTTATGATTTTTGTGAGATTCCACTGGTGGATGTATTGTACTTTTATGATCTTATTTTAAGATTGAATAAAGTTATTTGACTGACTGTTATATTGTAGATTATTTTTTAAGAACATCATCCCCAAAAGGGCGAATGATGTTGTTAGAACTTTGATTGAAGAAACAAGAGGTAAGAATTTCATAGTTTGAAATACAATTTACCTTTGAATTAAAGGTTGCTATCATTGCAATCCGTTCATTCACTGTCACTCTTTAAATAGACAATGTAGTGTCCAGATGTTATATTAAGTCCTTCATGAAAGATGATAGCTACAGTTGCATAAGTTCTTACAGAAAGTGAAATTTGAACTGCTTTGAAGTTTGTAATTTCGGTTTCCAACTTAAGATCCATCTTCTCTACATTGTTGCAGCACTAATATGAGGTATTTCTCACTTATTCGTATTTGCTACGTAGGTACAACCTCTGATCTACAATTTGGGCAGCTCATATTTTAGTTTGCTGTTTTTATTAATCAGTCAAAAGACACAGTTTTGCAATCTGGTAGTGTTGCATACAGGAATCGTTCAGCATATATTACAGTGGTAGATGTAAATGAGCAATCTTCCCACCCATGGCCCCATTTGTAAGTTAGTCCAAATAAGTCACCAATATTTACTTGTCCTTCTTCTAAAACGGCAAGTATGACCATTATAAATTCTTGTGCATCTTGTTGAATGTTGAGACCAAATATTACTGATCTGGTACATGTATCCAAAAGATCTTGAATGCCTGAAGTAGAATGTATTAAAGTTGTTACTGAAATAAACGTTGGAATAAATAATACTATGCAGAACCGAATCTTTAAAAAAACCATTTTATTTGATTAACAAGATGTGGTAAGTGAAACACTACATTGAGAATTACATTTGCATAGCAGTTGATTCCTTAAGTGCTTTCCAATTGGTGTCATACAATATCGTCTGAATTTCCACTTTTTTCTTCTTTGCAGTTTGTAAATTTTTCTCTATAGCTTTCTTTTCTTTGATATCAGTTGATTCTTTTGTATGCTTCCATTTTGGACACATTATCCGTACCTCATAAATAGGGTATTTAATTACATAAGGAGCATATAGACTTCCTAACCAATTGTACTCACTTACACAATTTCCATCAACACTAACTTTTTTGTCAAATGTCATCAAATAAAATCAGGACAATGTTCCTACTCAAGACAATGCAACAAATGGGAATCCTTCTTTGAACACACTACTGCAGATGTTCACAAAAGCTGTATCTACACTTAAACCTTAAGATTTGTGGATAGTTACAGCAAACTCTACGGACACTAGGAACTGTTGTTCTTCAGACATACAAGTCCTTTAATCTGATCAAATTTTATAGTCAAGAATTCTATCTAATCCTTGTTTGGATAATTATTGAAATCAATGACTTTACCCATAGCCCCATTTACTAACCCTTCCTCTATATTTAAATTATGCCGCCAAGTTACTCAACAGATTTTACACAAGCGTAAACACTTTTCCTAAACCTGCAGTCTTCAATACAGACTTCAACAATGAATCCAATTTTTCTTGTAGTCTTTCAGTTAGTAGTATTGTTGATCCGTAGTATTCCATTTTATTGATAGAAGTAATTTCCAAAATATGTAGTTTTTTTCAATTTTAGTAGTTCTTCGTTAAAGTTGGAGCACTCTTGTAGTGTAGGCATTAAACAAACTATAGATTTGTCTTCTGCAATGAAATTGTACATTAGTTGTGCTGGTGTGTTTTCAGATGAAAACTGTTTTTTGATTAGTCAACTTTCCAAATCATGTTTACCGTGTTTTGTCAAAACTCCTAATCTAATGTCCTTCAGAATATCTCCACATTCCACATCAGATGCTTGACACATATTCTTCTCTAGTTCCTTGTATTTGAAGTTTAACCAAATATTTACATTGCCAATTGTTCCCAAAGAATTCCTTGTCTCATTGTGGGGGAATTGTCTTGAAAATAGGTTGCCCTTTCACAGGGGTAAGTTGTAGTAGGTCACTGAATACAATTAAATGCTTTCCTCCAAACAGCACATCGTGCTCTACTTTTAAAATCTGTTGCATTCTCAAGTGTACAAAGGCAAGCATTAAGTTGTAGACCATGCTCACCTCATCGATGATTACAAGTTTCAGTTTTTTCAGTACTCTTGAGATTTCATGAGAAGCTTCACCGGATAGCTTCTGGTATTCCAGTTTATTATCATGTTCAACAGGTAGCATACATAGTCAATGTAAAGTAATTCCTTTAGTGTTGTGTGCTGCTAATCCAGTTGTTGCTGTTACTCTACATGATAAACGTGGTTCTTTAGTAATGTGTAGATAACTGGTGAGAACTTTAATTAAGAAACTTTTTCCTGCTCCATTTTGACCACTGATGTATAATAGAATAGCTTTAAATGATGAGCATTGAACTTTTTTCTTCTTGTGGAGAAATCCTTGCTGTATTTTCTCTTTTACTTCAATAAAGATGTATTTCTGCTCAGTGTTTAGTTGTCCTTCTAACTCTTCAAAATCAATAGTATCCTGTCTCGCTTGCAGTTTCCACTTCATTCATGGCTATTTCTGCTGCATTCTGAATAATTGGATCTCCAAGAGGGTCTTGACTTAATGGTCCTGAACTTTGGCTACTTTGTGAACTTTCTTTAGCTATTTCAGTTGCGATGATTTCTTCTTGTTCCATCTCATCATTTAACATTTTCAAATAGATAGGAAAGACTGAACACTGAGTATTGTCATTTATAGTGTTGAAAGAATCTTCTTAGCTATCATAATCTCTTTAATCTGGAGTTTGGCAACTGAGTTTTCTATGGTTAATAAGATTTCCTTTGGCATGTTTGACCAAACATCCGTCACATCCAACTACTACATACATTTCTTCTTGTATGTTTTCTGTTACACTCCTTTTATACCTGTAGTGTTGAAGTACATCATAGAGGCACATATATTCCAGATGTGAACTCCTTTGTGGATAGTATGTATCCAACATATTTGTTTTGACAATATCAGTACTTCCTGGCTCAAACTATGCTAAGTATTGTGCTGGCTAGGCCTAGGCTCACTCAAATGATTCCTCTTGACTTTGAGAGCGAACTGGCTTAGCTCATCATATCCGAGCACTCATAAGATCCTATCTCTCTATGGGAAAGCATCTTCACGCTGAAGCTGGACAATTTCTTGCTGAGAGTCTTTTCTGCAGAAACCTCCTCCCATATCTCTTTCATCTCTGACTTTTCTGATTTCGCAATGTATTAGCTGACGTAGCGAGGAACAGCAATCAAATTGTCTGCAATGAACTGTTTGCATTCCACATTTTTTGAAAAATGGATCATAGTCATTAATATGTTTTGAAGCTTCTGTTCTCCTTAGGTTGTATGCATTTTTTGGTGGTTTCTGAGTTACTGTATGTCTTACTGCTGACAAGAGGCTGCTTACTCTTCCTTGTAAAATGACAGGTCATGGGAATCCTCTTGCTTGGTACTCTTTTCGCCAGAAGAAATCAGTTACTTCTTCAAGAGAAGGATTTCTTTTGTTGCAGATTAAAGATATCATGACTTCAAACCTGTGGTTAAAATACCTTCAAACATTGGTGGGATGCAAGAAACAAAGTTCGTCAGCCATCTTCACTTTGATTTTCTTTTTGTCTGAATTTGCTTCTCTCAAGAATTCAAGCAGGTCAATCCATGCACACTCAGCACAACTGAGTGTTAGAAACCAAGTAGGTGCTCCTAGGTTTCTCAACATGCATTTGAGTTCACCATGATGACGATACCAAAACTCGTTGGTGCCACATTGGCATGCCATCAAATTGATTAACATATATTCCAAGTTTTCATCTCTTCCATGAACTTTGCCAGGCCAATCCCTTGCAGAGAGATTTTGTAGATGAAGTCCTGTCTTTATTGTATGGTTAACAGCATATGAAAGTCCAGATAAATCACTCTCAAATAGAAGAAGAAATATGTAGGGAATACACTGCCGAAACCTTGGATCTTCTGAGTATAATCTCGTTGAGCGGTATTGAGATGCTGGTATCTGTACAGGGTGGTCATTAAAGCAGCCACCTTCTCCAGTGGGGAAGAGTTGTAGAAAACAGAGACCTTCTAAACTTTTCTCCCATCTACTCGTGGGAGCCCCTTTTGCTTGCTTCAATTGAAAAAATTCAATGGCATCACCGATTATTTCTTTTGAATGTAGTGGGTGGATGCTGTAGTGTTCATGAATCTCTTCTGATCTGGATTGATCCACTATTTCAATCTGTACACTTGATGGTAATATTTCACCCTGTACATTTCGCATCTTGAATAAATCACCATTCCTATAATAAAGAAATTTTGTACCAGGTATAATATTGCTTTATTTACTTTACTAATATCTACTAATTTTTGCCCGATTTTTTAAATCTTTGTAGGCACACCATTTTCTAGATTAACAAGTGGTTCTTGATCATCTCTGTCTACACCAATAGTTTTAATATTCAGTTTAAAATCTAAAGGTAAGTATACAACTCTTCCTTTACAACCTTTTTGCAGGTCAGTTCATGGCAGCTTTCCTGTATTAGGCTCCATACAAACTGTAGCCTGCAATGGATGTGCACATTACAATAGAATAGACTCATAAACATTTCAATCTGCTAGTTTCTGAGGAATAGATACCCACTCTAAGTTAGTTTGTACTGCTCTAGCTGGTATTTTGTTTTCTTCTAACTTGCTGTAACAGTAGTTACATATAACTTGATGAGTGGACAAGTCAAACCGCTCCTCTACTAATAAATAAACAGCAAATTGTTGCCACTTCATTGTTATGTTTTTCACATTTTAAAAACAAATCAACATTCCGAGTTTTTCTTTTGCAGTGAGTGTGTCAACAACAAATACAAACACAGTTTGGTTTTTCAGAAGGAACCTTGTTAACGTTTGCAAACTCTTCTACAAAGTTATCAATAACAATCTCTATGTCCTGTTCTACTACACCTGCAGATGGCAAGTCCTCACTTTTCCTACACTCCTCTTCAGGACCAAAGAAATGTAACATGAACTTCATCACAAACTTTATCTATGTCTGCTACTTTACCATGCAAAAGAGCTCTATTCATTTCTCCTAAACATAGTGCAGGATTTTTAGAACAGTAAAGTCTCTTAACTAACTTCCGCCTTTCAGACTGGTGAACAGCTAACAATCTTACATGATGAAAGATGCTTTGGCACTCTTTCTTTGATAGACACGCTAGTGAATGTCCTTGTAAATTACTATGCTTTCTCACTTTGCATGGACCGCAGCCCTGCAAAAATGCAATTTTCAGCTTCAAACTCCGGCATGAAAGCTCATGTAGAAAGCATCTCAGTATATCAATAGATTCTTGCTGAACACCACAAATACTGCTACAATTCCACTTATATACAGGTGCCTATATACATCTTCCCTGTACCTCTTCAGCAATCACTTTCTCAACATTCTTAGGAGCAATTTCCTCTTTTGCAACAGGAATACCACCCTTCACTTCATAACATGGACCAGTTGTTTGAACTGCAAGCAATAATGTGTTCTCTCGAAAACAGCTTTCTTAATTAAAGAAAGGCTCAGTGCTAGATGTATGTTTCCATTCACATTCAAAGATTTTACAAAGGTTGCTTTTATTTCCAGGTTTCATTTTCTGACTTTTTCTCTTCATATTTAACAATGTTTTTTCCAGTGCTTTCACTATGTTTAATATTATTATAAACAATTAATTAGTAATTTCTCTGTGTTGTTTTTGCTTAATGTTAGACCTGGCACCATTGGCGTGGGTCTCCCTTCCATTTTTTGCTGTTGCCTCCTGTGTATTTATTGTGTGTTGGACTCCGTTTTGCTGGTCTAGATGCTTTGGGCACTTTGCCACTAATGTTCAGTGCCAAAGTGCAAGGGCTCCCTTTGTAAATTGTTGTTATGGATTCGTGATTCCATGATTGGCATATTTGATTTACTTGTCAGACCCTAGTATAGTGCACTGTGTGTGCCCAGGGATCACTGACAAAATATCGATCACACAAATATCGAGCAGACAAAATATCGTGGACAAAATATCGACTGTCAAAATATCGACTCCCTATCTCCAAACAGGTAAGTACAAAAATATCGAATCCAAAATATCGTCGTTAAAAATATAGTTAGTCAAAATATCGAATTTAATAAATCTGTTAAAAGTAATGTAAAATTAATGAAATAATAAATAAAATAAAGTAAAACATACTTAAAATTAGTTAAATTACTTTAAAATTAATAAATAATTATTTTAAGTAAAAAAATCTGCATACATTTTTATTTTTAATACATACATATATTAACATAATAATATAAAATAATAATCACTACTTTTAGCGTAGGATAGCGGGAGGGTAAAATGTACTATTCCCACTCCAAAGAGTGCGACAGTAGGGAAAGCGTTGGATAGCGTAGAGGTAAAAATTACTATTCCCACTCCAGAGAGTGCAACAGTAGGGAATGCGTTGGATAGCGGGAGGGTACAAATTACTATTCCCACTCCAGTGAGTGCAACAGTAGGGAAAGCGTTGGATAGCATAGGGGTAAAATGTACTATTCCCACTCCAGTGAGTGCAACAGTAGGGAAACCGTTGGATAGCGTAGGGGTAAAAATTACTATTCCCACTCCAGAGAGTGTAACAGTAGGTAAAGCGTTGGATAGCGGGAGGGTAAAATTACTATTCGCACTCCAGTGAGTGCAACAGTAGGGAAAGCGTTGGATAGCATAGGGGTAAAATTTACTATTCCCACTCCAGTGAGTGCAACAGTAGGGAAACCGTTGGATAGCGTAGGGGTAAAAATTACTATTCCCACTCCAGAGAGTGTAACAGTAGGGAAAGCGTTGGATAGGGTAGGGGTAAAAATTACTATTCCCACTCCAGTGAGTGCAACATTAGGGAAAGCGTTGGATAGCGTAGGGGTAAAAATTACTATTCCCACTCCAGAGAGTGCAACAGTAGGGAAAGCGTTGGATAGCGTAGGGGTAAAAATTACTATTCCCACTCCAGAGAGTGCAACAGTAGGGAAAGTGTTGGATAGCAGGAGGGTAAAATTACTATTCCCACTCCAGTTAGTGCAACAGTAGGGAAAGCGTTGGATAGCGTAGGAGTAAAAATTACTATTCCCACTCCAGAGAGTGAAACAGTAGGGAAATAGTTGGATAGCGGGAGGGTTAAAATTACTATTCCCACTCCAGAGAGTGCAACAGTAGGGACAGGGTAGGATAGTGGGAGGGTTAAAATTACTATTCCCACTCCAGTCAGTGCAACAGTAGGGAAAGTATTATTTTAATATTTTACTAAAAAATAATTCATTATCAATACTAATAAATATTATTAATAATACTAATTACCAATTACAAAATCTTTAATAATTAATTTATTATAAATACAATACATATTATTTATTAAAAATTAATTACCTATTAATAAATCATTAACAACCAATTAATAATCATTACCAGATTTGCATAAATATTTAAATAAATACCAATTAATATTTAATTACCAGTAAATTAAGTATCAATACAAAAAAATATTTTCTATAATTAACTAATTACAATTAAATTACTTCCCCACATTCCCCTATAAACCCACATCCCGCTACAACTATTTAATTAATAGAAATAACATAATTACCAATAAATCAATTAAAAAAAAAAAATTACCAATTAATAAAATGTATTTACCAATTAATAATTAATTAACAATAAATAAATTATCAATACCAATTAATATTAATTAATATGTACTTAATTTCAATTAAATTACTTCCCACCCTATTCCCCTATAAACCCACATCCCGCTACAACTATTTAATTAATATAATTAACATAATTACCAATTAATCAATAAAAAAATAAATTACCAATTAATAAAATTTAATTACCAATTAATAATTAATTAACAATAAATTAATTAGCAATACCAATTAATATTTATTAATATGTACTTAATTTCAATTAAATTACTTCCCACCCTATTCCCCTATAAACCCACTACCCGCTACGGAATTAAATTACGCAAAAATTAAATAACATAACATTCATTGCTTTTAAAAAATTAAACATACATTACAACAACTAATATACACTTTTAACACATATACTAACATACAATACACTTAGAAAAAATTCGATATTATTAAAAATTCAATATTTTTTAATGCCTATATTATGTACTTCGATATTTTAACAATCGATATTACTTACCTTAATTTTGATATTTTTAACGACTATATTGTGTCCATTCGATATTATGTCCATTCTATATTTTGGACTCGATATTTTGTCCATTCGATATTTTTTTTCTCGATATTATGTCTATTTACTGTGCCCAGGGCCTGTAAATCAAATGCTGCTAGTGGGCTGCAGCACTGATTGTGCCACCCACAGAAGCAACCTGTAAAATGTAACTCTGGCCTGCCATTGCAGAGCCTGTGTGCAGTCTGGGACTGCCATATCGACTTGGCAAGTGCACACACTTGCCAGTCCCTAAACCTTCCCTTTTCTACATATTAGTCACCCCTAAGTTAGGCCCAAGGTACCCCTGTGGGCAGGGTGAATTGTATGTGAAAGGTCGAACATGCCCTGATGTGTGTGGCATGTCCTGATAGTGAAATACTGCCAATTTCATTTTTCACTATTGCAAGGCTGCCTGTTCCCATAGCACGGAATGGGGAGTTTGTATATAACATCTTATAAACATAACCGGCCCTGGGAACAAGGTAGAAAAATAAAGTTTAGTATGCCTGAACTCAGAATGTTAAAATGCATCTTTTAGTGAGGGTGATTTTTACATTCTGTGCTTGAAAATACCACTTTTAGAAAGTAGGTATTTTCTTGCCTAACCATTCAGTGTGCCTCTGCTAGGTTTGTGTATTGCATGTCTGGCTTTTGGATGACAGGGGATGGAGAGGGGCAATGGCTCCAGAAGTCTGATGAGTCAGGGCTGGGCTGAATAGGCCTGGGCTGCATTTAGAGTAGGGGGGACGAGATTTCCTTTTCACCTGAATGGGCCTGGTCTGCCTTTAACAATGCTGTCTCCACTCTCTGCCAGGAAGCTGCACCAGTGAGGACAGAACTGGTTTTGGCTGTGTACAGATACACTCTGCCTTCAGAGCACAAGGGATTTTGGTGTACAAAAAGAGGGGCCCAGACCCCAGACTTTTAGATCACTTCTGGAAAATCAAGAGGAACCTTTTCCAAGGAGAAGAGTCGGAGAAGCTGAGGAGGACTACTGCCCCTGTGCTGTTTGCTGTCTGGTGTTTGCCTGCAGTGGCTACTTGCTGCCAAGGAAAGGAGAAAAGGACTTTGCTGTTTGCTTTGTCCCCTGCTTGAAGAAAAGATCTCCAAGGGCTTTAACAGAGCTTGCCCCCTGTTCTAGAGGTCTCAGGAACAGCAAAGACCTCACCGTGTCTGTGTGCACCATCTCTGATCGTCGCCTCAGAAGAAAAGGGTAGCCAACTCTGTCATCGAGTCCGTCACAGGATTCCGTGTCCTGAAATCACCGCCGAGAGCAACGCCTCGCTGCGCAACACAACCCTGGTCTCACAGACTCCGTCAACGAGCCGCTGCTTACACCGCGTCATGTGGGCACCACACTCCGCAACGCTTCGCTACACGCTGCAAGGACGTCACCGACTCCGTCGCTGCCCGACCAGAACATCGACTGGCTCCGTCGCTGCACCGTGACCTGCCAGCACCGCAGCGAGCACCGTCTCACCCTTCAACGCAAGCCGTGGTCTCACAGACTCCGTCAACGAGCCGCTGCCTACACCGAATCGTGAGGACATCGTCCGCCGCAGCGCTACGCTTCATAACGCGACCGCGACATTTGCCCCGACCGACTCGCAACGACGTGTTAGTTGCAACAAGAAAGGTACTGTGTCTGAGCCTGTAGACGCTTTAGCTGGCCCGTATCGACGCGGTCGGCTGGAATTGTTAGACTCTGTCATATTCAGTATTGCAATAGCCCCAGGAGGAGCTATCGAGTCAGAGGAACTGTGTTTTATTGATTTTCCTGCAATTTAAAGGTTATTTTGCACAAGTACTACTTTTCAAGAGTATTGTATATTGAATTTTTGTCGTATTTGGTCTTGTTGGTTTAGATAAAGATTTACTATTTTTCTAAACTGGTGTGGTGTCCATTTGTAGTGTTTTTACGGCATTACTGTATGTGTTCACAAAAGCTTTACACACTGCCTCAGAGATAAGCCTGTCTGCTCGTGCCAAGCTACCAAGGGGGGAGCAGGGGTTATTTTAGGAGTGTATCCCCCTTACCCTGACTAGAAGCAAGGGTCCCTATTTGGACAAAGGTACCTACCTCTGCCAACTAGAGACCCCCATTTCTAACATTGGTGGTCAGCGGTGAGGATCCTGGACTTGCATTTGTGATATACATACAATGATTGGTGTACACTACTAGCATAGTGCCAACCATTACGTGACCACATACTTTTACTGAACTTTTTCCCTTGGATTGTTTTTCTGCAAAGTACAGAACTGCCCATTTTGTCATCATGACCAAGCCAGCATCCATTGCATCCATTGATATCGAATTTGAGGAAGATAGGATGGAAACCTACACTGTGTCTCAACTGAAATCTATCTGCAAGAAATGTAAAGTTTCTGTGAAAAGCCTTACCAGGAAGGAGGAATACCAAAAGGCGCTGAGGGCCTGGTTGGAATCCAGAAATGCCAGTGGGCAGGATGAGGAGCCTCTGTTGGAGGCAGAGAATGTATATGAGCAACAGGATGGGCAATTGAATCTGCCAGGAGGGAGGGTCCCTTCCATGGATGGCAGCAGTGTTTCTCAAAGGGGACTGTCTCCAGAGGAGTTGGAGGACAAAGAGAGAGATAGGGTGCATGAGAGGGAGATTGCTAAGCTCAGGCTGGGGAAGGAGGGTGACATAGAAAATAAGAAGTTGCAATTGGAAAAGCAGAAATTGGCCATTGAGGAAAAGAGGATGCTTTTAGAGCATGAGAGAGGGTTGAGGGAGTTGGATCTGAAAGCAAAGAGTTTAGAGATCAATCCCTCTGGTGGCAGCACACCATCAGTGCCTGGGGAAGGAAAGGTATACATTCCCAAAGATGTTATTAAGGATTTTATGAAGCATGAGGACATTGGTCAGTGGTTCAAGGCCTATGAAGTAGCAATGAGGTCCTACGGGGTCCCTGAGAAAGACTGGGGAGCGGGGTCTTGGTGCCGCTTTATCAGCGAAGGGTGGGAAACCTTTCTGAACTTGCCCACTGAGGATCAGATGTCCTATGCCCCCATGAAGGAAGCCTTGATAGCCAGGTATGGGTTGACCCCAGAGCTTTATAGGCAGATATTTAGAAACTGTTGGAAGCTGGAGTCAAGTACCTGTGTGGAGTATGTGTCCTACTTTTGCAGAGCACTGGATGGTTGGGTAAAGGGTAGCAAGGTGAATGATTTGCAAGGGCTCTATGATTTGGTTGCATGGGAGCACTTGTCAGATAATTGTTTGCCAGACCTACGCCAGCACCTGATTGACAGTAGCTGACTTATCCCAGGCAGCTTGCTGTGGAGGCGGACCGCTAGGTTAGCACCAGGGTCCAAAAAGGTTGTGTGGGAGACTCCGCCAAAGGTGGGCAGAGTCCCCAGCAGAAGAGTGGGAGGGACAAGGGTAAATAGAAGGAGTTCCAGAAAGGGCCCCAAAGTAATCCCCAAGTGAACCAAGGAAAGGGTTCCCAGCCTCCCACTGAGAAGAAGCCATGGGTCGCGACAGGTAAGCCTGTTCAGAGGGGTCCCAAGACCTGTTTTAGTTGTGGGTAGGTGGGCCACTTACGGGGGGATCCTAAGTGTCCCAAACTGGTTACCACCGCACCCACTGGTGCACCGCCCCAGCAGATGGCTAGGGTAGCCTTGGGGGAGGAGTTGGGTGCCCAAGATGGGTGGGGTCCCGCAGAGATGTCCCTGGTCTCTTTAGGAGACAGTGAGCTGGTCCCAAGAGCTCATCTGCCTGATAACACTAAGAAGTACAGGCAGTGGGTGACCATCAATGGCCATAGTGTGGAGGCTCCGAGAGACACCGGAGCCAGTGTGACAGCTGTCAGTTGTCGGCTGGTGTCTGAAGAGCAGGTGGTCCCCAACACATTCTACCCAGTAGTTGCTGCTGACAATTCAGAGTGCCTCTGCAAAGTGGCACAAGTTCCCTTTGAGTGGGGGGGTCTCAGGTACCTTGAAAGTAGCTGTGAGGCCAGCCATGCCTGTTGACTGTCTGCTAGGCAAGGATTTGGAGAGCTCCCCTTGGGCGAAGGTGGAGCGGAGGTCTCATTTAGAGATGTTGGGTCTGCCTGAGTGGGCGTGTGTGACCACTTGGTCAATGTCAGCTGGTAATGGAATTGAAGAGGACCTGGAGCCTGAAAGAGTAGCCCAGGTGCCTGCCAGAAAGAGAAGAGGCAAGGGGTGTGGGAAACCAGCCCCCAAAGTTCCCACGGTCCAGGAGGAGGCAGATCTTGAGGGGGATGCCCTGGAGCCTACAGGGGAACAAGTGGCTGAACTGGGGGACCTGCCTGAGCTGACCCATTGGCAGCAGGAAGGAGGCCCCTCCAGGGAGGAATTCTGCCAGGAGCAGTAGAAGTGCCTTTCTCTTGTTGGTTTGCAGCAACAGGCTCCAAACCAGGCAGCAGGTGATCAGTCTGGATCACATTGGATATACTGGGAGAATGGTCTCCTGTATAGCAAGCCTAAGGTTGCTGAGCCTGGGTCAGCCTGTGTGCTGGTGGTACCCCAGCGCTTCAGAGCCTTCCTACTGGGTCTGGCTCATGGTGTGCCTTTGGCAGGACATTTGGGGCAGGACAAGACCTTTGAAAGGCTTGTCACCCACTTTTACTGGCCCCAGATGCGCAAGCACTCTGATACTCATTGTAGGTTTTGCCAGACTTGCCAGGCAAGTGGCAAGAGTGGGAGGAAGTGTAAGGCTCCTGTACAACCTTTCCCTGTGGTCAGCACCCCCTTTGAGAGGGTGGGTATTGACATTGTGGGGCCTCTGGATCCCAAGACAGCCATGGACAACAGGTTCATCCTGGTCTTGGTGGACCATGCAACCCGGTACCCGGAAGCCATCCCTCTCCGGACTGTGACGGCCCCCGTGGTGGGCCGTGCATTGATCGGGATTTTCTCCCATGTGGGGTTCCCCAGAGAGGTGGTGTCGGACCGTGGTACCAACTTCAAATCCAAGTAATAATAATTAATGTTTATTTCGGGTACTGCCCATAGTACACATCAAATTAATACAGCGCCATTACTCTTGCATACATTGAAAGGTTGCGCAGTTTAAAAACATAAAACATCTTGGTACACTTACCAAACTCTAAAACCATAAAAGCGGATTAAAAGTCAGTATATCGACAATAAAAAGAGAAAGGGACATCATCTAGGTAAATAGGTTGTGGGTCTAACGAGGCAACCAATTATACAATTAGACGGATACAGTTACTGCCGAACCTGAAAATTCATATATTTGCAGCGGGAGAAAATGTGCAAAATGGCAGACATTGGGGGCTAAGGAGAAAGATACCAATAGGGAACAGGAAAATAAATACATATGCATCATTTCAGAATCTTATATTTTGAGTATATGAAAGGATAGATCTAAGGGGGGGAGTAAGAGCATGACCAACACGAGCACAAGGTAACCCAACACTGCTAATGTTTATCAATTCTCTGTCATTCTTTGGGATTAAGAATGACCTTCCTCCTTAATGCCCAGGCAATATACAGGTATTTGGAGACCGCAAGAGCTAAAAGTTCTCTTGTATCGCTCTTGAAGAGTCTCTCCGCTTCCCAGTAGTGTCTGACACCCATAAGGTTACATGCAGCCAACAACCATTTTTTCCGAGCCTTTTTATAGTGGGGGCAGAATAACATAAAGTGGGATTCTGTTTCCACTGTATTCGGACAGTTTGGACAAAGGATGGTCTGGGGGAATACATTTGCCCATTTAATGGTATGCGATCTCAGGGGCAGAACCCCGCACCTGTATTGAACATACAGACATTTTAATTGGTGTGGATACATCCTATTCGTGTATGGTTCAAACACTGGTGAGCACTTGTGGTTCAGGAACTTGCCTGTGAGGGTGTTGGTTTGGTGCGCTTCCCACGTTTGGGCTAAGACTGCCTCCCAGTAAGACTGTTTGACTCTTAAGGCATCTCCTTTTACTATTGTGTCAGGGGCTGACCATATATCAATCATGCCTATTCTGAGTGAAGTATCACGTATGTGTTTTAGCCAAGTGTTCTCACTTTTCTATCAAGGGCCAGAAGATCTTTCACACACTCTCTGTAAGATGCCAATTCGGGCTTGGACCATAATCTGACCCAATATAGCAGAGGTTTTAAAACAGCTATTAGATGGATAGGGTTGAGAGCCAGATCTAGTCGCATAGGAGTGGCAGGGGGGCTTTGGGGGAGTTTAAAAAGTATTTTTATGAACCTATTTTCTACTTTAGTTAACATTTCTGCATCAGCATATCCCCAGATCTCAGCTCCATATAATGCTGATGCAACGACTGTAGCTTTATAGATGGCGATGACCGGGGCAACGGGTCCACCAGATGCTGCCTTGTAATGTCTCACTATAGCGGAGGCTTTCTGATGTAAAGCAGTTTTGCTTTTTTCCAGCTGTGGGGCCCATGCTTGAGTGTCGCTTAACCTAACCCTAAGGTAGTCGAAGTGATGGACTACCTCTAGGGGAAGGCCCTCTACAGTCACAATACCTCTGCACCTCTTGTGGGGATTGATCGTCATGACTTTGGATTTGGACGAATTTAATTCTAGCCCTCTTTCCCCACAAAAAGTGACAAAAGCATTCAGTTCGGATTGGAGGCCCATAGGGGTTCGGGAGATTAGCATGGTGTCATCAGCAAACATTAGTATTGGGGTTGGTGTACCCACCACTCTAGGAGCATCATGTTTTCACGCCTTCAGGCTCTTCACAGCACCATTGATGAATAGGCTAAACAGTGTTGGAGTGAGGACCCATCCCTGTCTGACCCCTTTCTGGATCTCTATCTTCTCTGTCAAGTACCCTGTTATATTCCATCTCACCCTTTCGTATGTATTTTCATGAAGGAGCCTGAGTATCCTTAGGAGGTCTATGGGGATACCGTACCCTTCTAGCACCTCCCACAATATGTTTCTTGGGACCAGGTCGAACGCCGCTCTTAGGTCGATAAAGTCATGCAACAAGGTGATATATTTCCAGGTTATCACCTTGAAGCGGAGAACCTGGTCCAGGGTGCTGACTTTCGATCTAAAGCCTGCTTGGGACTCTTCTAGGATGTTATTTTGTTGCATCCACTCGTTTAATCTGTATAGGACCTGTCTGCAGAACATTTTCTGCGAGTTATCAAGTAGGCTTATCGGCCTATAATTTGAGGGGACAGATCTCTCGCCTTTTTTGTAAATTGGTATAATGACCTCACCTTGCCATGACAGGGGGATCATATTATCTTTTACTATGCTATTTGATAAAGCGTTCAGATAGGGGGCCCAGATATCTGGTTCAGAAAGATAAAGGTCTCCCGTAATGTCATCCATTCCTGGGGCCTTGCCCTTTTCCGTTTGTATAATAGCTTTGTAGGTTTCAGATAAGGTAAATATGACGGTGGAGTGACCCGCTGGGATGGGAGCTGGAGTAGTCGCATTAGGTAATTGGGCAGCGCTGACCTCTTCTATGGGGGTGCTCTCTGGAACATAGTTTTGCTGCCGGCAATCATAAAGGCCACTAAAGTGGGTGACCCAGATATCGAGCATTATCGCAGGATCTAGGGCATTGGTATCCAGGTATATGAAGTCCCTGTGGCAGGAGTGCAGTGTTACATACAAGTTCACCACTTCTTACCACCCCCAAGGTAACGGCCTGGTTGAGAGATTCAACGGATCCTGAAGGGCATGATTATGGGTCTTGGTGAGCCCATGAGGCGTAAGTGGGACGTCCTCTTACCATGCCTTCTGTTTGCTTACAGAGAGGTACCACAGAAGTCCTTAGGGTTCAGTCCCTTTGAGCTGCTGTATGGCCATCCTGTAAGAGGACCTCTGAGTCTGGTGAAAGAAGGCTGGGAGAGAGCTCCCAATAAACCTCCCAGGATGTATATAGCTACATGCTGGCCTTCAGAAACCAGACTAAGCGCTTCAGGCAACTCGCTCAGGCGAACCTGGAAGCCAGCCAGGAGGAGATGAGACGTTGGTATGATCAGAATGCCACTCTGATCGAGTTTCAGCCTGGACAGAAAGTATGGGTCATGGCCCCAGTGGAGCCTTGTGCGCTCCAGGTTAAGTGGACCGGACCATTTGAGGTGGTGGAGTGCAAGAGTAACGTCACCTACTTGGTGGACTTGCAGTCTCCTAGGAACCCTTTGCGGGTCCTGCATGTGAACTGCCCGAAGCCCCACTTGGAGAGGTCCGAAGTGCACATGCTCCTAGCAACAGATGCTGGAATGGAAGAGGAGACTGAGCCTCTTCCTGACCTCCTGTCTGCAAAGGAGCACAATGGGTCAGTGGATGGTGTATCACTCTCCCCCACCCTGACTCCTGAACAGCAGAGGGACTGTCGCCAACTGTTGGGACAGTTTGCTGCTCTGTTCTCCCTGACCCCTGGTGTCACTCAGTGGTGTGTCCAAGATGTTGACACTGGGGACAGTCCTCCTGTAAAGTACAAATTTTACAGAGTGACTTACAGGGTCAAGCTTTGCATCAAGGAGGAGGTATCCAAGATGCTAGAGCTAGGGGTGATTGAGCCCTCAAACAGCTCTTGGGCCAGCCCAGTGGTCTTGGTCCCAAAGGCTGCTGCACCCGGTGCCACACCAGAACTCCGGTTCTGTGTGGACTACAGAGGGCTCAATTTGGTCACAAGGACAGATGCACACCCCATCCCCAGAGCTCATGAGCTCATCGATCAGTTGGGAGCTGCCCGGTACCTCAGCATGTTTTACTTAATGTCTGGGTACTGGCAGATTGCCTTAACTGATGGGGCAAAGGAGAGGTCAGCATTCTCCGCACCAGAGGGGCACTACCAATTCTGGGTGATGCCCTGTGGGTTGAAGAATGCCCCTGCCACCCTTCAGAGGCTGGTCAACCAGGTGTTGGCTGGACTGGAGGATTTCAGTACCGCCTACCTGGATGACATCACAGTGTTCACTGCCACTTGGGAGGAAGATCTGCACCACCTCTGGGAAGTGTTCAAGGCCCTGCAGAGGGCAGGCCTCACGATCAAGGCAAGTAAGTGCCAGATGGGGCAGGGTTCTGTGGTGTACTTGGGACACCAGGTAGGGAGCGACCAGGTGGCACCCCTACAGCCCAAGATTGATACCATTCTGGCTTGGGAACCCCCCAAGACCCAGACAGAGGTGAGAGCCTTTTTAGGACTCACAGGGTATTACAGGAGATTTGTCAAGGGGTATGGCACCATTGTTGCCCCCTTTACAGAGCTGACTTCCAGGAAGCAGCCCAAGAAGGTGAATTGGACTGACGCCTGCCAGAAGGCTTTTGATGTCCTGAAATCTGCCATGTGCCAATGCTTCAGGCGCCCAACTTCTTAAGGGAATTCATTGTGCAGACAGATGCTTCAGAGCATGGTATGGGGGCTGTGCTCTCACAGCTGAATGAAGAGGGCCTAGACCAACCAGTAGCCTTCATTAGTAGGAGGTTACTTCCACGGGAACAGAGGTGGAGTGCGATTGAGCGTGAGGCATTTGCTGTGGTCTGGGCGCTGAAGAAGCTGAGGCCATACTTGTTTGGGACTCACTTCCGGGTTCAGACAGACCACAGGCCCCTCAGATGGTTGATGCAGATGAGGGGTGAGAATCCAAAGCTGTTGAGGTGGTCCATTTCCCTACCGGGGATGGACTTTACGGTGGAACACCGCCCTGGTACAGAACACGCCAATGCTGATGGTCTGTTCAGATTTTTCCGCCTTAGTGATGAGAACTCCCAAGAGGGTGGGTAGTTCTCCCCACATTTCAGCTGGAGGGGACACGTGTTAGACCTGGCACCATTGGCGTGGGTCTCCCTTCCATTTTTTGCTGTTGCCTCCTGTGTTTTTACTGTGTGTTGGACTCCGTTTTGCTAGTCTAGATGCTTTGAACACTTTGCCACTGCTGTTCAGTGCCAAACTGCAAGTGCTCCCTTTGTAAATTGTTGTTATGGATTTGTGATTCCATGATTGGCATATTTGATTTACTTGTCAGACCCTAGTATAGTGCACTGTGTGTGCCCAGGGCCTGTAAATCAAATGCTGCTAGTGGGCTGCAGCACTGATTGTGCCACCCACAGAAGCAACCTGTAGAATGTAACTCTGGCCTGCCATTGCAGAGCCTGTGTGCAGTCTGGGACTGCCATATCGACTTGGCAGGTACACAAACTTGCCAGTCCCTAAACCTTCCCTTTTCTACATATTAGTCACCCCTAAGTTAATCCCAAGGTACCCCTGTGGGCAGGGTGCTTTGTATGTGAAAGGTCGGACATGCCCTGATGTGTGTGGCATGTCCTGATAGTGAAATACTGCCAATTTAGTTTTTCACTATTGCAAGGATGCCTGTTCCCATAGGACAGAATGGGGAGTTTGCTTATAACATCTTATAAACATAACTGGCCCTGGGAACAAGGTAGAAAAATAAAGTTGAGAATGCCTGAGCTCAGAATGTTAAAATGCATCTTTTAGTGAGAGTGATTTTTACATTCTGTGTTTGAAAATACCACTTTTAGAAAGTAGGTATTTTCTTGCCTAACCATCCAGTGTGCCTCTGCTAGGTTTGTGTATTGCATGTCTGGCTTTTTGGATGACAGGGGCTGGAGAGGGGCAGTGGCTCCAGAAGTCTGATGAGTCAGGGCTGGGCTGAATGGACCTGGGCTGCATTTAGAGTAGGGGGAGGAGATTTCCTTTTCACCTGAATGGGCCTGGTCTGCCTTTAACAATGCTGTCTCCACCTCCTGCCAGGAAGCTGCACCAGTGAGGACAGAACTGGTTTTGGCTCAGTACAGACACTCTCTGCCTTCAGAGAACAAGGGATTTTGGTATATAAAAAGAGGGACCCAGACGCCAGACTTTTAAATCACTTCTGGGAAATCAAGAGGAACCTTTGCCAAAGAGAAGAGCCAGAGAAGCTGAGGAGGACTACTGCCCCTGTGCTGTTTGCTGTCTGGGGTTGGCCTGCAGTGGCTACTTGCTGCCAAGGAAAGGAGAAAAAGGACTTTGCTGTTTGCTTTGTCCCCTGCTTGAAGAAAAGATCTCCAAGGGCTTGATCTGAGCTTGCCCCCTGTTCTAGAGGTCTCAGGAACAGCAAAGACCTCACCGTGTCTGTGTGCACCGTCTCTGATCATCGCCGCAGAAGAAAAGGGTAACCGACTCTGTCATCGAGTCCGTCGCAGGATTCCGTGTCCTGTAAGCACCGCCGAGAGCAATGCCTCGCTGCGCAACGCAACCCTGGTCTCACCGACTCTGTCAACGAACCGCTGCTTGCACCGCGTCCTGTAGGCACCGTACTCCGAAACGCTTCGCTACACACTGCAAGGACGTCACGACTCCGTCTCTGCCCGACCAGAACATCGACCGGCTCCGTCGCCGCACCGTGACCTGCCAGCACCGCAGCGAGCACCATCTCACCCTTCAACACAAGCCCTGGTCTCACAGACTCCGTCAACGAGCCGCTGCCTGCACCGAATCGTGAGGACATCGTCCGCCGCAACAATCTGCTTCACAACACGACCGCGACATTTGCCCCGACCGACTTGCACCGACGTGTTGGTCACAACAAGAAAGGTACTCTGTCTGAGCCTATCAATGCTTTAGCTGGCCCGTATCGACGCAGTCTGCTGGAATTGTTAGACTCTGTCGTATTCAGTATTTCAGTAGCCCCAGGAGGAGCTACAGAGTTGGAAGAACTGTGTTTTATGGATTTTCCTGCAATTTAAAGGTTATTTTGCACAAGTACTACTTTTCAATAGTATTGTATGTTGGATTTTTGTCGTATTTGGTCTTGTTGGTTTAGATAAAGATTAACTATTTTTCTAAACTGGTGTGATGTCCATTTCTAGTGTTTTCACTGTATTACTGTATGTGTTCACAAATGCTTTACACACTGCTTCTGAGATAAGCCTGTCTGCTTGTGCCAAGCTACCAAGGGGGTGAGCAGGGGTTATTTTAGCAGTGTATCCCCCTTACCCTGACTAGAAGCAAGGGTCCCTATTTGGACAAAGGTACCTACCTCTGCCAACTAGAGACCCTCATTTCTAACACTTACAAGCTGCTGATCTTCCCTTATGCTATTTTATAGAGTCAGAGTCACACTCTGTTTTACATTTCTTACTATGTATTGCTGTACTTCTAAGCATTTTTCTTATCTCTTTTTGCTGTTTCTGCCATGCTGTTAGATTACTTGATTTTTTTAGAATAGTTTCCACGTTCAACATGAACTACTGGTGTTTGTCTCTCAGTACTTGGTAAGTTTTCTATTTGTTAACATAATTTTCAATTTTTTTAATTTTTCTAACTACTTTTTTAAGAAACTGCTTAGTTCTCTTTCCAGCAGATTGTTTTTTGTACAACATTTTGTCCAATATCCTTTTTTGCTTCTGAGTTTACTGAAAGTACTACTGTTATTTTTGTTCATTTCTTCTCCGTCCCTTTCTTGACATCTTTAATTCTTCTGTTTGAACTGAATCAGATATCTAAAAAGAAAATAGAATATAATTTTAATGTTCCATATTTAAAACAATTAATAAACATTCATAGTTATATGATTATACTACTATTGTTTATGATTCTGTACCTAAATACACAAGAATGTGTTCTATGACTAGCTACCCTATGGCGTAGCTACAGTGTACATTAGAGGCCAGTTTCATGTGGTAGAACAGCAGGTGAAAGCTTCTGAATGGGGTTTAAATGCCAGGTCTGCCTAGCAGTAGAACTGGATGCACAGTCTCAACTGTACCAGGGCTGAGACACATTTAAAGTCTACTTCTCTGGATGGGTGACTTGGTAGTGTCAGTTTTTTGCTGGATTTCTGAATGAGTGTGTCAGTCCCTATGTTGCAGGGTGTTTCCATATGTAAGTAAGTTTCTTGGAACATCGCTACCTTGATTTGTGAGTGTATGGCTTTATAATTGTATATGTAAAGGAGCAGCATGGATTGCCTGTTGGGTCTGTTACTTACTATTGGGTTATTTCAGTGAGTGTGCCACTGCCCTCTATGATTCCTAGATACATAGGAGTTGGTTCTGTGCCTGTGAGTGAATTTTTATATGCTTCTGACACTGTCTCAGGGGGTGTATTAGTGGGTCTCTGCTTGTGCACTGCTTATATAAGATGCAAATGAGGGTGGGTGAGTGGATAAATAACTGAGCATATAGGATTGTAATTGTGCATATAGCTCTCTGTAACTTCTTACTACATGTTTTAGCTTGTATGCACATAGGAGTGTACCTACAACCTACATTAGGGGTGAGCTATATGTGGGAGAATAGCAGGTTAACAATTGTCAAGCAGTTCTGAATGCCCAGTTGGCCTAGCAGTAGAACTGGTGCACACCCTCAAGTATACCAGGCCTCATACATGTTTAAACAGCTATTTCTCTAGATGGTTCACTTGGTTGTGTCAGTTCCTTATTAGATGTCTGAATTAGTGTGCCAGTCCCTAAGCGGGGGTGTATTTCCATATTTAAGTAAGTTTATTGGTACATTGCTTCTTTTGTTTGTGACTGTACAGCTAAGTATTTGTATATGTAAAGGGCAGCACAGATTCCCTCTTGGGTGTGTTATTTGCTACTGAGTTATTAAAGTGAGTTTGTTACTGCCTCCATTAGTGCTAGATACATAACAGTTCTGTCTGCGTGGGGATGTTTTTCTGGTTCTCCCCTTTTCTATGTGCTTACATAAGATTTGAATCAGTGTGAAAACACCGCATGTATAATGGAGCATATGTGCCTGTAAGTGTCCATGTAGCCGATTTAAACTTCAAACTACATGTGTTAGCTTTTATGCACATAGGACATATACTATGGGCTAGCTACAGGCTACCTTTCCACTGAGTTACACGTGATAAAATAGTAGGTTAAGGCTTGTCAAGACGTTTTAAATGCCGAGTTGGCCTAGCAGAAAAACTGCATTCACAGGCTCACCTCTACTAGGCCTGCATCATTTGTAAAGGGCTACTTCTCTGAATGGCTGACTTGGTAATGTCAGGTCTTTAGTACATATCTGAATGAGTGTTTCAGTCCCTTTGTGGGAGAGTGTTTCCGTAAGTTAGTAAGTTTGCTGGTAGATCACTGGCTCTTTTTGTGACTTTATCGGTCTGTAAATGTATATTTAAGAGGCAGCATGGATTGCCTCCTGGGAGCATTAGTTACTATTAGGTTATTTAGCTGAGTGTGTCACTGCCTGCATTAGTGCTAGATCCATAACAGTTCTGTCTTTGCATATGAGGGACTGTTTACCGGATTTTGACACTGTCTTACGGGATATTTTAGTAGGTTACCCTTTTCTACATGGTTATCTGAGATTTAAATAAGAGTGCAAGACTGGATGTATATTGACCAAATGGACCTGAAGAGGTATATGTAGCTCACTGACACTTCTAACTACATGTGCTAGTTTTCATGCACATAGGAGAGTACCCTATGGCCTACAGATCTGCTACTTAACAGTTCACTTATGAGTACGACACCAATTTAAAATTTGACAATGTTTTTTAAAAATCAAATCAAGCAAGCAGTGACACTTCATACACATGTTCTACAGCACAAGATTCTACTACAAGTACAACCTTACAAACAAATAAAATATACCAATTCCATATAAGGTAGCAAAAGTAAATATAGCACTTAAAATTATTCACTAAACCAGCACAGACTATTCAACCATCTAATTAGGAATGCATGTTTGAAAGGATAGGTTTTATTGATGCTGAGAGTTTACATATGCAAATACCTATCCATGATACTCTTTACATGTACACATCAATTACTACTGCAATAGATATCTAGTTCCATATCCACTGCACTTCATCTATAAGCAAATATTTAAAATCCTTTACATTTATATCATATGTTATATATAACTAATATTCTAAAATTACTACATTAAACTATCACTTATAACAGTTTAACTTTATAAATATATATACATTATCAATCTACTCATGGTTAAAATACCTGTTAATTAGCTTTGTAGATCTTCAAATATTAGCACAGTTTCACTTCAAATGTCTGCACAAAGAAAATTATTAGTCCCTCTCTCTGTAAGAAAGAACTAGTAATGGCAATTATTCCCTCTCTTTTCTAGTGATACGGATGTCATATGCACATGAAAATGTTTCCTTCATTTTTTCCAATTCTTATAGTAGTTTTCATTGGTCAGTTCTTTTAAACCCTTTATTAGTGTACTGATAAGAAGCCCATTCTTGTAGGGCCTGTGGGTGGAGTTGGGACCCCATCGCAGCACCCAGTGCGGCCCCCAGTGTAATCCCATGCTGGAATTGCGACTCCATATGCGAGTCCGTTACAGCATTTACAATAATACTGGTATAAGTTTTCAATTACATTTCAGATGCAATCATAGTAGTGAATTGGAAAATGCATATTTCGCACTATATACTGGATCTAAACTAGTTTAGTTTGAAAAAGCACACCGCAAACTATTTGGAAGCCTTCTCCCACACTGCTTTGCTTGAGTTCTCATAGAAACTTGCTTTGAAACACTCTACTGTACCAGTAAGCCAAACGTTCTCACACTTTCTAACTGGACCATACCAGTTTCAAGTTTAACTTTAGCAGGTGTGCCTAAAAATGTAAGCTCATCCACAATTGCGTAATTTGTGAAACACATATCCACAGCCAATCACAGATGTGTTTACATTAGCAATTAAATCGCAACCTAATTTTACTTATCACATTATTCACACCGCTCAATCAAATACGTCATTTTCTAAAGCCAACTCCACTCCTCCATTTTATCAATTGTTCATTCTACCAACAATCACATTCAACTGCAGCCTTCTCCTGTATACTACTGCTTCTTCCTTCAAAATGGTTAGAGTGTGGATTGTGGGTCACAGCTTTGTCTTCTGGCCCAGAGAGTGAACCAGAAAGAGTGTCATTGGCAGGGAATTGGGTTTGCCTAATGTTGATATTATATGGTTTAGCTAGAGAGGTTTAAATTGGCACAAATTGCTGCCTTTTGTTGAGAGTAATACACATTGCCAACATTCAGACATCTTAAAAGTGCACTGTGATGGCAATGACCTAAACACTGTTACTGGGGTTGGTTTGGACATTGTAATGAAAGAGACCTTTGACCAATTAATGACACTTTTGCCTGGAACTGTCTTGGTGTACTTCAACATATGCCAAAGGCAGAAATGGAAGTGGTCAAATCAATTCTGTCCACAGATGACCAAGCCAGGAAAGATGTTAGTAAAGCTGTTTCTGCATTCTGCAGAGAACATAACAAGGGCTCTATCTGCAACAACAATCTATGTTTCAACATGCATGGAATTTACAGAAGTGATGGAGTTCACTTTACAGATGAAAGCAACAGGGTGTTTCTTAGCAACCTGAAACTCTGTATAAGGTTTTATGTGTAGCTCACATGCTCACAATGAAACTAAAGGATCTCCTCAGAGCCACCCTTTTGCCCAACACTAAATATTATTCATTTTAAATCCTTTTTTTTTTTTTAAATTGTGAAGTCATGACTTTTTCGCGGATCCACAAACCAAGTAGTGAGTGCATAGTTTTGTAAGTGTCTAACTGCATGTGCATATGGGTTCATAATTGTGAGTGGATCTGTGACTACATATATCACTTTCTCAGTCTGAGTGGGTACATGACTGTCTTAGTGGGCGTGTGAGTGGGTGAGTGAGTCTCTGAGTGGGTCTGTGATTGGAAGCTTGAGTTTCTGAGTGAGTGGGTGTATGAGTCTCTGAGTAGGTCTGTCAGTGGGTGCATGAGTGTCTCAGTGGGTCTGTGAATAGGTGGATGAGTACCCAAGTGGGACTGTGAATGTGTGTGTAAGTATCTAAATGGGTATATGACTAGGTGCATGAGTGTTTAATTGAGTCTGTGGGTGGGTGTGTGAGTCTCACAAGGGGTCTGTGAGTGGGTGCATCCGTGTCTTAGTGGGCCTGTGAGTGGGAGCA
Source organism: Calotriton arnoldi (assembly GCA_963921515.1). Classification (NCBI taxonomy): domain Eukaryota; kingdom Metazoa; phylum Chordata; class Amphibia; order Caudata; family Salamandridae; genus Calotriton; species Calotriton arnoldi. The sequence continues at coordinate 9,644 of CAWUFW010019286.1, read as the reverse complement.
TGGGTCTCTGAGTGGATCTGTGAGTGGGTGCATAAGTATCTGAGTGAGTCTGTGAGTGCGTAAATCAGTCTCTCACTAAATCTGTGAGTGGATGAAATAGTCTCTCAATAGGTGTGTGACTAGGTGCATCAGTCTCTAAGTTACTCTGTGAGTGGGTCTATCACTATCTGAGTGGGTTTATGAATGGGTGCGTGACTACCTAAGTATTACTATTTGAGTGGCTCTATGAATGGGTGCGTGACTATCTGAGTGAGTCTCTGAATGAGTGCATGAGTGTCTTAGTGGGAGCATGAGGATCTTAGTATGTCTGTGAGAGGGGGTATGAGTCTCTCAGTGAGACTATTTGTAGGTGCACAAGTCTCTCAATCAGTGTGTGACTGGGTGTGTAAGTGTGTAAGTGAGTCTGTGATTGAGGGCATGAGTCTCTGAGTACGTGTCTGACTGATTGCATGACTGAGTGGGTCTGTGAGTGGGTGCATAAGTCTCTGAGTGGTTCTGTGGGAGAAGGCATGAGTCTCTGACTGGGTCTGTGAGTGGGTGTATCAGTATCAGAGTTGGACTGTGAGTGTTTGAGTGACTGTCTGTTCTCTGAGTGGGTGTGTGATTGTCTGAGTGGGTCTATGAGTGAGTGCATGACTCTTAGTGGGTCTGTGAGTGAGTGTGTGACTCTCAGAGTAGGTCTGTGAGTGAGTGCATGAGTATCTGAGTGAGCCTGTGAGTGCATGAATGACTCTCTGTGTGGGTCTGTGAATGAATGCATGAGTGTCTGAGTCAGTCTGGGAGTACATACATGAGTCTGTGAGTGGGTCTCTAAGTGCTTGAGTGACTCTCTGAGTAGTTCTGTGAGTGGGTGCGTGAGTCTGTGAGTGGGTCTGTGAGTAGGTACATGCATCTCTCAGGGGGTCTGTCAGTGGATGTGTTAGTGTCTGTGTGACTCTGAGTGCATGCTTTACTATATGAGCGAATGATTGAATGCATTTTTTTATTTATTTCAGCGAGGTTTGTGACTCCACTGAAACATTACACGGGAGTTGCAACTCAACTCACGTGGAAAAAAGACCTGATTATGGCATTCTAAACCCCATAACAAATCCATGACAACCCCTACAACACACCCATGGAGTCAGGGAATTCCTACCCTGATCCCTTCCATGTTTTTTCCATTTTTTCCGTTTACATCAATCCCCCGGGACCTGCTGCCAATTCATAAAATGGCAGGCAAAACTATTTTTTTATTTATTTCGGAGAGTTTCACACCTCTTTTGTGACGTTACATGGGGGGCTGCGCAGAGTGCCGTGATAGAGTTGCAACTCCATCCACGTGGAAAAAAAATCTGATTTCGGCATTCTAAACTCATAACAAATTCCTTACACACCCTTACAATACACCCATGGGGTCAGGGTACTCCTATCCTGACCCCTTCCATGTTCTTTACATTTAGATCCATCCCCCGGTACCAGCTCTGCTTTATAAAATAGTGGCCACAACATTTTGGACAGCTTGTGGCCAGCCAATTAAAGCACTCCTCCTGGTGCGAGGGTTCGCACAGCAGCGTGTCAGGGCTGTGGATCCTCCGTGTACCTATATATCCAATTTTGGATTGCAGTTAAAATCTCAAAAAATACCTAATGGATTTACACTAAATCACAGAAAAGCACGTCCACGAACCAATATCTACCGTTCTGCCAAATGTGGTGTAATTCCATTCTGCAGTTTGAGCTGTAGCCATGCCTACATTTCCCATGGGAATTAACATGGAGAAAATGCTTTTTGGGACCCCCCATTTTCTCAGGCCCCGCTTGGAGGATCACCATGAAACTTTCAAGACAGCAACTGGAGTGAACGTCATACTTGTTTTGAAAATGTTTTCAATTAAAAAACCAAAAGTTACAGGGATGTTATAGTTAGGAAATAGAATGTAAAAAAAATTAGAAATGCACTTAAAAAACAAAGGTTACAGCGATGTTATACTTGAGAAATAAAATTTAAAAAAACCTAGAAAGTCACTGAAAAAAACAAAGGTTACAGGGACGTTATAGTTAGGCTCAGATTTCACTGGTACAAAACCATAGAAATTCAGCAGGTATACTTACCTGCGCTCACTATAACTTATGCCCCTGCGATGCACTGCCTATGACCTCACATATTACATCTCTCATGACATGGTCAGTGACGTTACTGATGATATCTCAAATGGCCTCACTGATGACATCACTGATCACTGATGACAACCTCCAGTGAGTGTAAGTGATTACTAAGAATGTATGAGTGTTAAGCATATATAGTAAGCTACTACAAATGTTTAATTAATATACCATGTGTACTACTAATCAGTTATACTACTTTTAACATATAATATATGAGTGGCTGTGTATATCTGTGTGTCAGTGGGTGTCTGAGTGGCTATATGGGTGTGTGAGAGGCTGTAGGGGTGTATAAGTGGGTGTGTGAGTAGCTGTATTGGTGAGTGAGTAGCAGTGTGAGTGGCTGTAATGGTGATTGAGTGGGTGTCAAAAACAAATGATAGAATACACACCCTTACTTTTTCTGTTTTGCTAATTTTTTGATTTAACAATCTTTTTGATGCTGCTCAAAGGCAATGTTCTCGGCGTGCAAGGCCTGACGTATGCTCCATCCCAAGCACGGACATTGTAGTATCCAAACTCGAACTGTTGCGCAATCGCGCTCAGCCTCAAGCCGCACAGCCACGTTGATATGCATGATAGCATTTCAAGACGTAATTACAACAGAACCAAAATAATCCAATGTAATCAATTTATTGTTCATTCCATGTTTATTCCACATTAATCTTAACTTTTGCAATGGAGGCCAAGTGGTTCCAAACTTTTAAGTATGGAAGAAATGCCAATCCAGGCCTTTTACAATGACTCGTTAAATCCACTTTATCAACTTAGGTAACCATGCGAGTTTTCACCCTCACCCAATGCATTTCAGGCGCCTTGCCCTTCGTCAGGGGTAGCTGCAGTGTAAAAATAGACCATCAATCAATTTTGACAAAATAATAAATCAGTTATCTTAAATCTGTGCAAAACGCTTAACTGTATACACATATGTGTGCCAAAAAACCATACAAAATGCGATAAACTCCCCTCAAGAACCCGCCCATAAACCATGACTTCTGTGCCCAATTTAACTAAAACGTGAAAATCATCTTCAAACAGTATACCGAGCGTGTTTAGTATGCTAAAAAGACAATAAAAATAAACATGTGCTCTTCATTCAGTGCTCCCCATATAACATAATGCTCATGAAAACCAAAAAGAATCCTAAACTAAACTTAAAATTTAAACAAAAATTCCGTGCCTCCCATGTCTCACTCTCGACATCGTACGCTCGGTATACTGTTTGAAGATGATTTTCACGTTTTAGTTAAATTGGGCACAGAAGTCATGGTTTATGGGCGGGTTCTTGAGGGGAGATTATCGCATTTTGTATAGTTTTTTGGCACACATATGTGTATACAGTTAAGCGTTTTGCACAGATTTAAGATAACTGATTTACATTTTGTCAAAAATGATTGATGGTCTATTTTTACACTGCAGCTACCCCTGACGAAGGGCAAGGCGCCCGAAATGCATTGGGTGATGGTGAAAACACGCATGGTTACCTAAGTTGATAAAGTGGATTTAACGAGTCGTTGTAAAGGCCTGGATTGGCATTTCTTCCATACTTAAAAGTTTGGAACCACTTGGCCTCCATTGCAAAAGTTAAGATTAATGTGGAATAAACATGGAATGAACAATAAATGGATTACATTGGATTATTTTGGTTCTGTTGGAATTACGTCATTGAAATGCTATCATGCATATCAACGTGGATGTGCGGCTTGAGGCTGAGCGCTATTGCGCAACAGTTCAAGTTTGGATTGAGTAGGTGTACCAGTGGCTGTATAGTTTGGTGAGTGGGTTTGTGAGTGACTGTATGGGTGAGTAAGTGGGTGTCTGATAGTCTCTATGAGTGAGTGACTGGGTGTGTAAGTGTGCTGTATGAGTGAGTGAGTGGCTCTTTAAGTGAGAGTTTTAGTAAAGTGATTTGGTGTGTGAATGGCTCTATTGGAGAGTATATGTCTGTGTGAATCGCTGTATGGGTGAGTGAACTGGTATGTAAGTGCGGGTGTGTGAGTGTGTGATTGGTTGTATGGGTGAGTGAGTGACTGTGTTGAGATGTTACATGGGTGAGTCAGTGGGTGTGTGAGTGGCTGTATGGATGAACAAGTGGGTATGTAGTAGGTGTATGGGTGAGTGTGTGGCTGTGTGAGTGGCTGTATGGGTGAGTGACTAGTTGTATTAGTAGCTCTATGGGTGAGTGAGTGGTTGTGTGAGTGGCTGTATGAGTCAGTGAGTCCTTGTGTGAGTGGCTCTATGGATGAGTACTTGGATGTAGGAGTACTTGTATGGGTTTGTGAATGGGTATGTGGATGGTTGTGTGGGTATGTAAGTGGGGTTACAAGAGGTTGTATGGGGGTGTGAATGGGTGTGTGAGTGTTTCCGTGTATGATGTCATCAGTGATGTCATTTGAGGTGTCATCAGTGATGTTACTGAGAATATATGACATTACAACGCATACCATTACAATGCATACTTTTACATTGCAGATTTTACAATGCGTCTACCATTACAACAAATATTTTACAACGCAAGCCATTACAACACATGTTCATAGAGATACATATAAAGTGCCATTACACCGCCAACCATTACAACTCATAGCAATACAAGAAATACCATTACAACGCATAATAATTATACCATGTTAAGCGTGCACATATAATTCATGCGAAAACAGTAAAAAAACTATTGAAACAATAATAGTTTCCTAATAATTTTTTAATTAAATATTTCAACATATGCATATACTTTTAAGAATAAAAAAAAGTGTGGATTAATTACCAAAACCAGAATATACAAACAAAGCATACAAATGTGATGTCTTTACATTATTTCCACTAAAACCTCCTAGTCATCATCGACTCTAGAAAAAAATGGTGTCCTTCCACCATTTCCACTAAATCTGCCTAACCACCATCTACCCAAAATGGCTGCTATTCTGAACGAAAATGTTAAAAACAACATTTTACGCACAGCATAAAAAATACACTTTCTGTCAGATTCTGTATCATGAGGAAAAATAGATTTAGAAACATATTTTCATTTACATTTTTGTTTACCCCTAACAAACTGACTTCCCTGGCGACCACACTCATCTACAGTAGCAGGAGTAAACTGACCGCTTCGACTGCAGACACTGTCATCCATTGACAAAAGTAAGTGTAAGTTTAAACAAAGCACATTTAGATGAAAAAAATTAATTAAAAAGCCAACATGTTTTTTAAAATTTTTCATATATTCACAGAACTTGAAAAAGACCTCCATCAATACAATACCTATAGTCTGTCAAAAGTAGGTGTATGTTAAAATAATTATGAATTAATCTTACAAAGTAGTTTTAAAAAAAATCATTTACAGACTTTGACTATATTCACACAACAATCAAAATTTAAAGAAATGTCAGATGAAATTATTTTGTAAGTACACTATAAAGTGTTAGTATTAAAAAATATATATTTCTCAAGTGTTAAATAAGGCAAAATTACTGTACTAACTCCACAGGCTTCTTACCTCAGGGAACGTGCTGGTCAGTAATGGGGGGGAAAAATAACAATTATAACTGCACAGGGTGCTTGCCTCAGAGAAGGTGCTGGTCAGTGGTGGGGGGCAAAATTACTATTCTAACTCCACAGGGTGCTTACCTCAGGGAAGGTGCTGGTCAGTGCAGGGGAGGAAATTTACTAGTCTAACTCCCCCATGTCCTTGCCTCAGGGAAGGTGCTGATCAGTGGTGGGGGGCAAAATAACAATTCTAATTCCTCAGGGTGCTTACCTGAGGGAAGGTGCTGATCATTGGTGAGGGCAAAATTACTATTCTAACTCTGCAGGGTGCTTCCCTCAAGGAAGGTGCTGGTCAGTGTAGGGGAGAACATTTACTAGTCTAACTCCTCCATGTCCTTCCTTGCCTCAGGGAAGGTGCTGGTCACTGGTGCTTGCCTCAAGGAACATGCTGGTGTTTTGTTCCTCCTGACTGTGTGGATGAATACTACACATCAATTACTGAATCTGACTATTTTACTACAAATGAAGACAAATTGGCGCCCTACTAAATTACTTTGAGGGCACATGGATTGGCCATCTAAGCAGGTCTGGTCTCAGGAGGAATCCAAGGTTTCCTGTAAAGTGGTGGAACTGTTACACAACCTGCTTGGAGGGAGGAGCAAAGAGCAATAATGCCATAGAGGGATAGCACAACTCCTTCAATAAATCAATCGGAAAACCTCACCCAAACTTTTATCATTTCTTGGAAATTTTGAAGAAGGAGCAAAGTTTCCAAGAAATGAGAATAGCGCAATCATTGACTGGTAGTCTAAAATCATGAATTTCCAAAAGAACAAAGGACTATTTGGGCAAATTCATCAATTTTCGTTGATGGTGGCTTCAGACTACCTAGACAATATTGCATACACACTACATTTCTAACTATTATTAACACCTATTCTATCTTACTTGCGTTTTTTTGATTAAATTAAATTGTCATTTTTCAATACATTTTTCAAAAAACATAAAATACAGGCTTCCTTCCTTCAGTAGTCTTCCTTCTTCAACTCTTGTTCTTCTGTAAAATTCCAAATTTCAGCAAGAGTCTGCAGCTCACCAAATATCCAAAGTCCCTAACCATAATCCACTATCCAATCCAAAGCACATGCATATCTATCAAAAGAGACACAGATTGGCATAGCTATATTTGACAGCAAACCAACTACTGCAAAATAAACTGTGTAAACTAAAAAAAAAAGCACCCCAAAAAAGTACCGAAAAATTAAAATAGTTTGGCAAAACACGCAACAAGAAATCCATCATTGCAATACTCTTTCCATCAATTTTCTGTCCAAGGTGTGACAAAAGTAAAGAATCCATACTTAAAAATGCTGAAAAAATCATCCATTAACTTAAAATCCTTTAACAAAAAAATTCCAAACTGTCCAAAACATCCATTCGGCAATCCATGCCATCTGCCTGGACATCCATGAATACGCTATTATTTTGTAAAAAAACGAAATGCACCAAAAAGTTAAAAAAAAATATTCCTTCCTTTACACATTGGTTTAAAAGAAATATTAATAATTCTATCCACATTTAAAAAAAAAAAAACAAGAGTGTGAAAAAAATCACCCCGACGTGGGCCTCCAACTGCTACCTGTATAGGAATGAAATTGTGGTTAAAAAAGTAAAAACATACTTCCAAATACTAACATCCATCTAACTACCTCTCTCCTATCTCCTTACAATAAAGTATGCCACCCTTAATTTCTATAAAAAAAAAATAGGGGTCTATTACGATGGCGGTCGGATGTCCACCGCCGGGCCGGCGGTGGCGCCCGCCGGACCGGCGGTGGACATCCGCCCGCGATCGCAACTAAGAAAACCGTCGGTCAAATTAGGATGGCGGTGGTGACCGCGGCAGTGGGAAATTCCGACCGCCCCTTTTCCGCTGGTTGCCATCCGCACTCCTGCCTAGCGGACGGAGCAGGACCGGGATAATGGTGGTGGTGCAGAGCAGGCTCCGCCGGCAGGATTATGATGCCGGCGGTAGCCAGCCTTTCCTCAGCGGTCAAACCGCCATGGAAAGGCATGCAGAGATTGTCTTCTCGGGGCCCGTTGCGGGCCCCCAATAGGCTGGGGGGGAGGGTGCACTGTGGGGGTACCCATGGTCCCACCCAACATTTTCCTGTACCAGATGGCAGGCACTGTGCAGTGCCTGCCACGCAGTGCAGGGAAATGCAGGACATGCTTCTTTTGGCATCACGGCGGTGCTGCAAGCAGCAGCAACCGCTGCAATGTTAAGGCCCGTGATCAGACCGCCACGGTCTTTTCCCGCTACCATGGCGGTCCCTGACCGCCATCGTAATAGGCCCCTAAGTTTGTCTTACCTGACCGCAGCTCTTCCTTGCTTCCGATCTTGATCGCGACGCTCAACCAACTGTAGAAAAACATGCTCAACTGCGTACATCATCTGTAAAAGTAAAAAGAAAAAAAGGACAATTTCACCAACTCACTCCAAAAGAAAACGTGGGAAATATTGAAAAAATATGTTTAAAAAACATGTTAATATGCTCCTTTAATAAACTTTTTCTTTTTTTAAAATAATATATAATTTTACATGTTTATATTTATGTAAAAAAAATCTAAATTGGAGTTATATATAGTTTTTAAATAAAAAAATGTGTTTAATAAATTCTTTAAGGTGTCCCATATATTTATTGTATTTAAACATTTTGAAGAAATTTCTTTTTAAAATTATGTTCTCTGTTTTTCAAAAAAAAATACTTGGAGTGTACCTATAAGCTTTTTACTTATGTTTAAAAGTTATCTTAATTTCTTACATATCAACTATTCTTTCATAAATAATGTTTTTAAAAACTACTCAGCCCTTCCTCAAAATCAGTTTCTATATCTTAACATGCCACATTGTAAATATATAAATCCTCATACTTTTTATTAAATTAGTAAAAATATTTTAAAACTATTAATATTATAAAATGTAATTACAAATCAAGTATTAAACTTAATACCCGAATATTAATACACTCCCCCACCCAAAACCCCTATTTCCCTTGCATCCCGTGCCACAGAAAGGGTGTCACACCCTCACAAGTATTATTTGTAAGTATTTTCAAATTACTTACAATTAATAGTAAAGGTAATATAAATTAATACCCAGGTATAAAAAATAATACCAGAGAAGTGATACACTCCCCCACCCAAAACCCCTATTTCCCTTGCATCCCGTGCCACAGAAAGGGTGTCACACCCTCACAAGTATTATTTGTAAGTATTTTCAAATTACTTACAATTAATAGTAAAGGTAATATAAATTAATACCCAGGTATAAAAAATAATACCAGAGAAGTGATACACTCCCCCACCCAAAACCCCTATTTCCCTTGCATCCTGTGCAAGGGAAAAAGTGTCACACCCTCACACGTATTATTTTTAATTATTATTAAATTACTTCAAAAATAATATTAAATTAAATAATTATTAATACCAGGTATTAAAATGAATACTCAAGCATTAATACACTCCCCCACCCAAAACCCCTATTTCCCTTGCATCCCATGCCAGACAAAGGCTGTCACACCCTCACAAGTATTTTTTTTAATTATTATTAAATTACTTAAAATAATATAAAAGGGAATAAATATTAATATGTAAACCTAGAATGGTATCAGTTCCTAAGTGAGTAAAAGAAAGAAAGAAGGATAGTTGGCCACCCTATTAGGGGAATAGTCAAACTTAAGTTTGTCTCCAAAAGAGAGTGAGGTGCACGTGAATGGGGAAGGTGTCTCCTTTCTGTTCTTGTGCCCTCACACACCCTTACGAGTGTAAAGCATCATCATCGGGCTATGCTCCTCGTGGGGGTGGTGCTGCAGTCCCTCACGGGCCCTACAAGAGGGCTCTCTGTTGGAGATCTTTTCAGGAGTAGCCGCAATTGTGCATGTGGGTGTGTGGGAAAAAGGTGATGTGGTGAGTAAGTGATTTAAAATTACCTGATAGTTACCCAGAGGTTT